>JABSTQ010011372.1:0-367304 GCA_013358835.2 Ixodes persulcatus
GGATGTTGACGTGAGAACCCCCAACGTCAGCACGGTGATGTGCGACGCGAGTGAGCCTTTCTATTTCTTGGCGGAGACCCCTTTTCGCTAGAAAGTGTCTCGGTGTCTCCGTGAAGCATCGAAGTGTAGCTACAGCCCTCTTCGGCGAGCTGAAGGGCTGCCGAGCTTTCGAAGGCCGATCTCCTGCAGCGCTGGCACCCGGAGAACCGCGCCATGGCGCTCGCTGGGGTGAGTTACGTCGTCTCTGTACAGTTCGCATCATTCACAAACAGTTGCACGTGAAAGGAGTATAGAAAAGTAAAACGGAATGTTACGGAAAAGGCGCGGATTAGGCGATCGGTGTGGTACGACCGAGCCGAGTGCGCATCGTCTGTTTTTAGTCTTTCCCCCAGCGACAGGTTGTATGCCACTTGTCCAAACAGATAGTGTGGTAGGAAATCTGTGTGTGGGTCATAAACTTCGCAGTCACGACTCAGTGTTCGATGGTAGCCTATTTTAGCAGTGATAGCGCCGTGTCTAAGTGACATCCGATGTCACTTCATGCCAGTGGCGTAGCCAGGAAGGGGGGGTTCAGTACCTCGCACCCAAATACCCCCCCCCCGGCCCAAAAAACACCTGGCTACGCGAATGCTTCACGCGCGCGATAAAGCGCCGTCCTAAGGTTTTAAACTCAAGACGCACTGTTCTTCTGACGCGTGTTCCATCAGTCGCTCGCCGCTGATTTGTTTCACCATAAAGCGCCAGTGAGGCAAACGCTGCGGGGGCGAGTAGCATGTTTTCGTACCTGCCTACTAGTTTTCTTAGGTCCGTAATTTGCAAGTGCTTGAGTTCCCCCTACCCCATCATTCCAACAGAATCCACCGGCTGCCGGGCTACTGAAAGGGCCCTCTGCTCGGAGGACATGCTGCAGGCCCTCTGTAATGCCCTCGGCGCCTGTGCGACTTCCAGGGGGTCTGCGTTTCACGGCCCCGTTTCCAGCTGGGAAGTTCTCCATGGAGGTAAGGTTATGAAAGAAACCACTCTATGCATTCAGAGGCAGCTTTCAGAAGTAGTGGAAGCCAAATACAGACGCTGATATCTTTAGTAAAAAACCTCAAATATGGCTTCTAGTGAATACATCCATTCGCGATGAGAAACTCGCTAGGGATGCTTCTGTTTTCCTTACTATACTCCGTTTCACCTTATGTTGTACCGCAGCGAAGGTTAGAAGCGCGAGCTCATAGAATTGGCAGCTGCTCCTAATGCACGAGAGCTTTGTGCCGCCTAGGGTGCCTCAATGTCCTTCTGTTTAGGGTGATGCCATCGTTTGTAGTACCCGATGCCGACAGCACGCGCTCACAGGGAAAATACAAAGAAATCGCAGGAAAACAAATGTCGCCATAGCACAGTCAGCGCACGAGCGCGTGCAGGGACACGCGCTTCAGACAAAAAAAATAAAATAAGCGTTCGAAACAAATGGCCCAGATGTCATCACCCCAAGCAAAAGCGCACATGAAGGCACCCTGTGCCGCCAGATGTGCCCTAGAGCAAGGAGCTCGCGCTTGTAGCCTTTCCTGCGGTACATTATAAGGTGAAACAGTATAGGGGTAGTGCACGTGCTACTCACGTGGTTAGTTTCAAATTTCATGGTGCATAGAAGCTTGGCGTTCCACGTGCTTGCAACACAGAGGAAGTTGAAGTATCCTCACTCTGAGTGAAAAAAAATTCCACAACAGCGGCGATACCCAAACTTCTCGCCGGGGATACTGTGTTTCACCCCACGGTGTAAGATAATACTCTTCAGGTGAGGACAGCGCGCTCCTCGCGCAGTGCAGATAAAGTTCGCTTTCCTCTCTCTCTTCTCTCTCTCACTATGGTTTCAAGCGGCGCCGGCAGATGACTGGTCGACCCGTGGGTACGGCAAAAAACGGCTGTGCCCGCTCTGCTCGACACGCGCAGAGATCAGCGAGGTTGTCGCTCGTGCAGAAAGACCACGGTGTACCGGGGTTGTCATGGCAACGAGATAAATCATTTTCGCTCTCGCACAGTTTCGCCATTTGGCCGCCGGCGACACTGTCAGCGCGGGACGTAACGGGGCACGGTGGCCCGCGGAATAATGCAGCCTTCGGATGCCCGTCGAACGAACACTATCTGATCCTCGCGCCGCGCGTTCAGCCCCACCGTGTCCTCACCTGAAGAGTATTATCTTGCACACGTGGTTCACCCCTTAAGCACATACCACGTTACTGGAGCTTGCTCCGGTAACGTTGAGCACACCAGCTCGGAGCACGTGGAGCGAAAAGCTCACGCTGTAGAACCAGGATCCTGGGTTCAATCCCGACCCTGCGCGTTTCGATCTGGATGAGCATCGTATGGCGTGCGGCCGTGTATCACTACTGCGTGATGGCACGTTCAAGACCCCAGGCTAGCGGTTGTACTGCACTGGCTACATTTCTCATCTACAGCTGGGAGGACTCGTCGCCCGTTGAGGGCCGACCAAGTTCTAGGCTGTATAAACATACACACAACCCAATTTTTTTTAAAGCTGACTGCAGCCAAAGCAGCAAACGCGAGCTAGCTTGCGCTCCTATACTCTGTTTCATACTTAGTGTGCAACGCTGTCAATGCTTTCGGTGCGAGCATGGGGCTTGACCTCGTTGATCATTTGCACGCGTTCTCGCGCAAACAAAACCATAGATGAAGCCACGCGTTCGCGCCAGTAGCTTTGACAGCGTTGCACGCTAAGTATGAAACGGAGTATAAATTTGACATGTGGGTTTCTAGCGCTTGTGCTTGGAAGGCTTCAAAGCAGCGTCGTCGAGCGCTCGTGTATGTGGTATTGGCTGCAGCCCCAGCTTAATGCCGACAGCATGCGCTCACAGGGAACGTGAAAAAAAATCGACGAAAACAAAATGTCACCCCAGTACAGTCAGCGCCATTAGCGCGTGCAGGGAAACGCCCTTCCACGTGCTTCGGAACAAAAATGAAAAATGAGCATTCGGAACAAAATGACCAGATGTCATCCCCCGAGCAAAGCGCATGTGATGGCACCCTAGTCCGCTGGCTCTGGCAGTGCTTTCTTTCACCCAGTCTTCGCTAAGACTCGGCTTTTATCACACAGGCTCAGATCGTCAGTAAACAGTGGGAGAGCTTGTCATATAAAGTGCCATTGTGGCGAAAAGGCCGAAGCCGGCAAAGCCTTGCCGATAGCAAGCCATGGCAAAGAGAGCATTTGAGGAAAACTAAAAAAAAAAAAAAGATGACAAAGGATAGGACGGAAATGATGGTAGAAATTAAAGGGACAGAATAATATCTCCAAAGAAGCGATGCAACTGAAGTCTCAAGCGAATGATGAGACCAAAGGACCCCATCTACCCAGTAGCGTTACGTGCATGGGAACAATGAACATGACGTTTCGCCTTCTCAGTTTTAAGAAATTTATACATTTTCAACGCAAATAATTTTTCGATGAGGTGAACAAGCGGGACAAAGGACAAACACAAATTTCCAAACACAACTAGGTGTCCAGCTCGCTGCACCTTTGCATTAAAGTTAGAAACTTTAGTGAGACTCATTAGAACTCACTTCTATTTTCTTGTCAAAATGATTGGAGGCGCAGTACGCCTGAGAACAATCCGGTGTGCGCATATTCTACAGCTTTCCGGTTTTAAAAGAGCAACACACGGATTTCGACCAACCGCTTGCTTGAAAAAGTAACGTGTATTATGGTGATAAGCAATAAGTATATTTGGGCAAACGAGTGAATTTTTACTATTTGGGCGAGTAGCCAAGCAAGCCCGATGATAAGAATGATGATGATGATGATGATGATGATGATGATGATGGTGGTGGTGGTGGTGATTTTGGGCTGTTGCTCTGAACCTAGCGCCACCGCGCGGCGGAAACTGCAGTTATTTTCAACGCAGAATGTGGAATATGACTGGTACATTTGCACCTAACCATTTCCTCTCCACAGCCAGGGACGGAAGCAGTCTTGTACTCGTTACTAAAAAAAAGTAATCGATTACAATTACTATTACTCTTGGCTAAAAGTATTCGATTAGATTACTTGATTACTCGACGGCAAAAGTAATTGGACATTACTTAAAAAAGTAACCGTTACTTTTCTGATTACTTTATTGTGTGAAGACACATCTTTAGCGCTCATAACAATGAACTACTTCCAACCTATATTTCACATTTGCACAAGTATTGAAGAAGAAAAACTGGTTCCCTCTTCGTGGTCGTTGCACCTTCACAATGCGGACACAAGCATAGAATTCGTTTGAAGAAGTTTAATGATTTGGGCGTTCGCCAGTGTGTGTGTGTGTGTGTGGGGGGGGGGGGGGGAAGCGGGAGCGGAGGGGGTTCTAGATTTTGTTAAGCTTGAGCAAGGGTTGTCGCTCAAAGTTTGCGTCGCTCATTTAATTATTCACATGTGGATGAGCTCGCATGTTATACAACAGAGCAGCAGCTCCAGGATTTAAAACGGATCATGTGTAGTATCCATTAGCGGAAGAGATCGCCTCGACCACTTCTCAACTCGAAACATTGCTTGTCACAAAGACCACGTAGGGGAAATGGGGAAATATTTCAACTGGCTTTGTTATATTTTGCATTCGCTTTAGGCATTCTTCGGTTCTGGTTCTTCTAGGGGCTGCGAAGGTAACCTAAGCAGGATTTTTTTTTACTTTTTTTATTTGTGTGTGTGCGTGAGGGGGCTAGTTTGAACGAAGGACTTACAAAGCTACATTCTGCTCCCTCAAACTTCGCCCTGAATGGCCTTTGTCACGCACTGTGGCTTCCCTGGGGCTTCCCACTCCCAATCCGAGCTCGAAAAAAAAAACAAAAAAAACGGACATTCCACAGAAACTGTACATAGAAAGGGATTGACCTCGTTTCCTACAGCTCCGCAAAAAATCTTTCTTTTTTTCCGTACGAAAAACAAAAAGAGCAAATTTTATTTTTGTCATTTCAGAAAAAAAAAGGCGTGTGCCGGGGGGGGGGGGGGGGGGGGGGGGGAGGGGTCAAGTGGAAAAATAGTAACGGTTGCAAGTAATTTTATTACTTCAAAAAGTAATCAGATTACTCTTGTGATTACTGCCTAATAAAAGTAATCAACTGATTACAAAAGTACTCCGAAAAGTAATTGATTACAAGTAATTTGATTACTTGTAATGCGTACGGTACAAGTCTGGACGGAAGTCGATAAGCCGACTGCCAGCCGTACGCTCACGCTGCGCTCGTCTTCTCACTGATTGGACACCAGTGCCGACCGAATGTTTTCCTCAAGTGCACCCCGGTGCACCCGTGATACTCCCGGCAAGAGGAGGGGTGACAGAACGTGTTCTACACATACGCGGGTGCTCTGTTCCGTGAAACGAACGTTCTCTAAGCTTCACAAAAAAACAAGCACAAAAAAAAAGAAGAAAACGCTGAGAAAAGCAGGAAACAAAAAAAAAAAAAATGCAGAAAAGCAGATGCTACGTTAGATGGGCTCACCGTGCCGCAACCAACGGGTTCAGGTATTTAGAGTGTTTTGTTCTCTTCTGCCGCAAGCTGGCGAGTGCTCTGCACGGCGCTGCCGCGTTCCGGTGGTTTTGTTGTCCGCACGGTCCCCCTGCTGCGTCTCACACTCCAGTAGGCTCTGAGAAAGTAGCATTGATTTGCAATGCTACCGCACGAGGCTGAACCCACAAGGAAGACATCCACGGAGCGTTCAAGCGCTTACCGTTCACGAGACAGGGTTGTTCTGTGCCATCCAATCTTCACATGTGTACACAGTCTTTGGAACACTAACAAATCACATTTTGTGACACAACTGCCTTTTTACATGTTGGTACGGCAAAAAAAAGAGACTTTTTTTTTCTCTTTTTTTTTTCTGCGTCAGTCTTTGGGCGAAAGGAACGGCCGGAGGAGAGCTTTACGCACTAGGAACCTATGAGCAATGGTTTTCGTGAGAGCGGAGGAAAATTAAACTTAGTGCAATCCAACCCCTGTTCAGGTAGCTTTGATGCTTTGATTATGTATAAAACGGCGAATAGAGCGGTCTAAGTGTCATCAATACGCCCGTTTGTTGTTAGATGTCGGCAATATGAAACGTGTAATTCTCTGCGCTTTTGATGGTGTCAGATGAATCCCTAGAATGATGCCTTTGCCATGCGCCAGACACCTCATAACAAAAAAAAAGGTACACAAAATGACGCCGATGAAAATACCCTAGTCACAATTACAGTCCTTAAAAATCCGCAATCCACGGCACAGCGTACAATCTCCACAGCCTTGCACACGTACGCGTATTCTTCGTCCGTGTCAGCGCGGGCTTTCAGGAGTAAAAGACGGCACATTCCTGCAGGCCCGAAGTTATATGCTCACGCACGCATCTAAGCGCAAAGTTAAAAGCGGTACACAAAATTCAATATAAAGATCGCTCCCCCCTTCCCCCTCTTTTCTTCAATTCGAAAAGGGAAGAAAGAAAGAAGAAGGGAGGAAAAAAAAAAGACAGAAAACAAAGATAGAAAGAGGAAGGTCTACACAGAGCGAAGTCCTTGGCGCCGTCGTGGTTTACATCTGGGCCATAAAATCACGTTCCTTGTATTCTTTGTTCCGGGGGTCAGAGCTCGCCGCGGGCGATCACTGGTTTACGATGGCGAAGAGCAGCGAGCCCGAGAAGAGTCTGGAGGCGCATCGACTCACGTCTCAATGTTTTTTTACTGCGGACAATGCAACGAGAGCTAACGAGCTTCACCTTGGGAACGGATGTAAAGTTTCCCGGGGGGAGGAGGAAGGGAGGGGGGGGGGGGGTTGGTCAAGTTAAGTCGATAAATGCGGAAGAATACGCGTTCTAGGCCTTCTCCGCTCTCCCCGGGCTGTGCGCTTCTAAAATGTAATCTGAGCATTCATATAGCGGCGGTACTTAATTTAGCGCCGATTGACTGCTTTTCTATTTTTGTTATTCGTATTTAGAATGAGCGTAGTATACAATAGTTGCCGGGAGGTTAATATTGCCCTAAACACCATTAATGTTTTCTTTTTTCTCTTCAATAACGGTGTTTTAGCGCGGGAAACTTCCAGAAAGTTAAAACGTTCTCAGAAATACACTGCCGATTGTTTGCTGTAAAGCAATTGTTTGGAAATAAAATATATTGGCGCTGCGCTTCAACTGTCATCGAGTCGTAGGTACTCATCCTTGAGATTGTCACAAATAAAAATCACAGATGAGTGTAAAACTGAAAATAAACTTTTAACTCGCGTCTACAAGCTCGAAGAGAGATGTGCAACGCATTTTTGCGTGGGCGACGGAAGAGCAGCTACTGCCCCGATATTGCCATTCACAGCTTATTTTATATGGACTACGTATAGCATAGGACATTCTGAACAGGAACAAGCAATTCGTTACAAGATTCTACAAAAAAAATCGTGAGCCATTCCACTCTGTGAAGGTGGATGACCGGCGAAGCTGTTTAGCACACGACGCAGACGTGACACAGAATGCAGCGTATACGCTCCATTAAAGTTGTCCAATTTAGCAGCATGGTACCTGCGTCTTTCTCATGCGTTCTCCGCCCCGGGATGTTCGTCGTCTTGTCTGGTTCGCCTCATGTGCTTGGCGTTTTGTGCGCGATCTTCATCGGTGCTGTTTGCCGCCCACCGCCGCCGCTGACATTCTCGTTGCCGTTCCCGCCGTTGCTCTTCGTAGGCGCGTTGCCCTTCGGGAGTCCGGACCATACGCGGCCTCCCCATTACGACAAGAGAAGAGAAGTGTAATAGACCGGTTGCTAAATTACCCAAGCATTGAGGAGAATGCAGGGAATGGTGGTCCACGCGCCGCACATGCCGGCGTCTGCAGCAATAATTGTTCTAAAGCAATAGCCTAAAACAAACTGCATCTTGCACACGCGTTCGTCAACGCTTTATTTTAGTCATTTACTTCTAATCTTTTACACGGAGAAGGCCTTCGCGTGCGGCGTGTGCGGCGCGTGCGGCACTGCGAGCGTAGAGTTCTTTGTCACGCACACGAAAAATCCACGGAACCCATGCAAGCCATAAACAGCTTTGCTGTAAAATTTATAGAAGAGCCGCAAAGTGTATTATAAAGAACAAGGTTCAAGGCTGGTTGGGTTCGAACCCTGTGCCTTCGAGTAAGAGCCGCGCTTGAGGAAAACACGATCATGCACGCGGCAATGCGCCGAGAAACGGAGAGAGAGGAGAGGAGTCGAGAGAGCGCGGGATGTCAGAAGGCCGAGCTTTCGTTGGAATGATTAGTGGGTAGACCTGAAGCTATAGCAGCCTTTGACTCCACTGCACTAGTCGAACGCGTTAAAATGCAGAACGCTGGCGTCCGGCGTTTTGCGCTCGCATTCGAACGCGTTGCACAAGTGCAGTGAAGACAAAGGCTGCTTGCTTTATGTCTACCAGACGGTGGTTATAATGAGTAGGAGGTGGCGTCCGTACTCTCCACACATAAAGCGAATTGTAACAAAACTAGGCGTGGCCAAGAAATGTCCCCTGTTTCTCGGCCAATTAGACGGTCATTTTCCTGTGTCTTTTTTATTCTACTAAGTTCCCCATCTCTTGGCACAGCCTCGAGTAAATTTCATCGCAATAAAAAACTGAGTTAATTAACGTCGCCATGTAAGTATAAGGCAAACAACCGCGTCGCCATGACATCGCCGTGGCAACGCGGTTGTTTGCCCCCAATTTACATGGCAGCGTCTCCTGAATCGGTATGGTACAGGTGAAATATGGAGCCCGATACTTGTCTGACCAGTAGGAAGTCGGCGTGGGGCGGACGCTCTCGACACCGCGCCGGGAGCGTATTCTAGAGCGAGTCGTGATAGCGCGGCTTTGAAAAGCTAGCGTATCAGGCGTCGTAGGCACGAACGCTGAGAATGGCACCGGGTTGAGGAAGTCGTACGAGCCCTGCTTCCACCAGATGTTTGTTTCCCTCCGTCTTGATGAGTGTGCGCGTTCGCATCGACACTTTTTTTTCGGTGCGCCGATCGTATCGAAAGCCGGCCGCGACAGCAGGCAGACGAAGCAGACCGCTGGCACGGAGCAGACTATAGCCTAAGCCTAACGTATAGCGGACCGAGCGGCGAGCAAACGATGGGAGCTTGGTTGAGAGCGCGTCGGTGGCGTCGGTGCGCGAAGCAGTCTGAAATTGAGTTTCTTCGTTTTTAGTTTTGTTCTTGCTCCGCAGCTCATGACGTCATGCCGGGTCCCGGAGTATTTATACCAGAGAGTTTGGGAAGTATAGGAAACAAAAAATTTAGGAGGCGCCATTAGCCGGAAGCGGGCTGGGCGTGTTCCAGGGCGTCTTCACAAATTCGAATGTGGCCAACCAGAAGCCAGAATTAATACCCTGGTGGTGGTCGCGAGAAACAAACTTAATAAGTGCGTCGGAGTAACTCTCGGTGATTGAAAATATGGTGCACGTGATGTTTCAATCACGGTCATCCAAAATCATGGTGGAAGAGCGCGAGTAGCGGAACGATCGACGTAATCCGTACGCCAGGCGCCGAGGGCCGGGAATCTGCCTTCCGAGTGGTCACATTCTGTCCAAGCAAAATAACGTTGAGCGGCACATTCGTTTCTTACAACTTTCTGCGTGATCATGATTGCAACATCACGTGCACATCATTTTCAACCATGAAGGGTTACTACATTTAACTCTTACGCTCATGTTAAAACCTAACCGCTATGATTAAATCTGTTTCTCACTACCTCCACTAAGGGATTCTTTTCGGCTTCTGGTTGGCCAAGAGAGCACGTCAAGCCTCTTTCTGCGTCTGGTGCAAGCCCTGGCTCTGCTCGCGCCTCCCACTGACCAAACTATATTCGCAACTCCAACGCCCTATAGGTGGCAGGGCGGTAGTTCCAAGATGGCGGAAGAGACGGGGATAGATTCTCCGGGATTTCCCGTGCGCCTGCTCGTTCATGCTGGTCAGTGCGCTAAAAATGATTTATTTGTCTACAAATGCGAAATGGTTAGGGCAGGATCATATTACAGGTGACAGAGATGTTGATGCGCGTTAGCAAAACGAGCATGCTCATATTTAAAATTTGGAGAAACCTCAACTTGCGCAGCTTTGTGGTGGGCGAGCGCGTTTTAGGCACCGGTCACGTCACTGTTTGCGGCAGAAAATTTGTTAGAGAGATGCAGATATCGTGTTTGCGCTTTGCCTGGCCATTAGTGCTCTGAAAAGTAAGCTGTGCACTGTGACCGTCAAGCTTCGGTAGAGCAGCGTTCACAGTATTGATGTCTTCGTGTCACAGGTTCGCAACTCGCTGCTCACCGTCTCGGTTCTACTGTATTGCAACACGTGATCAAACTGCTCGTTGGTTATTGATAGGAAGTTTGTCACCGCAGGCTGCCGTGCGGTGTAGCATTACATCTGGAAGATCATGCTGCGCCTTTGAAGCACAATTTTCAGCGCGCTCCAGGAGCGTTGCCGTGCACACTGTAGCCAACGGTAGCCGTGCCATGCTAAAACTGCCTATTGCAATAATCGGTGTGTTTAGGGGTTTTATTTATTGCTCTATCAAAAGTAAATTTTTTAACATACCATACCGTTTTAGTACCGTGTTAATTGCAAAGTTGTGGCCACTCGCCAAAACTGCCCGTTTTAAGCTCTCGACACGAACGGCTGGCTAACACAGACGCACTTAAAGTGCTTCGAGCATTTCTTTATTTGCTTTGTAATTACCTGAAACCAAGTATCCGTATCCTATATTTTGAAAGTGCTTGGAATAACTGGTCATGTTTCTTTTAACGGCCTTAAAACGCGGACTTATATCTGACGTGTATTGCTCGACATATCGTTGCACGACCAGTTTTCTCCTACTTATGGCAAATAATAAACTTTTTGTAGACCGTACACTAGAGCTTTACATTACTGGAGTGATCATTTGCCGTCACGTTGAGCACAGATAGAGCTGGCGGCCATGCACAAGACCAGAAATCCGCAGCGTATGCGATATACGAAAAATCCCTAATGAAATTAGACATCCCGGTCCTTCGTGCAGCACTGTTTCAAGGCGGAGCACAAGAATTCTCAATTTAACGCGCTCACTATTTTGTTAAAACGGCTTCACGCATCAAGGCCGACAGCGCCTGCCACCGTTTCCGCGCCGCCGCCGCCGCTGCCGTCCCCGCTCCTCTGGTTCTCCGTTCCTTCGCGAGAGGGCGAGCGGCGGGCTGGAGTTGCAAATACACGGCTCTAATTTAAACGTCCTTTGTCTACCCACTAATTAATCCAACCAGAGTTTGGCGCTCCGACGTCCCCGCGCTTACGTCTCCTCCCCTCCCGCAGTTTCTCGGCGCACAGGCCCGTTTCTCTCGGTCTGGAGGCCCGAGCGCGCTCATAAGACGCGCCCGTGTAATGCTTGCTTCGAGCACAAAGCGCCGCTGCAGCGTTCGGTCATGCACGACACGAGCCAGTGTCGTTTACAAGAATTAGTCGGCATCTGATCCCGCGCGGTAACAGGGCCGGCTGGCTAGAATTTGATTGAAACGTTTATTACGTGAACCATACCCCGGCCTATTGGGGCCTCGTGTGGCGTGGGGGAGGGGAAAGGGAGCTTTAGTGCTGACGAGGGGTTAGACGTACCGTCCAGTCTCGGAGGACCGGAGGTGGGAGATGATTGATAAAGAAATTAACAACGTCTCAGCTGAGACTGAGTGAACGAAAGCATTGCAAAGGCTGGGGCGTCCGAGCGTCTTGAGACGCGGTTGGAGTCCCGGTTAGCTCGTACACTGTTTTTGGTGGTGCTTTCTTGAGACGCTGTTTCTAGTAAGCCGGCCCAGAACGCCTGAAAGAGCAAAACAATCTTAAATAAACAAAAGTAAGAGGAAGCTCGCGCGGTTCCATCAAAAGGATATGAGTGCTTTTCTAATAGCTTCTTTATTCTTATTCCCCCCTCGCACACAGACACGCACACACACACACACAAATTTTACTCACCAATGATATTCTGCCAGCTTAGCATCCGCGAGCAACGTGAAAAAGCGCAATGACGAGCAAACGAAACGCGACTGAGAAATATTCGATTCTGCTCGCCAGGGTCGCTGTACAAACTAGAGAGCTACAGACCTATAGCTGGACAGCATTAAGAATGACACGTGATAGGCATCATTTTCCCTTAACTGTTTTTTTTTGGCACGTACTAACATGTTTAAATTTAGCTTTTTTCCTCGTACCATGAATGTCTGGAACTCCTTGCCATTTGATATATTTATGAATGCTAACTTTGCTCAATGTCTCGAACGGCTTGCTATACAGCATGATTAATTTGTTTAATTGTTGTATGGTCATCCTTTTTTTTTCAGGCGGTTTGCATTCTATAAACCAACACACTGCATCTGTCTGGATATTTCATTGTTTTATTTTGTCACATGCTGATTGATGGTGGTTTCTGTCCTCGTTTTCTTTGATGTCTGTATATGTTTTACCTTTTTTGTCACCTTTGTCGGGTGAATTCCTGTATAGTTCTTACTTGACATGTTTAACCTCTGTTTCCGACAGTGTATAAGTCGTGTTTCTTCGCCATTGAGGTTATTTTTGTTAAAACCTTTATCCCACTTCTTCTTGTGCCTTAAATGGCTCGTAGAATTATTTAAACGAATAACAAATAAACTATAAGCTTCTTAATATCCGTGAAATGCGCCAAATCCATAAAAAAAATATCAAAAGTCAAGAAATCAATATTGAAATTGACATTTATATTTAACACTATTATTGAAAACGACGCCGGAGAAACAATCTATGGAATATTCTTGACAGTATTCCTACCCTATACAAAGTCACTAGAAATCATTTCAGAAAAAAAATAGATTACAGACAGAAGAAAGTGTAAATACAGGATAATCAGTTTCTTACGTTTTTATCTCATTATAGGAAGAGAAGTTATATAATATTTTTTTTAAACTTATATAAAGCCAACTGCCCACACCCCCTCCCTAAAAAAAGTAAGAAAAGAAAAGTAAGCGGAACGCATTTATTAAAAAAATAGCGAACAGAGGAAGCCTTCCATGTAGCCGTTCTGTTTTCAATATATAAAAATGTATTTATTTATTTATTTATTTATTTATTGATTTCAATACCTACATCGCGTGAAGAGGCATTACGGCGAAGGGGGGGGGGGGGGGGGCACAGGTACAAAAAAATACAATGAGAAAAGTAAACAAAAAGCACTCTTTACACTACTAATGTACACAACGAGTAGGGCAAAAATAGTAGAAAAATACGTTACACGCACTCTTGAGATTTTAAATGAATACCTTTGGCGATGTGGTTTCCACAATGTCACTGGGCAGCTTATATTCCATTCCTCCATGAAGAATGGAAAAAAGCACGTTTGAAAACAGCTGTCCTGCATTTAAATGGACGCATCTTTTTAATAATCATCTCTACTATGAGATATATAGGCAGGATCTAAAATGTACGTGGGCCTACAAATGTCATTATTATTGTTGACTATGCTCTTTAAGATCGTCAGACGGAGGCATTTTCGTCTTCGACTCAGATGACGCCAACGCAGTGATGCTTTAATCTCAGTTATGCTGACCCTAAAATCATAAGTATTGGCGAAAATCTAGAAGCTTAATTTTGAATTTTTTTCAATACGTTCATTTAAGTCTAGTTTGAAAGGATCTCAAATTGAACTCTCATGATCTAAAACAGACCGCAGATGAAAAAGAAAAAAAGATACAAGGTCTCTTTCAAAGAAGGAGGGGCTCTCCTAAAATAGCGCTTAATGAAACTCGAAGAGCGGCTGACTTTCACTGAAATATAATTTACATGTTTATTCTACATTTAAATCAGACAAAAAAAAAAAAAAAAACTCAAATGTTTGACCTCGCAATGTTTAACCCCAATCATCCGCATATAATCGTATACTTGAAGAGATCCCTCAAAATATCATTCATTATTAAATATCTAGAAAAGAAGTGGTCCAAGACCGACCCATGCGGGACACTATATGTTATTTCTTCTTAAGAGGATTGTCGGCCATTAATGAACACGGACTATTTTCTTGAGTTCACCAATCCAATTAAAAATTGCAGCATCTACGTATGTTAAGTCTGTGTAGCTACTGCATTAGGAAAGCATGTGAAACCATGTCAAAAGATTTTTTTTTAAATACAAAAATGCAGTAGACTTGTTTACCATTGACAAAAGACTGGGAAATGTCATGATAGAACTCTAGTAACTGCGTGGTGCAAGAAAAACCAGTGTGGAAGCCGTGCTGAGACGGGCTAAAGAAGTTTGCTAGGCTATGATATTCCATTTAGATTTTTGTAAATTATATGCTCTATCGTTTTGCACCACACACTTGTCACTGTGGTGGGTCTATAGTTTTGAACAATATTATTTGGGCCTGTCGCGCATGTCCAATCAAGTGGTAAAGAGCCCCATTTTAGAGATGTTGAAATCAAGATGACCAAGTAAGAAGAGTTAAGATCAGCACAAGACTTCAAAATAACACAAAGTACACCACCGAGACCCGATCCCGCACCTTTCCTTATTGTAGTAAATAGCGTAAAATTACCACGATAATCAAACTGAAGTTCCGACATCGAATCTATCACAACAGCCATATCCTTTGTAACTAGCAGACAAGTGGAAGCTGGAGGCTTTTAACTTGTCCGCTATGGGGAAATTACTAACTGTTAGAGGCTGGATCCCTACAATCTCTTTGCGATTAGAGCGAATGAACTTCCAGAATTCTGTCGGGTTTTGTTTTAGTATAACGTCCAGTGTCGAAAAATAGTTTGTTCGGGACGAAGTGATTGTACGTTTAAGGGTTTCTCCTATCTCCTTAAGTTTACTGAGTGATGAAAAGTCATCACGTGCGCGGTATTGTTTCAGTGCTCGTTTATTTTTGTTAATCACTTTCCGTAATTCCGAGTTCATCCATGACTTACGTTGACGACGCTTGGATATAATCATTTTTAATTACATCTAAGCGCGGGACAAAAACGCTAACAAGAGTTGTTATTTTACTTCTAAATATATCCCACACTACGTTAAGATCACCTGTCCCGCTCATTTCTTCAAATATAGAATAGAAGGCACAACGGTTACTAGACAAACCGAAATAATCACCCCTGTCGTAAAAATACACCTTTTAGGACTCAACGTCCCGCGATCAAATGAACAAGATAAATTTGCAAAAACAACCTGACGGTCACTAATACCAGGGATAACAGACAAAAAAGAGACCGCTGAGGGACGATTAATAAGCACAAGATCAAGAATACTTGAACGACTGGAACCAATCCTCGTGGGCTCTCTAAAAAATTGACGAAAATCTTAGTCATTAACCAGATTAACAAATGCTGTATAGATTCCAGAAACATTGAAAGTTGATGGTTTAAGTTCAGTCCGCCGAATATCAGATAAATTAAAATCACCCCCAATGAGAACAAAACCTTCTTCCGCTACAGGCAGGGCATTATACAAAAAAAAACAAAAAAAAACAACAATGGTGTTTATGGTGGCTTAAGAAGGCCTATAAAAGTAATGAACCCACTGTAAGATAAGCACCGTTTGAAATCGAGACGCGACACCAAACCGATTCGCACAATAAACCATTGAACTATACCAATCAACATTTCAAACTCTCATGAATCAGCAGAAAGACCCTGCCGCCGTTTTATTCCGGTCGTTACGATAATCCGTGAAGTGGGACTGGAAAACTTCGATGTCGGAAACAGAATCGTCGAGCCAAGATTCAGTTCCAATGACAATGCTTGGATGAGTGACCGAAATAAGAGCAGTAAAGTCATTAGTTTTATTATGAATGCTTCTATGATTATTACTAAGAACCACGAGATTGTTCAAAGGTGCAGAATGATTAAGTATAGGTTTCTTTGGTTGTTAATTAGCATTACTCTTCACTAAAAGACTGGCGGCATCGACATAAATCGACCGATCTCCTATATGAAGGAGGTCACAACGAAGTTGAAACCTGGCATTTGTGGTTTTGGAGAATTCTAAAGGGATTTGGCGTTTATTTCTGATCTTACAGGGGCGATGCAACCATTTTCATACTTTGCGCGAATACCGCTTAGAACGGATCCCTGACGTTAATGACCTATGAAACACGCGTTCGTTTTTCACCCCACACCATAGAAGTCCCGAAAAAAAAAAAAAAATTAAAGAAAAACGAGCAGCGTTCAACCCCTCAACCTGCAACCAGAACAAGCGGCCACGTGATCTGGAGCCGATTATATGCCGCCAATGTTGATCATAGCCACGCGCTGGGGTTGGCAAAGCACAGGACACGCGCTGAGTTCCAGACATTGTTATGGCTCGGCTATTGTCGTCGTTGCAGCGATTGAACACGGGCCACTACCCGAATGCTTGTCGAGCTAGTAATTATCACGAGCCCAAATCGAGTGCCCAAGCAATGCTCGGGTCCAATCTATGAACCGCATTCAAATGTCGCCATTGGGGTGTACTGCGATCCCCACGTTACGTCATCAAATTTTGCAAAGGAGAGATTGAATGAAAATGGTCACTTTTGTCCTTGAAATTACACCGCAACAAAGGAGTTTCTTGGCCAGTGGCGTTGCGTGCGAATATCCTTGAGTCTCACCAGTGCCAGTAAGTTCGTGTAAAGTGAAAAACATTTCAATTGAATATCGTTGCACCGGCCCTTTTTAAGTAAAAATCTCAGCATAAGGAGTAGGGGGTGCTTTTCTATTTAGACGAGTATATGAATTTTTTTGTTGTTGTTTAAACGACACGAACCTAGCAATGATAGGCCTGTTTTGGTTAATTCTGAGCACTCTCCAGACTATGAGAACGTTCCAAACACGAGGAGCCTTTCTCGACGCCAAGAGCCTCCTGGTAATGTGAGATAACTTCAACTTCAGAGCAATTCCATGATTCGCCAGGGGAGTCTTTCGCCCCATAAAAAAATTAATTAGACCTTGTCTTTTGACTTTTAAGATTTTTGCTCTGCGAAGCTAGGCTGTTAACTTGCGAGACTAATTCAGCTGTAAAAGCACCGAGACATTCTACGTCAACGCGCAGCTGAGGAACCGACGCCAAGTTCTCTTATATCGACGTATGCCTGGTTTTAGATCACCCAGCTTTTCATCCAAAGAATTCGAATTAGTGTGCATTTTCTTTAGTTCATCGAGAAGCGGAGTTTGTCCAGCTTGAAGCTTAGGCAGAATGAATAGGATCTGCTAGATAAGCTGCTGCTGAGCTTCCGTCAGGGAACCCGAGTTAGATTCGACGTCAACCGCTAGCAGTAGAAACATTTTGATACAATCTGACAGAAAACAAAACTTTCTGCTTGGGCACAGCAGGAGGTTAGGATAAGCATCATCACTTAGAAATGCTGATACATTTCCTTTACTAACCTGCTTATACATCAGAGGTGGATTAAGCGTCATCTTACAGGAACCCCTGCCGCTGTACCCACCCACAACTTCTACACCAATAGTCGCTCTGATAATTACGTAGCTTTGATAATGAAACATTCTGGTGCGTCGCAAAGCTGTTTCCTTAAAGTCCATATTATTCACGGAAATTCTGGTTTCGTTGAGGTTGCTGAACTCCAGAGTAAACAACAATCACCAATTTATTAACAGCATCGTTCGCCTATCAGTAAAATTAAAGGGAAAATCTTGATTCAAGTCAACCCGAAGTTTGTAACACACTGCGAGTTATAAATTAAGGGTTACTTTTATTAAAGTGTTTTACTGAAAGTCTCCAAATTTTTCAATACCTATGCGGGCGCTTAAAATACTTAAAAACGAGCTCTGCACGAGCCCCTCGTTGATGCTGATTCCTAATGATTTAAAGAAGTTGGTTTTAATGGCCTTATAAGTGCCCGTCAGCCAAATGCATGAAACTAAAAACCTAAAACAAGATGCAGGGAAGGCCAAAGATTTCAACTCTGCGTCAAATCGCCACCACAGTAAAAAATTGTCGTGTGTATGTTTATACAGCCGGAAGTTAGTCTGCCTCAGGGGGCGTCTGGTGTCTCAGCTGTAGATGAGCAATTTGGCCTGTGCGGTACAACCCTCTAGCCTGGGGTCTTCAACGTGCACCACGCAGTAGTGATACTCAGTAGCGCATAGACGCCTTTAGCAGTCTCCAAATTACTGCCGCCATCTGTAACGGTAATCCATTATATTTGAGGGTCTGTGATTTGTAATTGTAATCCACTACATTTTTCAAGTAACGGGCACAAGTCTGCTCGGCGGCATTGAAAAATAATGTTTTTTTTTGTATTGAAATACGCAAGAGCCATATAAGTGTGAGAGATATGAGAAAACAAGCACTATTGATAAGTTGACTGCATACACGGTGCCAATGGCGCTCATATTGGCGAGGAACACTTTCAGTACAATAAAGCAACATAGCGATCTTGGCGCGGCTGGCTTATCACGAATCTTCCGAAGTTTCGAAGATTTGAAAAGAGAGAAATGGCGGTTGCCATGGCGACGGAGACTGATCAAACAATCGCCTTCCGAGGTTTTGGTCGTCTTTATATGAGTATATGTTTGTGTCCCGCTTGCAGGCTGGAAAGACGATTGCCCTACTTCCCCAGTTGAACCAGTAAAGTACCAAGTGAGCACTATTCCCAGCCGAATGGTGACGCGGCACTCGTTCCCAATTTGTGCCCTGCGCTCTATCCATACAAACTCGAATAATCAAGGCCTGAGAACGACCTCCTCTCCATCCATGGAACGTCGTCACGTCATCACACGGCGCCAACCCGGCAATATATACCTCTCGCAAACTCGAAGCGATCCTATAGCGGCGTAGTGCCGCGTAAGCATCTTGGGAGACCTATGGCACCAAGTTTGGCTTTCGATTTCCCAACCACAATTTACGACAAACCGCCATGACCAAATACAGTGTTTACATTTTCGAGCACCTGACCTTCCTTAAATTTATAATACCGTAGGTATTATAGTATTCTATTCAATACGGATAGTATACTGGGACATTTTTGTTTTGTTTTTTTCCTCTCAACGTTTTATTGTTTGTGCGCCAGTAAACACCGTTCTACGATAGCACATGGAAGAAGTATACTGCGCCGATCATTCTGATCCATCGTCTCCTCAACGTCTCTGGCTTCTTAAATGATCCGTGAGCCGGGAAGGTCATGCTGCACTCTAGAGTGGTAACCAGTCCGTCAGAAGGATATAATACTAATACTAATAATAATAATAACAATAATAGTATTAATACTACTACTACTACTACTACTACTACTACTACTAATAATAATAATAATAAGAAGAAGAATATTGCTTTTAATAATAATAATATCGGACGTGGCCGGCGGTACTCCTACTCATCGGAAAGTCTAGGCAGGTCCTTACGGCCGCTGGAGGGCCTTGTTTCAACGGGGGTTCTCACGAACATGAATGGGTTTAATGCGACCGAGCGCAGACTATTTCCAGGCAGTGCTGAGATGCACTACTTCAAAACCGAAACCATACCACGCCTCTCCGGGGCGAAGTAGGTTACACGATGAAAGGCGCGCAGTGTTGCAAGCAACGGATTCTGTGAAAATAGTCTATTTGACCCGAGCCCGATGCCGAGCGTTGCTCGACGCGTTCATTGGACACGAGCCCCAGCCGAACGCTGTCAGAGCACTCGGAACCAATCTCTGTCTTCGCACGACCGCATTGTGACGGCGTCAAAGTTCTAACGCGCAGACTTTGATTATTCTAGGTGGTGTTGGCTCTATGGAGGTAGACAACGTAAGAAGATATAGTCCCGAGGCCTCGTGCTAGATATACACCGATCTACGTGGAAACCGTGCCGGTCAACGCGCCCCCTATAATTCGATATCCTCGCCAATGGCTGAAGAATCGACCCTTCGCCACAAAATAAACTTTGACCAAAGGCGCTGCTACCAAACATTCCAATTAATATAGCTCATATCAATACCAAAAGCTTCCCAACAATACAGCCCTTCAGTCACCGCACACAGAATCCGTCCATCAGCTCTCCACCTAAAGAAAAGCCGGAGCATTGCAGCGGATTATCCTTCGAGTGTCCCACGCTCCGAGAGACGCCACCGCCCAGCCATCCCAGGCAACTCTCGAGCGACCCAACCAACCTGTTTCCTATTTCGAAGGAGAGCGCCGTGTGTGTGTGTGTGTATACACATACAAGCTCGGCAAATGTAGGCAAGGGGGCAGTTAGCGTTCCTCGCGGGAGTCGGTCCGCTGTATACCCTGACCACCGGCACTGCCACGATCCCATTCTCCATCTTCCTATATGTATACAAGGCGCCTCGGACACTTCCCAGTGTTTCCAGCGAACCCACAGCGAGCGCAGCCCGAGCCGCTGCTGCCACATTCGAGAAATGTGATGGAAGGACAAACGCAACACAAAAACAACTATCTACAACGACAACAACGGCGACCGCGGTCAAATCTACTCTATAAATGGACACGGGCGCGCTGGACGCGGAGCAAAGAAAGCTAGAAGCAGCCGACTGAGGAGGGGTAGGGAAGAAGAAGACGGACCACCGCTATTGTGTCCCTTCGATCCATCACAGGCTCGCTTGACAACGCAGGCCCACACCTCGTGCCACTGGTCTTCACGCGGCGTGGCTTTCACGAAGAAAATAAATAAACCGTACAGCCGGCGTGGTGGTGGCGGAATCGGCGCCTCGTCTCGACTAAAATTTTTTTTCTTCCATAAAAGCAAAACAAAAAACAAAAACGAAGAGAGAGGAGGTTGTTTAAGGCTTCTCTTTTCTCGCATCCTTAGGGTCACTGACTGATGGCTCTCGAGTCCGAGTCTCGTGTTGCCCGGGCGTTGGACAACCGACGCACCGACGATGGGCCATTAAACAGCGGGAGGGGGGGACGCAGTGCCGGAGCCCGAAGCGCCGCTTCTGCTATCCCTCGTGAGCGGTAGTTAGTTTTTCAAGGTGGCGGTGGTGGAACCCCCCGTGGCGCGGCGGTCGCTTTTTCGCTTGTCTCCCCAAACGGACTCATCTTTCTCTCTTAGCGAGGCTCTTTAGGATGCCCGTGTGTTCTGGGGGCGATCTATTTGACTTCCGGGTTACACTTCCTTCTCGCATGCTGCATCGCTTACTTGTTTTTTTTTTTCTTTTTTTTTTTGTTATATCGATTATTCGAGAAATTCCTCGAGGTGTCTCATAGCAGTCGTAGTCGCGCAGCGCGAAGTCGTCGGCGGCGTCGGGGATATGCGACCGATGGATCTTCATGGAGAGGTCAAGGCTTGAAACGAATATATCGCCCGTTTTTCTGTTTTGTTTTTGACCCTATTCGTTACGTTTTTATTTAACGCGATTCCGGTGGCGGCCAGGAAACGGCGCAACCTGGGGGAAGTTGAGGCTGTTGTCAAGAGAGGCTGCGGCGAGATTGATGCTCACAGCGGTATTCGCGGTTATCCTCGAGCATATGTGCGCCGAATTCAGGTGCAACTGCTTTCGTTATGGCGTCTCCAATCCCGACAAAATACAAGAATTTAAAAAAAAAACAAAAAACGTTCACGTTTTTTTTTTGTTTTAATTTTAAGATGGTGTTAATCAACAAATCGTGGAGTCCGACAAGGCATGCTCTAGCATAAATACTGTTTTACAAGAAACAGGCGGGAAGGCTCGGAGTCAACTTTCTCTGGCATTATAGACGTTTCCACTGTTTACAAAAATCACAGGTCCACACGTGTTTAAATCACAGTCCAGAACGCGCACGTTCTGTCGCTTTCGGAAGCGAGCAAATCACGCGCCATACGCCCGAACACTGAAAATGGAACCTGCCCAAGTGTCCTTTTTTGGAAAGGTCTATAGAAGTGAAGAGTGCACGGTATTTATCGGCGCTCAAGGTGCGCGAACGCAGGGTGCACTTATAGCCTCGGATTCACTGCCACAGACGGTTTCTGCCAAGGTGTGGGCCAAACGCGCAGTTCCACCACGAGGTGTGGGCACTACACTGCGCATGCGCACGAACCGGATTCGCGTCAAAATGGACCGTCTGCGCTTGCGGCCTGCCAATAGCAGCGCCGCCAACCGCAGCAGCGCGACGTCAGGGTCGCGGGCCCTCTCCACCCCTCCCCCCCCCCTCCCCCCTTTTTTATTCTCTTCAACCTAAACAACGCGATCTCTCTCTCTCTCGCGGGTGGGTCACACACGCCCAGTAAGATCTATAGATGCACCTCGCCACATTCTATACGCACATCTGCAATTATATATGAGTGTAAAACGATTGTTAACAAGCGTTTGCCAAATCAAGCCGTCGTGTATATTGGTGCGAGTCCGGCAATGTTTCGCGTGAAACACTTTACTCTTTTTTCTTTTTTTTTAATCGAGAGTTGAGAATGGACCAATAAAACCAGACATAGAATGACCGAACGTAAATGCAAGTTAATTGACAAGGTATCGTTTTAAAAACTCAATGAACTCCCAATGTATAGGGGGTATTCACTGGACGCCATATTTTGAGGGCGATGTTTAGAGCGCATGCTCAGAACGAGCTCACATTAATAGCTTGCTAAGGACCGGTAATCTTGATGGTGCGGAATCACGTGGCCAAATTCACTGTGGAAGCTCGCCGTCAGCACGGGCTCAGCAGTCGCGCACACAGATATGGCCGCCAGTGAATACTCCTGCACTTAGGAGCGTTGCAACTTTTGGTCGTGCATATAAAAGAGGGTCATCTGGGATCATCATTCTATCCCGCACGTTTAGGGCTACGATCGTTCGGGAGATAAGAAAACCTACTATACCTTCTCTGTTGTTAACATATTTATATAAAAAATACAAAATAGCGAGGTTTTGACAAGAACGAGCTGCCAATGTTTGGGATCATCGTGAACGACATTGACTCGTATCTCGAAAGATCAGGAGACCATAGTGATGATGGTGTATACGATGGATGGTGTTTTATTTTTTATATCGTTACTGATGTGTTTGGACAAATTAATTTGTTTCCTTTCTCATTGCTCGATGCGATACGCTTACTTGAGCTATGCTTGACGCGGGAGTGTGAGTTATATCAATCAAATGTAACAGTCTGTATAATTGTTGCTTATTTGTTTTGTTTGTTACTGTTCCAAAATTTCATTCTATTTTATATGTTGAGCCTCGAAGCCAGCCCTATGCTACCTTCCAAGAGGAGGTAATAGAATCTAGAAAAACAAAACCAAAACTGTATTTAAAAAAGTTTAAATTCTCAGATTTCTTGTACTTGGACTAAGACAGTACACGACCATTCACCCAAACAGATCAAAATTCCCAATACATCCTGATAATTTTCGCGAACTTTCAAGTTTGTCGGTTTTTTTTTCTTCTCAAACGCTCTAAATATGATCGCCACCTTTATTAGCATGTGCAGAGCATTCCTTTCTGATAAAATTTGGGGCATCTGTGTCTAATTTAATATGGGATTCACACAATTGTAGAACAGCAGTGTTTTGTTTCGACTTGTTCCATGACAGACGGATACGCACGCGAACTTTCTAACATTTCACGAACGAAAAAAAAAATATAGCAACTGACTCAAGAAAAAAAAAAACGAAACCTCATATCAATAAGCCAGGAGGGTACTATAAAGCGATGGCGTGAATCACAACATTCGGTTGTGTCATCCCTGCGTGGCGGCAATTTAATATTATAAGTAGGCAGAATTAAAACATATACAGACACTCACACACACAAAAAAAAAAGACAAGCCGAAAGGGAGCGGGTTGCGTGGATACTCGCATGGCGTGACTTTTAGCAATTGCGGTGCCATCGTCGAAGTTTAGAAAAAAAAAAAAAAAGCATGACTAATACAAAAGAACACAGATGAAAGTCTAAAAGCGTTCACTGAAAGGCGCTGCACAAAACGGGGCAGGTGAGAAGTGCGAGTGCAGGGGCAAGGTCTCCTCCGCGATTCTTGTCTCGCACACCACACCACACACCGTGGATTGCCACTTCCCTACACGGGATTATGTGCTATCGCTTCTGTCATCCCGGGCTCCGAGGCGCATAATCTCGTTCCGCAAATTTATATCGCGGCTTTTTGAAATCGCTCGCCCCGCTTCGTGGTTTATTTTTTGCATCTATCGAACGAAAAAAAAAAAAGAAACAAAAGAAAGCAGCGATGTTTTACGGTGGCCGAGATAATATGGCACTTGCTCTCTCATGGTAGGTATGCTATAGATTCAGAAGGTCTGGTTGAAAAGGAGTATGATATTTTAAACTCGTTACGCTCTTTTATTTGGTTTATTTGTCCGTGTACGCGTTTCTTTCTTTTTTTTTACGTGACGCAGTACTTTATTTAGATTTTTTTGGTCGTTGTGAAGTTTACGCGGCGAAGCGGTCGGTTTTCACTTTTTGACATTTGGCGACATTGCTTCGGTGCTGTAAAGAACTAATTTTAGCCAGCGCAGCACGACTGCAAATTGATGTCTTCAATGTGCGTCACGCAGTACTGTTTATAAGACACTCGCCCAAGATGATGCTCATTCAGATCGAAATGGGCACGGAGGAACAAAAATTATAGCTAGTATTAGGACAAATCGGAAATGAAACAAAGAGATGCAAATGCAGATACGTAGGTTCGGAAGTTCAAATTAAAGTTTAAATGTACAGCCGGGGACAAAAGTCTCCAGGACGCGCGAGCTGCGACTGAAACGCATTGCTCTGCCATCTGCGGCGGTCGCCTGGTGTCGAGATCCCACAAAAGCGCATGCGCGTCCTACTGTGCATGCAAACATGTATGTTTTCCAACTCTTCTGCGGCGCAGCGCCTAACTCGGAATCGGGCGCGTGGCACCGCCTCGGAGATAGCACTTACTGACCTGGCACCTATAAAGCAAGAAGTCACGGCAGCTCAACTGAGCGATAAACTCAACTGATGATAAAGCAAGGTGCGCTGACACGGCAAAATGCGGCGAAATGCGGTGCAATGCTGCAGGCGGTATCTCCAGTTTTGGAATGTGTATAGCAGACGCCCGTCAGTCACAAGCTCTTATCTCCGAGGCGGTACCACGCGGCCGATTCCGAGTTAGGCGTCGCGCCGCAGAAGAGCGGGAAAAGACACATGTTTGCAGGCACAGTAGGACGCGCATGCGCTTTGGTGTGATCTCGAAACCAGGCGTACCGCCGGCAGATGGCAGAGCAATGCGTTTCAGTCGCAGCTCGCGCGTCCTGGAGACTTTTGTCCCCGACTGTACTAAACACAATCTCAGGGAGTACGAGACGAACGTTTCCTCCACGTGCTGCCAGTTGCGGTGCGCCAGCTCACACTCGACCACCGACGATCATCCTATAGACGCTTTACAGGAGCTGTGCATGGGCGCCGCCATAACTGACCTTCAGTTTTTGTTCCCTCTTATTCTGTTCGCTTGACTTCATCATTTCCACAGCAGGACAGGTTATTGCCATTTTAAGTGTTACTGTGTCCTTCCCCCCAGCATAGGCCGTTGTGGAGACTCGTCAATGCCCACTTCAGTGGCTCGGCATCTCGGTAAGACAAGAAAAGGGCGGCTATGGCGGCTCAATCTGGCGCGTGTGTAAAGCGTCTATAGGGGGTATTCACTGGCCGCCATATTTGAGGTCACTGTTTAGAGCGCATGCTCAGAATGAGCTCACATTAATAGGCTGACAAGACCGGCAGTTTGGATGGTGCGGGGTGCACGTTGCAAAAGAACTGTGGAAGCTCGCCATAAGCACGTGCTCACCATTAGCGCACACAGGTATGGCCGCCAGTGAATACACCCTATACAGGCGTGCTTTCTAAAATTTGCTGGGCAAGGAACTCAAAGACCCCACGAAAGTAGTCGTACTGTATTGGCCCAGAGAAAAGTTGCTTAACTTCAAAGGTTGCCTAATTTCAGCATCTCCCAATTTGGTTACATGCCTTGCACATGATCATCGCACCATGCTGGTGGACGGCCACTTCTACATGTTCTTACCGCGAGAAACAAATTTGGTAGGGCGTAATGTGTGCTGCTAGAGCTACTTGCTCGACCGCAAGGCCACCACAATTGGCGCTGATGTGACGTTAGCTCAAACCACGTATATTAGAAGAACCATCTTCAATTTCTAATTCGTGTGACCCGCAATAAGCGACCGTAGTCAAACGCTGAGTGGCTAGCCAATGGCTGATCGGCATCGTCTCCGTTCCCCCTCGTGAGTGTTTGCTTTTGACATTCAAGAAAAGAGATGGAATCTGAAGAGTGGTTGTTCTGAGTGCTCCATGGGGTATATAATGTGCTTTTGCACCTGTTAAATATTAGTTTTTTTTTTTTTTTTTTTTTTTTTTTTTGGGGGGGGGGGGGGGTAGATATTTGAGGAGAAAGTGTCCTCATCGATAGCTTGGAGAGGACCGAGCTAGATCTTCGTTTGCGCCGTGATCTGGGAACATGCTTTTTTAAATAAGTTAATTCAGGGCATCGTTGTACGTTGCGCAAAGGGGTCTAAATCGCGCTTATCTATGACATCAGCGAAAGGCAGGCGGTAGTCTTCCCGGAATCAACAATCATCACACCTCTTCCACTGCCCACCCTAGGAATTGCTTGCGTTAGTGACTACTCCAATCCAGGTTATCGCTTAAAAATTTATACGGTGGCACTGGCTAGGGGGGGGGGGGGGGGGAGGGAGGGAGGGAGCGAGAGAAGGAGCAAGCCTTGAGATTTAAGGTGAAGAAGAATTGCTTCAGCGTTGTTTTATTCTTAAATATATGCAGCTACTTCACTTCAACTCCGCTCACTCAAAACTGGTCAAAAGAGACATTGTGAATCTATGTCTCAAAAACTCTCTTAACACATCATGCAGCCATTTTATCAAAACAAGCTTCGATGCGCAAATCTCTCGGTTAACAGCAGCAGGATACCCCAGTGTCTTATCAACGTCAATTGCAGAGAACCTCCTAAAACATATGACAAGACGGGAGGTCACTCAACCTCCACCAAGAGACAGGTCAACGAGGCCCATTGTTGTGCCTTATATTCACAACTTCTCCCATGGACTGAAAAAAGTAGTGAAAAAACTCAATGTTGAGGTGGTATTCTCAGCTCCGAACAAGCTCTCCAGCTTGTGCAAGAAAGTGAACGCTTCTTCGAAGCGATCAGAGAGCTGCACTAAGAAGCACAGGACCCGGCAGTTTTGTCCAGTGCACCGAAAAGGTCGTTTACTCCATTCCCCTCTCCTGTGGGAAACGGTACATCGGCCAGACTGGACGGTGCCTGAATGATCGACTTTGCGAACACCAGTATAACATCACTAGAGCCAACTCAGGACATTTAGGTCTGCACTGCCGGGATTTCGGGTGTGCGGCACATCTACGTAGTTGCACCGTGCTTGACCAAAGAAACAACCAGCTAACAAGAGAAATAATCAAGACAACACTTGGACATCCCCAGGATGTCCTCAGGACAACCTTTTGAGGACATTATGATGTCCTGAGGATGTCCTCAAATGATCTTGGAAACATCCTAGAAACGTCCTATTGTCCGGCCTCAGGACATCCTGAGAACATCCTCAGGAGGGCAGCCAAGGATTTTTCTAGTACATTTTTAGGACAATGCACTGCTGGTGCAGCTGTTCACTGACTGTTAGGATGCTTCAGAAAGAAATTCACTGTTGTGCACTATTTTAAAGTGGAATTCACACACTCGCACTAGATTACTAGTCAGTGAGAGGCTAAGAACATAGGACAAGGGAAAGGGCGAAGAAAGCTGACGGAATGCTGAAGAGGAGAGAAGAAAACCACTCCCCTCCAGCATTCCGTCTGCTTTCTCCTCTGCGCCTTTCCTTGCCCTACGTTCTTAGCCTGTAACTATGAGCTTGATCATGCCATTCATTATTGCAAACAAAGGTAACTGTTCAAGAAATACTTTATTGGAGAGCAAATGTTATGCATGACGTTTTTCAATGTCTGCTCCAGACATGCAGTCTGGCTTCGCATCTTTGCCAGCACTAGTCCGAATAGTCAGCGGGATCTAGAAAAAAAATCAATTCCATAAGCATTAATAATAAAGACAGGTAATGTGAGAAACTTACCATCATGTCGAACATCTCCGGCTTTTGACCACAGCTTTTTCAGTTTCTCTCCAGCGTGGCGCAGCCACACTTTGATGATGGTCTCCATGTCAGCTTTGTTTGTACACTCAACATTTGCTTTCACTGCCCCTGAAACAGTGATTTGTGATGACAGTCCCAGCAGAAAACTCAGATGGTCTAGAGAAAAAAATCACAATTAATGTCAATAAAAATAAATGTTCCAGAAAATTATGTCCCTTAAAGGGATACTGAACCATAGAATTTAGTGTCCATAATAAGTGGCGCACGTTCTTTCCACAAGCCAGCAGCCGCCGGTGTGCGCGAGCACACGCAACGAAAATGACGTCAAAAACCTCCGTTCGTGATTAAGATGACAGTGAAATGCTTGGGCTTCGGGCCAAAGGAGAATAAATACAGGCTTTTCATCTCTACAAGTGAAAGCTATGTGCTTGTTAGACCAATTAATTGCTTACCTTTTACACCAGACACCACTGTGTAGATGAAAAACTTGTCTTTATTCTCCTTTGGCCCGAAGCCCATACATTTCACTGTCATCTTAATCACGAACGGAGGTTTTTGACGTCATTTTCGTTGCGTGTGCTCGCGCACACCGGCGGCTGCTGGCTTGTGGAAAGAACGTGCGCCACTTATTATGGACACTAAATTCTATGGTTCAGTATCCCTTTAAGGCCCGTTCACACGATGCATTTTTCTCGCGCATCTAGTGTCGCGAAATGTAGTTTCGCGAAATGGTTACGCCGTCTGAACGAGTCCGAAAAGGACGCGCGCATCTAAAAAAAGTTGCGCGCACACCTCGCTTCTGGAGCGAGCTTTTGCTGAAACTTTGCCGAGTCCTGTCAATCACTCTGAGGGCGCCGCCAATGGCCGCTCAGAAACGCTCTCACGTGGCCTTTGAGGGGGGGAGCGAGCTCTTTGAGAAGACCACTTCACTGCCGGTGTTGTAGCCGAGCCAAATCCGAAAAAACCGAAACCACGAACGATGGATACTGCCGGCGCTTCCACAAGCACGTCAAGCACCACTGAAGGAAAAGTGAGTAGCATATCGAAAAAAAATCCAGCGATGGACGAAGACAATTAGCGGGAGTTGGCGAGATTAGAATAGTGCTCATAGCGTTGTTGTCGAGACGATACCGCTGAATAAGAGACCATCGAGTAAACTGAAAACAAGTTTGCTTTGTTTACAAGCGAACGTGAAACCATGTGCGCTCTCTGAAACAGTTGGCACAGTAAAATCGGGGCAGACATGGGCGCCGAGAAGTAACCAGATTGGGCACGTAGCGTTTCTATGAATACCATGTGCATTGATTGGAGACGATGACGACGACGATGACAGGAGGCTGTGCCGGGTGACCGCGGCGCTAGGTTCTGGCCCTGAACATGAATGCATGGGGGTGGAAGCCGTCTACCTCGACTGGGCCACCCCCCTGGAGCGGCTGCCTTCACCGAAGCGAGCGTCCGCACCGTCATGCGCCAGGACTTCGCCCTTAAGAATGTATATCGGACGGCCCGCCGAGGGTCTCCTTGGCTCTTTGGCCCGCTCGCCTGGGCTGTCACCGGACCTCCAGGACTCACGCGGCGGTTTGGAGGAGCGGGTCGTACTCATCATGCATGGCGTCTTCGTCACCGCCGGGCCGCCAGGACTTTCCCAGCCCCAACGCACGGTGGGCCTGCGGACGCCACCCTGGAGAGCTTGCCAGGACACTTCAGCCGGCTGGACGGGGGACCGGCCCAGCGAGCAGCCCACTGGGAAGCACTGGGCCCTCATCGCCCGCAACATCGGCCCGCGCCCTCACCCGCGGGCTTTATTTTACATCGTCAGCACCTCTCTGTCATCTATACGTCGTCGACTTCCCCTTGTACATATCATCTCATAATCATCATCAGTAGACGTGGCACCGCGGGCCTCCATGGTACGGGCTGTCGCCTTTCCGCGGTGCCACGGCTCTCCTGAGCCAATAAAGATTATTATTATTATTATTATTTGGCAATGAATCGGCTGCGTACGGGCTCGGCGCCGGCACATATCCTACACGTACAGGTTGTCGCCTCAATCGGCTTTGCGCACATGCGAGATCGCTCCAAGTAGTGCAGTATGTGAGAAAAAAAAAATTAAAGTGAATTGACTGCATAAAATGCGCAAAGCAGGTCCCCAGATAAATAGCGATCTGATTCGGAGCGCCCCATTATGGTCAACACCGAAACTATTTTCGCGAGTCTAAACGTCATCGTTGTTGCACGTGAAGCGGTACGTGTGAACGAGCACATTTCGCGAAACTGTTGCGCGCCTAAAAGATGCATCGTGTGAACAGACCTTTAAGGTACGTTTATACTCGAACGTAACGTCGGCGGGCGCGGCGTAACGCAGCGCACACAGATACTGATTGGTCGCAGAAATCAAGTTTCTGGCCGCCGGCCAATGAAAGGCGCGCGTTCTGCGCTACGCTGCGTTCACTGCGCTCAACGTCGGAGTATAAACAGCCCTTTAGTGCTAACGCGCAACTATACATGGCTACCTTACCCACACAGCAAACGTTTCACCTATTTAGACAGAACTATGTTCAGAAAATAGTATCATTCTCCATGGGCGTACCAACCGGGGGGAAAGGGGGCGCTTGCCCCCCCCCCCCCCAGTTCTCAGAGGGGGGGGGGGGGTGGGGCAAGGCATGTGGTTTGCCCCCTCTGAAACAGCCACCGCTGGGCAGTGCAAATACTGGCCGGCGGCGCGCAAGGGATACGAAGGGGACCGCCCCCCGGCCCTGGGGGGCGGGGGGGGGGGGGGGGTCTGGTTTGCCCCCCCCCCACACACACACTCAAGAACAATTAAAAGGTTAAAAGGCGCGAACAAACAGGTCACTCAACCTCCACCAAGAGACAGGTCAACGAGGCCCATTGTTGTGCCTTATATTCACAACTTCTCTCATGGACTGAAAAAAGTAGTGAAAAAACTCAATGTTGAGGTGGTATTATCTCAGCTCCGAACAAGCTCTCCAGCTTGTGCAAGACAGTGAACGCTTCTTCGAAGCGATCAGAGAGCTGCACTAAGAAGCACAGGACCCGGCAGTTTTGTCCAGTGCACCGAAAAGGTCGTTTACTCCATTCCCCTCTCCTGTGGGAAACGGTACATCGGCCAGACTGGACGGTGCCTGAATGATCGACTTTGCGAACACCAGTATAACATCACTAGAGCCAACTCAGGACATTTAGGTCTGCACTGCCGGGATTTCGGGTGTGCGGCACATCTACGTAGTTGCACCGTGCTTGACCAAAGAAACAACCAGCTAACAAGAGAAATAATCAAGACAACACTTGGACATCCCCAGGATGTCCTCAGGACAACCTTTTGAGGACATTATGATGTCCTGAGGATGTCCTCAAATGATCTTGGAAACATCCTAGAAACGTCCTATTGTCCGGCCTCAGGACATCCTCAGAACATCCTCAGGAGGGCAGCCAAGGATTTTTCTAGTACATTTTTAGGACAATGCACTGCTGGTGCAGCTGTTCACTGACTGTTAGGATGCTTCAGGAAGAAATTCACTGTTGTGCACTATTTTAAAGTGGAATTCACACACTCGCACTAGATTACTAGTCAGTGAGAGGCTAAGAACATAGGACAAGGGAAAGGGCGAAGAAAGCTGACGGAATGCTGAAGAGGAGAGAAGAAAACCACTCCCCTCCAGCATTCCGTCTGCTTTCTCCTCTGCGCCTTTCCTTGCCCTACGTTCTTAGCCTGTAACTATGAGCTTGATCATGCCATTCATTATTGCAAACAAAGGTAACTGTTCAAGAAATACTTTATTGGAGAGCAAATGTTATGCATGACGTTTTTCAATGTCTGCTCCAGACATGCAGTCTGGCTTCGCATCTTTGCCAGCACTAGTCCGAATAGTCAGCGGGATCTAGAAAAAAAATCAATTCCAAAAGCATTAATAATAAAGACAGGTAATGTGAGAAACTTACCATCATGTCGAACATCTCCGGCTTTTGACCACAGCTTTTTCTGTTTCTCTCCAGCGTGGCGCAGCCACACTTTGATGATGGTCTCCATGTCAGCTTTGTTTGTACACTCAACATTTGCTTTCACTGCCCCTGAAACAGTGATTTGTGATGACAGTCCCAGCAGAAAACTCAGATGGTCTAGAGAAAAAAATCACAATTAATGTCAATAAAAATAAATGTTCCAGAAAATTATGTCCCTTAAGGCCCGTTCACACGATGCATTTTTCTCGCGCATCTAGTGTCGCGAAATGTAGTTTCGCGAAATGGTTACGCCGTCTGAACGAGTCCGAAAAGGACGCGCGCATCTAAAAAAAGTTGCGCGCACACCTCGCTTCTGGAGCGAGCTTTTGCTGAAACTTTGCCGAGTCCTGTCAATCACTCTGAGGGCGCCACCAATGGCCACTCAGAAACGCTCTCACGTGGCCTTTGAGGGGGGGAGCGAGCTCTTTGAGAAGACCACTTCACTGCCGGTGTTGTAGCCGAGCCAAATCCGAAAAAACCGAAACCACGAACGATGGATACTGCCGGCGCTTCCACAAGCACGTCAAGCACCACTGAAGGAAAAGTGAGTAGCATATCGAAAAAAAATCCAGCGATGGACGAAGACAATTAGTGGGAGTTGGCGAGATTAGAATAGTGCTCATAGCGTTGTTGTCGAGACGATGCCGCTGAATAAGAGACCATCGAGTAAACTGAAAACAAGTTTGCTTTGTTTACAAGCGAACGTGAAACCATGTGCGCTCTCTGAAACAGTTGGCACAGTAATATCGGGGCAGACATGGGCGCCGAGAAGTAACCAGATTGGGCACGTAGCGTTTCTATGAATACCATGTGCATTGATTGGAGACGATGACGACGACGATGACAGGAGGCTGTGCCGGGTGACCGCGGCGCTAGGTTCTGGCCCTGAACATAAATGCATGGGGGGTGGAAGCCGTCTACCTCGACTGGGCCACCCCCCTGGAGCGGCTGCCTTCACCGAAGCGAGCGACCGCACCGTCATGCGCCAGGACTCGGACGGCCCGCCGAGGGTCTCCTTGGCTCTTTGGCCCGCTCGCCTGGGCTGTCACCGGACCTCCAGGACTCACGCGGCGGTTCGGAGGAGCGGGTCGTACTCATCATGCATGGCGTCTTCGTCACCGCCGGGCCGCCAGGACTTTCCCAGCCCCAACGCACGGTGGGCCTGCGGACGCCACCCTGGAGAGCTTGCCAGGACACTTCTGCCAGCTGGACGGGGGACCGGCCCAGCGAGCAGCCCACTGGGAAGCACTGGGCCCTCATCGCCCGCAACATCGGCCCGCGCCCTCACCCGCGGGCTTTATTTTACATCGTCAGCACCTCTCTGTCATCTATACGTCGTCGACTTCCCCTTGTACATATCATCTCATAATCATCATCAGTAGACGTGGCACCGCGGGCCTCCATGGTACGGGCTGTCGCCTTTCCGCGGTGCCACGGCTCTCCTGAGCCAATAAAGATTATTATTATTATTATTATTTGGCAATGAATCGGCTGCGTACGGGCTCGGCGCCGGCACATGTCCTACACGTACAGGTTGTCGCCTCAATCGGCTTTGCGCACATGCCAGATCGCTCCAAGTAGTGCAGTATGTGAGAAAAAAAAAATTAAAGTGAATTGACTGCATAAAATGCGCAAAGCAGGTCCCCAGATAAATAGCGATCTGATTCGGAGCGCCACATTATGGTCAACACCGAAACTATTTTCGCGAGTCTAAACGTCATCGTTGTTGCACGTGAAGCGGTACGTGTGAACGAGCACATTTCGCGAAACTGTTGCGCGCCTAAAAGATGCATCGTGTGAACAGACCTTTAGTGCTAACGCGCAACCATATATGGCTACCTTACCCACACAGCAAACGTTTCACCTATTTAGACAGAACTATGTTCAGAAAATAGTATCATTCTCCATGGCCGTACCAACCGGGGGGAAAGGGGGCGCTTGCCTTCCCCCCCCCCCCCCCCCCCCAGTTCTCAGAGGGGGGGGGGGGAGGGGGCGGGGCAAGGCATGTGGTTTGCCCCCTCTGAAACAGCCACCGCTGGGCAGTGCAAATACTGGCCGGCGGCGCGCAAGGGATACAAAGGGGACCGCCCCCCAGCCCTGGGGGGCGGGGGGGTCTGGTTTGCCCCCCCCCCCCCCACACACACACACACACACACTCAAGAACAAGTTGGTACGCCACTGTCATTCTCCCACTCCCGAGTCAGTTTAGTTTGTCGGTTTTCATGTAAAATCAGTCTTACTTAATTTTACCGTCAGGACAAGAATATTCAATGCAATCTGCATTTGACGTTACCTCTGAACCCGACAAGGCCCTTGTGCAATATTTTACATAACTAGCTTAGTGAATAACTTCGATGACTCGCACACGACAAACAAAATTGTCTTACTGTAAATGATATCTGCCACATTGAGATCCCGAAACTTTCCTTTGCCTTTCTGGCCTACCCAGCTGAAATTGACAGCCACTTTCTGGCTAAGCAGGACCTCCAAGATGTTCCTGGTAGCAGACCTTATGGATCTGCCACCAAGGTCAGTGAACTGATGCAGCTAAAAAGAAAATAATGGATCACATGGACGGTCTTATTAAGTCAAAGAATAGGAAATATAACAAGACTGAGAATCATTCATACCAGAGGTGTTCTTTTCCTTTCATCCGAAGATAGACTGGAGTCAAACTCCAGAAATGCCTCCAAGTCGGCAAACGGCTTCTTCAAAACATCTTCAAAAAACAGCATAACATTCGTGACTGCCTTGTATTGCTGCCATCATCAATTTGGATGGCACCGCGTGGATATACAGAAGCGCAGCGCTGACTCAGTGATATATTTCTTTTTCCTCAAATCGTCATCTTCTCCTTTGCCGTTAATGAGAACATTTTAAATTTTTAAACACCAGAAACCAAATAGCCAATAAACATCAATAAGTAAATATTAAATAAATAAATAAATAAATAAATGACAACTAAAAATAAATCAAACTAAAAAATAATAAAAAATTAAATTAAAATATTTTTAGAAAATAAATTATAATTAAAATTTTAAACTTCATTTTTTATTTTATTTTTGTTTTATTTATTTTTAGTTGTCATTTATTTATTTATTATTTATTTAATAATGTTTATTGGCTATTCGGTTTCTGGTTTTTAAAAATTTAAAATGTTCTCTTTAACGGCGAAGGAGAAGAAGATGAAGATTTGAGGAAGAAGAAATATATCACTGAGTTGTAGTCAGCGCTGCGAGTCTGTTTACTTCTTGTGTGCTTGTGAGTCTGACTGTAACCGCGCTGTTCCATCCAAGCATGAATTACCAACTAGCCCAAGCATCCACATCACTGATCTCAATATCCACAATATCAAGCCATCATCAACATCGAGGCTCTTTCTGCTTCTGTCCTGGCTTGGCTTAGCTTGCTTGGGGTCTCTCGGATGGGTGGATAATTGCAATAACGGTAGGCCTTGTAGTAGGCGATAGCTTGCGCCACCTAGATTGAATGTTGCCAATGGAGCTGAATTCCGAAATACTGCGCAAATACACAAATAATAATAATTGTAGTGCGTCCTGGTTTTATTGAAGAATTGTTTGATCACAACAATAGTTAAACAATGTCCTAAACTTGCACAACCAGATGTAATAATTGGTATGTGAAATCTAGTTTAGCAATAAACATGAACTGTGTATACTACCGCCATTTCATTCATTTATCTTTATTTAAAAAACGTAGTCAAATTGAGGACGTATATATTACCTCTAACTTTGTATCCTTCGTCCTCAATAAGTCCTCGGAAGGACGTTTGTAGGATGATCCAGCGGTGGACATGCTCAGGATGTTCTGAGGACGTCTTGAAAACCGCGAGGACGTTTGTACCTTTTGAGGACGTCCTGAGGATGTCGGGTGTTGTCTGGGAATTGAAGCAAAGCATATTGCCAGGCTTGACGATGGATGTGTGAACAGCCCATCTCTCACCTTATCGGCAAAAGAATTGGCTTATCTAACCTTAAGATGATAAGCGCGGACTATTTTACAAATTAATTTTAATAGGTGGAGAAAAAAAATGACAAAAAATTTTCAGATTTTGTTTTAATACGAAGTAGAAGAAAACGAAGACAAAATACAAAGAGTTGTGAGTCAGCGCTGTGTGTATGTTTTTGTGTCTGTGATTGAGTGTGTGCTTGCTATTGTGAGACGTTTATGCGCTGTCAAGTACACATCATGGAAAACCAACTAGCCCAAGCTGCGGTGTTAACATGCAGAAGGAGGCTCTAGCGTGCCACTGGGCTTGTGAGAAATTACACTGTTTTTTCGGTCACCATTTCAAACTTGGGCTGGAGCACCAGGGGTTCGTCACTCTGCTTTCCACGCAAGGAAACGGTCGACAACCGATGAGAATAACGAGGTGGACCATGTGGCTCTCATATAAAACTACAAGACACTACCAGGAGAGTAACAAGAATGTCGTGGCAGACGCACTTTCTCGTCTTTCTGTGCCGAATTCCCCAGATACCACCGAATCATGTGACGACAAGGAAGAGTTCACTTCCCTCGTACACAAGCTCTCCCTGATTGATTTAGTAGAAGTCAAAAGGGAAACAGATCAAGATCCTGATTTACCCTAGTGCTACAGTTTATCAGCGAGGAAAGAACTCTGGAACACCAACGGGACAGCAAGCTACGAGGAGGGCTCTTTTCTGTGGACGGCTTACTACTACACAGAGAATTGCTGATTCCTCCTGCCTTGATCCGAGGTCGACTTATTGACCTGGCGCACGAGTCATATCCGGGAATTGTGCGAACCAAGCAGCGTCTACGTGAGCGCTTCTGGTGACCAGAATGGACCTCGAGATCGACTCCTACATCAGAGACTGCCACGCTTGTCAGAAGAATCACAAGACAGCTTTGACATGAGGATAACCACAACAAACATTTTCCATCTGGTGCATGGAAACAACTTGGAGCGGAAATCGTTGGACCACTCTACAAACTTTCTGCACAATCTCGATTTGCAATCTCTTTAGTTGACTATTTCATCAAGTGGTAAGAGCTTACTTGACCGCTTTTTGCTGTCAAGTATTGGCGGATACTATCTGCGACCTCCTCACTACGATCTTCAGCTGTGAGTGGTATCCTGACGTCATTGCCTCCGATCACAGGCTACAGTTTCAATCTGATGCCTTCCAAGAGTTCCTGAACTCACGAGGAATTTCTCACCATCTTTACACGACCTACCATTCACAAGCCAGAGGCCAGCTTGTAAGGTTCAGTCGTGCTCTTAACGGGAAACACAACTGTGGTGCTTATTCATTGACAGAAAATGCGGACACGTCTAGACATCGTGGGTTTTCCGTGTCTAGGCAACCTGTCCACATCGAGAATCTGAGATTCAAAAGCTCCGCCAACGCATTGCTGATTACCAGAAACGCAGCAAGCAGTCCATAGACAATAGGCGGAGGGCAGAACCGTTATCAGTTGGTGTAGGAGACTACGTCCGAGTGCAGCTTCCTACATACCATGCAAAGGAAACGCAAAGAGTCTGGATATCCAATCTCTATGTTGTATGAGGTCGTAGAAACCTTGACGATAACTAACGGAAGACGAGAAAGAAACGTTGACAAGAATCACCGGCCAGCTGTTATACTACACATTCTCAAAATATCTCTAACGTAAAAAAATAGCCAAACGTTTGCCATACAACTAGTACTCCCTGCATCGGACAAGCTTAAAAATCTTTGCCACAAATCATCTTTCAGAAAAAGTCAACTGACCAATGTACGGTACAACATACTATCAAATATGTCAATGGTAGCTAAGGAGTCATATATGAGTAATGTTTTACCCGTGGGAGAGTCTACGTGGGACAAACTGGCAGGTGTGTTAACATTAGACTGCGAGAGCACGCCCTTTCACTGAAGTCGAGACCGGCTGAAACTTAACCATGCACGTCAAAGAGAGGCTGCCAATGCACCCCTATTGACCCCTTTCGAAAGTCACGTGACAATTAAAAAAAATCTGATCCACTGCACGATGGTGGAATAGCCGACCCTGAGCCGACCCAGCGGAAGGCGCAAGTAGCGCGAGCGGGTAGCTCCGAGCTGTGCTCCCGCTGCACGAGGGTTCGTGCGGCCCGGTCGCAATCGAACACAAGAAGCTCGCCCTTGTGTCCACCATTGTGCAGGGATTCTACACCTACCAATAGAGGGCACAATTTCGAAAGGGGTCTATATTTAGCCAGATTAAATGTTTTAATCGATAATATAACCGCAACACCAATGAAATTTATGAGGCCCTAACCATATAAAAATAAGAGGACACGTCAAGGAGGCTGTGATGGGCAGGAGGTGGCGTTCGTATTCTACATATATAAACCGAAGTGTAACGGAAGTAGACGTGGCAACGAAATGTCCCTTCAGTCTCACGGCCAACGAGACGATCATTTCTCTGTGTCTTTTTTGTTTCTTCTACTAAGTTCCGTACCTTCTACCACAGTTACGGTTAATTTTCATAATAAATAGGAAACTCATTTAAAGGATGCCGCCATATTAATATGAGGCAAACAACCGCATTGCCGTGGCATGACCGCGGCAACGTGGGTGTTTGCCTCATATTTACACAGCGGCATCCACTGAATCGCCGTCGAACCGGTGAGATTTGAAGCCCAACAATTGCTTGCCCGGAAGCAAGTCAGCGTGTGGCGAGTGCTCTTGACGCCACGCCAGGAATGTCACTTAGGGCGAGTCATCATAGCGCACGCGGCTTTGAAAAGCGAGGTATATTGGGCGTCGTACGCACGAACACTGAGAATGGCACCGGTTTGAGAAAGACCAAGGCCTGCTTCCAGCAGGTGTTCGTTTCCCTCCGTCGTGATGAGAATGCACGTGTGCATCGAGACTTCTTTTAGTGTGCAAATCGTATCGAAAGCCAGCCGCGACAGCGCGCAGACGATGCAGACCGCAGATACAGAGTATGTACACGTAGCCTAAGCCTAACGTACCTGACCGAGCGGCGAGCAGATGATGGAAGCTTTGGATGAGAGCGCGTCGGTCCGTAGGGCAGTCTGGGATTGAGTTTTTTTTCTCCAGCATCGGTCAACACCACCGCTAAACATGACGTCATGCCGGGTCCTGGGGCATACGTCCTTGGGATACGTATATTAGACAACGTTACGTTGGCATTAGTGCACCGTTTGTTTGTAGGACTGTCTGACAAAGAATTGATCTACCTTAACTTAATAATAATAATAATAATAATAATAATAGTTTATTTTCCATGAAGCATGGTGAAGCAAAGACTAAAAGCCTCAAAGGAGGCTTGACCAGCCCTCGGCCCCGTACATTGGCATTTCAGCAAAAAAATAAATAAATAAATAATATATATATATATATATATATATATATATATATATATATATATATATATATATATATATATATATATATATATATATATATATATATATATAAATGCACGAGATTACCAAACAGTTATTAATCACCTCAACAGATGGCATGCACAGTCGTTGCAGACAGAAATCCGAAAAACACAAAAAAGGTGCATTCTATATAGCATAAACAAATTTAAAAAAATCGTTTGAGTGGGGGAGGTAAATCACTGCTACACATAAAGAGAACGCAAAGCCTTGAAGGAGATAGTATCAATGCAAATTTCTTTTTCTAGATTTCTAGAAGAAAATTTAACAGTTTTGGTATGGTATATCGCAACATTTGCCTACCATAGTTAGTAGAACAGTAGACAACCTTCCAATACTCCATCTGTCTAGTTAAGTGAACTTGTAGATTTGGTGTCAATGCCGCTAGAGTTGACAACGATTTATAATGTTCCCTTTTTTTTATTTTAAACTCAGAATCAATCTGTATTCATAAAGGCTGTAAATTTTTAATAAGCTAAACTTCTTAAACAAACTGCCTGTATGGAAATCATAAGGCAGGTTGCGTATTATTCTAACCATTTTTTTCTGCAGTAAAAATAATTTTTGCAGGTTTGTGAATGTGGTGTTACCCCAGACGAGGTTGCAGTATCTCAGATGAGAATAGAATAAAGAATTGTAGATTAATAGCTTCACACTGACTGGGAGTGTTTTGCCGTTACGGAATGTCAGACCTATGATGGTTGATAATTTTGCAAGGAAGTGGTTAATGTGACTGTCCCACAACATATGTTCCGAAAATATGACTCCGAGACTTTTAAAATTACTGACGATTTCAATTGGCGTAGAGTCAAGCACAATGATTCTCGTTAGATGTACGCACTTATTCTTGGGTCGAAAAATGATAGCTTTAGTTTTATCAGTATTAATTTTTAAGCAGTTATCTTTTGCCCATGCCCCAAGATTGGACAAAACTTCATCGGCGATTGTGACAAGATCATCGTTATTATGTGAAGAAAAGAATAGGCTACTGTCGTCGGCATATAAGACAAACTTTGCAGGACTTATGTTTACAATGTCATTAATGTACATATTAAAAAGAAACGGTCTAAGAATGCTCCCCTGTGGGACGCCTGTGTGAATAGGTTTAACGTCAGAAGGAAATTGGCCAATAGAAACATATTGGCAACGGTGTCGCAAGTAGGAGAGTAGAAGTTCTAAAGGTAACCCGCGGACACCATAAAGCTCAAATTTTTTAAGTAAGATATTATGGTTGATAAAATCAAAGGCTTTCGTGAAGTCCACGAATACACCTAGAACCTGCTTTTTTTCCTCGAAATTTTTTAAAATATATTATTTTTGCTCTAGTAATGCTAATTCGGTCGATCGACCTTTCCTAAAACCAAATTGGGCGGGAGTCAGCAGGTTATGCTTATCAGAAAAATGAACTAGACGAGTATGTATTACTTTTCCAGGCCTTTGGAGAATAACGGGAGGATAGACTGCTTGCAACTTGCTTTGATCAAGAATTTTCTTTAAGATTTTTTTAAAGATTTTCTTGAAGCATTCATGTTCTATTCAAGTCATGTGATAAAGATTTTCTTGAAGCATTCATGTTCTATTCAAGTCATGTGATAAAGATTTTCTTGAAGCATTCATGTTCTATTCAAGTCATGTTATAAAGATTTTCTTGAAGCATTCATGTTCTATTCACGTCATGTGATTTCCGAAAAAGATCCTCTTTCAGACTTTGTTTTAAATGATTATTACCTTTTTCTGTCTGTTTAAATAACACATATCCCTCACTTCCTCCTTGTATTTCACTTATATTGTATTAAAACGAGAGTCGATAGTAAGCGCTTGTCCTGCCCAAGGGGGATCGGCTGCCGAGTGTGCGATCGCTCACCAGTTCGGAGCACGTGAAGCGAAAGCTCACGCTGCCGGGTCCAGGGATCCTGGGCTCAATTCCCGCCCCAGCCTGTTTCGATCTGGATGAAAATCGTATACCGACGTGCGGTCGTGAATCGCTACTGCGTGGTGCACTTGAAAAACCCCAGGCTAGTGGTCGTACTGCACTGGCTAATAGACTACTTCTAAGAATACTTGCATGCAACATTGCGCGCGTTGTCTTACGGGACCTCTTTGGCCATGAATATATGGAATGGCATGGTTTCGATTTAGATTGCCCTGTTGAAGAAGTAGTGCATCTGAGCACTGCATGAAACTAAAGCCAACGCTCGCTTGCATATAACCCATTCATCTTCGTGAGAGCCCCTGTTGAAACACGGATCATCCAGCGGCCGTGAGGACTTGCCTAGATTTAGCGAGGAGTAGGCGAGACCGGCAGGCCGAATCCCATACCTTTCCGGCTGCCTGGCTACAACTCCAGATTGCAGCATGACCCTCCCAGGTCACGGATCATTTAGAAAGTATTGGACATTAAAACGATGAAACAGGTTGATCGGCCCAGTGCAATTCGTCCTCCTGTGTTTACCTGGACACAAACTCCGCTACGTCGGGAGCCCCGAGAAAACGTGAAGCCAGCATCCTATTCGTCTCGGTAGGCAACACCTACACTACTACAAATTTAAGAAACGTCACAAAGTCGAAAATGCATGCGCTGCACTCGGTCGTGACGAGATGTCGGGAATCGAGGTCGGAAAATACAAACCGAAACCATGACCATTGAATCACCAAGATGCATTGCGCAGCACTACACCGTTAGGATAGCTTTGTTTTCGCAAGGGTTCGTTTGCTTATTTATGGTGGATAACAATGTCGCCATGTTCTGGCAGACTAAGCTCCTGCTGTACAAACAACTAAAAACTAATTATTTGTCCTACCTCGTTCCATAACTTGTCCTTGCATTTTGCGGTTTCTGATTTACGTTATGTATAAGCAACTATCCAAACTGTTCATTTCATTCCCTAACAACCCTCCAACTAAAAGAAGAAAAAAAAACACCTTTATCCTGTGACGCTGAGCATGGTGGAACGTCATGTACAAGCGTCGCGGCACAGGCTATATTTTTGCAGCACCCTAACAAATCAGAAGTACTTACTTTCCCGCCAGACACTGAGGATGACCAATCGCTGCAGTCTACAGAGAGACCTCTCCGACGAGCGAGCTGATGGCATGTTTAGACATAAAAAAATGGAATCCGCGCTCTGGCTCTGAGCATGACGTTCGGCCATGCTCAACGTAATAGCACAGACTGCATATGTATTTGTATGTAAGCTTGACGCAGCTAGCTCAGCTCCGACGCAGCGATTGGATCTCTCAAGTTCTTTGCGGCAAAGTAAACCCTCCAGATTTATTAGAGTGTAGAGTTCTTGAGTTGCAGCCGACCATATCTCTTTTTGACAACGTCTGTTCCGCACCGCTGTACAAAAAGACAACAAGAAACAAGTAAGGAAAAGTTCTACAATCTTCTGTAGCACTGTAACAACTGTCCGCGTTCCCGCAAGAGAGATTCGCTCACGACGGCGCAATTTTCTCTCCCGCCAGCGCCGACACCTCGGGCGTGTGAACCGCGCTGGGCTCTCCGAGGAAGCCAAGGCGCGTATCACTTTATAGTGACGGATGTACGAATCTGTACACACCCGACACAATGACTCGCAGCCCGCTCATTGTGAGGAAACGCGCGTGAACGCGCGATCGAGGGGACGACACACAATGGCGGCAGCGATGGCGGTCGGTGCTCTACTCTTTCTCACGTTTAGATTGTACAGTGTACTACTACGTGGCGACTTACCGCGTAGTGGCCGTGGTCATCCGGAACTCGTGGCCGACATTTTTGTTCGCTGCATTTGAGCTGCGCGCCCCGTTTCCGTCTGCGGGATGGGACGGTGTTTTCGTTACGGATATATCTCTACGCATGGGTTCGTCAACAATGGCTGGTTCGCGAGTGTTCGGGAGTCACCATTGTCGTGGGGGAAGGTGAAGAGACGTATCGGAGAGTATAGCATAGTTTGGAAGGAGTCTCACGTGTATTGGGCCACTTGAACGGCAGGGAAGAGTCTCCGTTGTCATACCTATACAACGCGATTCTATTTTTTTTTTTTTTACCTTAGGAAGCGCTTTGGCGCTTCGTGAGACTTGAATTTGCACGCGCAGCCACAGCAAGGCAAAGAGAACATGCTGGATGCCGGGCGTTTGATAGAGACGTTCGGCAGTTCTCACCTCGTCGGTGTCTGTAGTCTTACCTCGGAAATAATAGGAACGTTTAGCAAACCGTTACCTCGTTCCGCGTATATACCGCACAGCCGGAGTCTTTGAAGCATGCTTTTAAGCGCGCGCCCCGCGGTCGCGGTATCGTCCGGGCGTGCGCTTTGAAGCAGCTTCGAAGGCTCCGGCAGTGCGGTACGCGGTACACGGTAACGGTGTGCTAGAAGTCCCCATCCAAATAATTGTGTTGTGTGTATTTGTAGAGAACCGGAAATTAGTCAGCTTCAATCAGCGTCTGGTGTAGCAACTGTAGATGAGAAATTTAGTCGGTGCAGTAGCACCGCCGTCCTGGGGCCATTAACGTGAATCCCGCAACATGATCTACTCTAATAGATCATGTTACGTTACGCTGACAGTAAGGTGAGACATGATCATCCTGTATATTTTTTTACGTTAAAATGATGATATTTCGTTGTTAAAAGAATTCGGACTACAAATAAGGAGGAGAATATTCAGACACGAGTGAGAAAACGGTGTGAGTTCCTATCAGGGCTACTATACTCTTTTGAACAGCTTTATAAACTGATATTAATCCTGAAATCAAAAATGAAAGACGTTTACAATTCTCTGTAATGAGAAATTAGAGCGCAGCTCTTGAGGAGGAGGAGGGGAGGGTAGGGAAAGGGGGTTTAGCTCTCCTCGCTCTCCGTACTCTCCCTCCTCCTCTCCCCCTCGCCTCCCTATTAGCGAAAAAATTTCGCTAAATTTCCCGCTAAATTTAGCGGGAAAATTGACGTCACGTGACCTCAACAGCAATTCAGTTTCCCCGCTAAATTTAGCGGGGAAACTGTGGCGTCCCATAATGCAACGCGCGCGGTTACGCCGACGCCGACGCCGCTCAACCCGGATACAAGCGCCTAAAAGCTGCGCGCTAAAAAAAAAAAAAGACAAAACATTGCCGATGTTGTAATTTGTATAAACTAAAGTACCGTATGTCCTTCTGAGTCATGTGATACTTTGAACATTGAATCTTGGCACTGAAAGCGTACCTCATCACCGACGCCGAGTAACTTGACCTCCTTTCATTACGTAAGGGCAACGGGAGGGGCGGCCCTGGTCCCGGATGTGTCAGCGGGGCCCTTCCAGTTCCGGCGGGGCACCGCTCTCCCGCCTGCAAATGATACTTGCACTTGAAAATTCTGGTTTTCTTACGTCTTTCGGTTAAGAAAGGACAGAACAACGAAGTCTCTAGAGACTTCGTTGTTCTGACCGTTTGTTATTGTTCTATACGTCTCAGGGTTCCTATGGAGGTCCTTTGGTTGTTTCGCGGGAAATTCAGAGACGAAGAAGCCGATACCTGCGGGGCATGGGCAAGGCCCTACCTGGGAATAGGAAGTATTCTCTGGACTCCACATAAGAGGGCGATGCTTGCTCAGAACGAGCTCACATTAATAGGCTGCTGAGACCGGAAGCCTCTATAGTGCGGAATGCACGTTGCTAAATAACTGTGGAAGCTGACCGCCAGCACGCGCCAGCAGTCGCGCACACAGCTACGGCAGTCTGTAAATACCCCCTATAGCAAAAAAAAAAAAAGGTTCCTACGTTGTATTTTATTGTAAAAATACATTGAGCGGCAAAACCACGTGCAGCGATAGGGTTGATTTGTAGAGAGACCTGCTTCATTCTTAGCATAGAGGCTGTCGTTCTTTTCGTCACAAACAGACACACTCACACACACACACGCACACAAAGACACAGACATATACACGCACGCAGGCATGCACGCGCACATGTACAGAACACGTAGAAGCACACACACACACACGCCTACACACGCGCTCACGTACAAATACACGCGCACGTACACATACATTTACACAAACTCAGACGCATGCACGTAAGCACGCACACGCACGAACGCCCCCAGGCACAGTCACGCAGGCACACACATGCGTGCGCACGCACACAAACACACGCACACGCGCAAATAAAACGAATAATGCGAAAAATAATTTATGTCAGCTATCGTTCACGGATCACTGTGTCCCCGCAACATGAGGAAATGTGTAGAAAACCTAACATACCTACGGTAACAATGTAAAAGGCACACACGCAGACACACTCCGACAAACATGTGAACAGCAAACAACCCAGAGGAGCAAACATGCTGGTCGAAGCACAGTCACCGCGAAGAAAAGGCGCCACCTCTGGAGTGTTTATTTTGTAGCGCGCATCTATCGTCCCGCTCATTCCTCCATTCATTTGACAACGCGCACGCCCTTTGAGACGTTCGAGTTGATAACGTCTAAAAACTCCCGGCCAATAGAAAGGTTAAGGCTTTAAAAATGACACCAAATGATGCCTTCTATCATGCTCCACTGAGTAAACGTTTCTGCATGTCATTGTATTTGTCTTCTTGTCTTTTTTTCTTCTTCTGCTCTTGATTTAAAGTTCAAAGATGTACCCCCTGCTTTTTTATAGCTTTGTACAATTAAGCAACCTTTGTAGATATTAAGTCGTTGCGTTTTCGTTAAAAGGCCTCTGACACGCCAAAAAAACTTTTTTTTTCATGCTAGGCGTTGAAATGGCATATCAGGACATTACAAAAAAAATTGTTTCACTATAGAGTTGCTTAGTTTTTTTATAAAAAATAGAAATACGAGGCTCAATTCAAAGTTCCCGCCGTGCACTGTGACGTAACAGTGTACCGCAAGGTGTCGGGGCGGTCAGAAGGGAGGCATCGCCGGAAGTCACGTGAGTCGTATCCCTCCTCGTGTTTACCGCGAGCGCGTGTAATATTTTTTTTAACATTCTTGTTATTCTCCGCACCCCCACGAGCGATCCAAGCAGACAAGGTTTCTTTTATTTGCTTTTGATCACTTAATGTTGCTGTAAAGGTAGAAGAAGCGGAGTCAATGAATTGACGTGATCAACTACAATGCCTAGAAGGTGCTGTGTGAGGGACTGTCCCGGTATTTCAGCAACTGAAGAAATCACACTGCATGCATTTCCGAGAGACATACATCGGCCGCATGTGCACCTAGTAAACAAGTTCTACTCATGTTCTAGACAAAATACGTACTTTGTGCTTGACCTTTACTTGTACTTGGTACACCAACCAGTTCGTATTCTTTAGACGGCAGGCATCTTCAGCCTGGAGAGTATCCGATGATTCAACGACCTCGGTGTCTGAACCTTCAGCAATGCGATCGGGCGTGCCGTATGCTAGCAATCCTAATTTCTGCGAGCGTTCTAAAATTTTTTTTCAAAACTTCATAGCTTGTGTTGCGAACAGTATAGACCCTTTTCATGGCAAACGCCACCAGGCGGTGCCCCAGTCTTTGACGTCCCAGAGAACTTCCGGTTCTTCAAAAGAATGAACAAAGCCCACCTTAATACCGCTGCTTGAAATGTCGATGAAACGTTTACCCACCAATTCTCCAGGTGAACGCCAAGAGAACGAAGCAGCGCGAGATCTGTTAAACATTTTCGAATATTCTTGTAAACCAAATTCTCTCCTTTAAGACCTTAAATTGTCCAGCCGAGGGCCCTCGTTAAATCTCCAACTTTGATGTACGTGAAGCTTTTATGCTTTCTAGCACTAGTGACATAGGCAGGCTCGACAGGCTCGCAAGCACGGAACGACCGGAAGTCGCTTGGGACGCAGGAGGCAGCTCATGTTTGTAAACAGCAAAAGGGTCTATAGCTCTGTATCATCGGACTGACGGCATTCGCAACTTTCACGACCTATAGGGGGCGCACCGGTGCCTATCAAAATGGCTGTCATCTGGATGATCGTCGTAGAACAGCGGTACGAGGCTGGGTCTGCGGCGCGTAAGTAATTCTAGTTTTGCTATATACGAGCAGTATTAGAGCCTTACATTATTTTTTCACGCCAGGAAGGTGTAGGCAAGCCCGTTTATTATGAGGCCAATCATCCAGGAGCTAGGGAGCGCGATTCTCACACCGCGGTACCACCATCGCTGAAAGTTGCGAATTCACTCGTACACTGGCTTGTACTCGCAACGCTTTCATCATTGACCTCCATCACGTCGATCCACTGACTCTTCGTCCTCAAATTTTACAGCACGCAAACTAACCAACGGTGCAGCGATAAAGAGCTAGTGGAACTGAAACTTCGTTTTCTACGATCGCTCGTACGAAGATCAGAATAGAAAAAAAATGGCTTAGGGACGGTCGCGGAGAGCACGAGGAGTGAAACTCACGTGACTTCCGGTGAACCCAGTTTTAGTGACGTAGGTCGATGCCTCCCTTCTGACCGCCCCGACACCTTGCGGTACACTGTTACGTCACAGTGCACTGGCGGGAAGTTTGAATTGGGCCTCGTATTTCTATTTTTTATAAAAAAACTTCGCAACTCTATAGTGAAACAATTTTTTTGTAATGCCCTGATATGCCATTTCAACGCCTAGCATAAAAAATTTTTTTTTTTGGCGTGTCAGAGGCCCTTTAAGGTACGTACTTTTATACTTCAACGTAACGTCGACGGGCGCGGCGTAGCGCAGCGCGCACTGATACTGATTGGTCGCAGATATCGAGTTCCTGGTCGCCGGCCAATAAAAGGCGTGCGTTTTGCGCTACGCTGCGTTCACTGCGCTCAACGTCGGAGTATAAACAGCCCTTTAGTGATTGCTGCGCTAGTGACTTTTTCCTTCATTTTATTGTTATTGTTTTTATTATCTGATATTGTTTCGTTGTTGCTTCCTGCTGAGTAATGTACACGGATAATAAGGCCCCGCCAAGGAGAACAAATGTTCTTTTTGCCTTGCTACCTATACCTTGTGTCTGAACAAACGAACAAACAAACGAACAGACAAACAAGCAAACAAATTGCAGAGCTCACAGAAGGAGCCTTGAAATTTTCCATTATGCAACTTACTAGGTTTGGCAGCATAACTCTACTCCCTCTCACAAGTTGCTTCCAGCTCTATTTAACCACAGGTACGAGAGCATATAGCCCTTCAGCAATTTTTTCTTGCACCTGACTTCCTTTTGGAAACTTCTCGCACACCATCGCAATAAAGTGGTAAAGCAGGCTATTGCGGTGTTTGTTTTTTATTACAGAATTGCAGATTAGGGCGATAGTTACTAAAACATGGCGTCCGGCAAAACTTTGAACCGGAAGTACGTCTTGCGAAACCAATCGGTGACAAGGACACAGTTGATGCTCCACTTCTGCCAAGCTTTGCCTTAGTGTGCGTTGAATTGTAGTCAAAGGAAGAAAGCTCGCGCATCGAGTAATATAGCGGTATGTAAAGAGAGGCCACTAAAGCCCTATCTCGCCCAGCTGTTAGAGTTCACAACAGCCGCTAGCTGGCGCACTGGCGCCTAATTATTTATGCATTCGTAATATTTGTACCATAAGGAATCGTTCATTTTAATGTACACATCGCAACACTGTTAGCACGAACACGACATCGGCGCATTTTCCGCATTTTATTTCTAATAGTGTTAGCGAGCACGAAATTTTTCGCTTATATTATAGAACTAAATGAGCTCTTTCCGTAGCAATAATAACTTGGATGACATCCCTTGGTTTCAAAGAGAAAAACTGGAAAAAGGTGGCGATCGCTTGTTCGCGCGAACAGTGTCGCGCTCTGTATACATGTTTCTAAAATTTTAGTAAATTCGAACTTCTTCAAAATTATTACAGCGACTGCGACGGGGCTCCGGCAACAAGCACGACTTGGCAGCCGCCATAACGTCGTCGTGTGGATTTCTCGTCGTTCTTGCTTTGCGGCAAAGGTGAGACGCTTAAAAGGCGCAATTACGTGGAGAGTGTTTCGAGCGTCTTCTTGATTGCCCGCACCGTTGTCGAAAAACTCTTGTCTGTTTCCACAAATTCGAGGGAGCTGACGCTACAAACACGAACGTGTTGTCTCAAACAACGCTTCCACTTCACGAAACTGCGTGCATTACAGATTCGTTTAAAGCGTTGAGCTCGCTCTCGAATCTCCTCCTTTGCACGCACGTACGGTGAAATCGAGTAGACAGTTCTGCGGATGCCTGTAGAGCAATTATTTTACTTGTGTGTTTTTTTTTTTTTGTGTGTGGTCAGAATAAATCTGTGTGCCTTACTCAATTCTTTTGTTCGATTGTCCCCTTCTTTTTTTCTGTTGAGTGAAGCGGTTTTCCTTTTATACTGCTTATTGTACATGGTTAATTCCTAGTCTGCTCTGGAATTTATAATTTACGCACGCGTTTGAGTAATCGATTCCTAACTAAAATCAAAATTCTAGTTAGTCACGTCAGACTAAGATGGCGCAAGCTATGACCCGATACGAAAGGAATTACTGATATTAGCCATCCACCCATTCAGATAGCAGCCATCACTGTCTCTTGCCATGTAGTGAACGGAAGTGCCTAAACGGGGACCCGAGACAAACTTCACAACAGCCGCTAAGTGCGCTGACGTTCGAATGAGTCCCAGGGGCCTACGGGAGTGGCAAGTTTTCACGTTACACTAAATTACTCTGTGGATCGCGCTCGAGGTGGGGCATCTACTGAGTTCCGAACCTGTCACGGACCACAGTTTTATCAGAGTCATTCAATACGCTACAGGTGACGAAACTCTTCCGCAACGCTATGAGATAGCTTGGTGCTCGACCACGTGCAGCACTTGCGTCGACAAGGAGGCTATAGCTCGGTGACAGGTCAAGAACGAAGTGGAAGGTCCTCTCCTCTTCCGTTTTAGCAGAGCAAAGGCTGGAGAGGAGGCGACCTTCTTTTCAGCGTTCGCTCTGCTAAAGTTGAAAGCGGCCAGCACTGCTGGGAGTCTGGCAGCCAGGAAGTGTGGCGGAATGTCGAACCCCCTCTCAATGAGCCACCCACAGAGATCGCGATAACGCGTCATCGCACTCACGGCGTTTCTCTTTAAGGTAAGCGTCTTCGGCTCTGTACACTCAATTAGCTGCTCAATCTTTCATGTCTGCAACGATCTTAAAAATAATATAATTTGTGTTCCTTTTTCTTTTCTTTAAATGACATTTAAATAACCACTCATCCGTCACAATTCAGCGCCGCGACTAGTGCCATCTAGTTAAGGTATTGAAAACCGTAAGCTCAATTGGCTGGTTATTTTTCGCTTTCAAAAACAAGAGTTTGTTCAAAAACAAGCCGAAAAAAAGCTTATTTGAAAGTTTTCTTGTCAGAACTCAATCAAGAATGACCGGTGCTTGCATACTGTGATCAATTACATGAGTAACAAAATGTTGGTGTAAAAAAAAAATTGTTTTGTGAAAACTAATTGTAATACAGAATTTGGGGTAGCTCACTCAGGGTAGAATGGCCAAACAAAACTGCCCCCTCCAGGACAGTGGCGCACCTAGCGGAACTTTTTGACCCTGTACCAAACTTTGGCCGAAGCTTCGTGACCAGTAGCGTATTGAAGGACTCTAATTTTATTAAGGGGTTTTAAACGGAAGGACTGAAATAACTGCGAACCACTACAGAGGTGCGCCAAATGTTTTCATGCTTTACAGTTTATAACGTAACCTAATAACCACGATTGTAATTTAAAAGTATTGCTGTATATCCTTGACTCGCCAATACAAGAAGATTTTCCTTGCCTGACTAAACGGACGTCAGACCAATTTTACTAAAATCCTAAGCTGAGATAGATTTCACGCACGTACTATAACCGATTTTAAAATTAAAAAAAGAAATTGCAGAGAGAAGAACAGCAATAAGCGAGAAAGACAGACAGAGATCCATAAAGATATAGAAAAAGAAAAAGGGAGAAAGGAAAATAACAAGATACGATGGTAAGGTATAGGATAAGCCTGCGGCGATATATCAAGGAGACGAAGGCCCCACAAGAGTGGAAGACCTCTCTTTTTCATGCGCTATGTCGCCTGCGCGGTACTGCCGCAGGTCATTGCGCCACACATACACGAAAAAGAGAAAAGAAACGGCGTAATTTTATTTTGCTTTATACACAAAACATAAACACAACAAACTGTACACCTGGCAAATTGTGATGATGCGCGGGGCTCCTTTCATGACGGAAATGCTTTCTTCTAATAGTTCATTACATTTGAAATCGTGCCGTGTAAATCACTACCATGCAGTGCTCCTGTTGCGTATGTTTTTTTTTGCCAGGCGTCCAGCGTGTGCAGAGATACATTTCTCACATTCAAAACGCTTCGTTGGTCATCAAACAGCGGCGGAACGACACCAAGGACGAGAAAAAAAGTTAAGTTCGCAGAAGGTATACGGTCGGCATCCCGAGATAACCACCCCCAACTTTCGTCGGGCGGTCTGTCTTTGCATTCGACACACGCCGAAGGGGAGATCCATTTTTCAACGGCAGAGACTCCGCCGAATACGGCGAGCGAAGGCAGTGATACAATTAAATGCGCTCGGAAGCGAACGGCGTTTGAGGGCCGCTTATATTAATGGCGAGGACAGCTATTAGTTACGGTGCACCTCCTTCTTTGATTTTATGTGGACTGGCTTCTGACAATAAAAAAAGAATAAAAAGAAAAGCTAGATTGCAAGGAGACCTTCATAAGGTTGGTCTTGCCAGATGGTGAAATTCGCCACTAGATCTTTGAAAGCTATAGTGAATTACTTGAGACTTTGGTGTTTTTTGTTTGTGAACTACTCTCAAGAGACACTATCTGCGGAATTTTGGGTGTAAAAACTCGTGACCCCTAGTAACTGAAGGTGCTGCCGGGGCCACCAAAGTAACCGTGGTTAGTGGCGCTTGCCACCTTAATGCACTAGGCCCGAATGTTTTTTTTTTATTATGTGACAACTGCAACGAGTACCGCGTGATATCGCACAGTGCTAGTCCGTCTCGTTTCCCTGTAGCTTCGTGTCGTTGAGCCCTTGGGAAACTGTGTATATTATCCTAATTACTCTTTGGGATTTGTGTGATTTACGTTTTTCCTAAGACATGAATTCTGAATATCGATCGTTGATTTATTCGAGGTATTTTATGACAATTGTAGTAGCTGGCGAAGTCTGGTGAAATTTCTATGAGTTTAGATTGGCGACCACCTTCCAATCTGGAAACGCGGCACGAGTTATTCGTTGGTTCATGGCCATACGTAAAACGAAAGCGCACAGCACCGTTTGTGCTGTGGATATGTACACACGATGGTCAGATGGTTTAGTGCTTGGAGAGAGTTCAAGTAAAAATTAGATATATACTTATAAAATGCAGGAAATAGTCCATTGAGATTTTGTTTTTCTTGAAATTCTTGTCAAATACAATGATAAAAAAAAGAAAAAAAAAGAGCAAACATATTGCGCGATGATGTGATGTCTGGCTACTATACAGAGAACGTTACACCGAAGTACAGTCCTCGGAGCTAGTTTCCTCAGCAATGAACTGCGGGAACTCAGAACTGCAATCTACATCCACGGTCATTCGTTTCGTTATTTCGGTTTCCATGGTCATCTTACGATGCCATGTAACAATCATTATCTTTATTTGATAAAGCTGGCCTTAAGAAATGGAAGCGAATTATAATCTCATTACGTCATCTACTATCAGGGAAGCTTTAATATTTCTGGTTGATATCAACACAACATTTGAACGGCTTTGTTTTTATTCTAACCTGAGTATGCGTCTATTGCGAGAATGGTAGACGGGCAACGCGAAAAACAACTAAACAGTATGACAGTACAGCAACGTATATCGCTGAACCCGTCAGTCGCAGTCGAACAGTTCGATTGACGTGTCCAACGATAAACGTTGCTGTACTGAACCCTACAGCTCGGAATACCTTTCACCCAGCGAACACAATAAAGCTCATTGGTGGAACCTTCTAAAACCGGGTACGGACCGAATGCAAACCCGGAGGTTGCCGACGCGGGAGGGCACATAATTCATTGCTAACTTCGAACTTTAGAAGAATAGGTAAGACCAGAAAGAGGGGAATTCCAGATCCACCAGCTCTTGCTGAAGCACAACACTGCCGTTCGTTCGAGCGCGTCGGTAGAAGGACTCTTCAGCGTAGCCAGAGTGGTATTTTCAAGGAAGCGGGGAAACAGAACTGATGAAAACGTCGAGAGGCAGCTGCTGCTGAAGGGCAACGACTACTAAAAAGAAAACAATAAACCACAAAACAAAAACAGTTGTGCATTTGGTCGTCAACGTAACGTGAAAAGTAACTCGTTACTTTTGAGGTAACTCACGCTTTCCTTTTGAGAATCGGTAACGAATAACGTACTTAGTTACTTCCTGAGCGAGTAACGAGTAGCGGTATTCAGTTACTTTTTTTGGGTAACGTGTACATGACTGGCGGCAACCAAGGTCAGAGGAGAATGTGTTAAGTTACCCATGCGCTGAAGCTTACCGGAAAAAGGTGTATTGAAACAGTCACAAACCCGCTGAATCTGTAGCAGTACCGCGAGGTACCAGGTTAAAACGGAAACAAAAGCGTCACTTTGAGTGAGCCCGAAACGCGTCTTCAACGGTCATGTTTAGCGTCCTATCTCGACCGTGCATCAAAAGGGGTCCCGAAGCGGCGAAAGATGTCGCCACGGGAGCCACATTGTGTCGTGCTGTCGGTTCCGCGATCCTGGCGATTGGTTGCAGAAATGCTGGCGAAGAAGGCGATTCGGACGCGAGGGTATTGGCGACGTGAGCGATCAAAAGCGTCGCTGTGGTCGGCCCACCATAATTGGCCGAATACTGACTATGACGTCAGCAAAGGATTTCTCATCGACGCAAATAAGAGGAATGTAAGAACTTCAATTTTGACGGTGTTGGCAGTGTTGCTTTGAGAGCGCTATAATTTTAGGCTTCTACCATGCTCATTACAAACACCATCGAACTTGTTGTTCACAAGGTAATGACGTCACGAAAGGTAACCAAACGAGGGCACCACCGAAACATCTCGCCGCTAATACCGTCTGCTAACGTTGACGACTGCTGTCATCGCAACGTTCCGCCTCGTGTCGGCTTTGGCTTTGGCCGACTGCCTAGCTGCGGATCGACCTGTAGAAAATGGGCGCATTCTGCATCTACATTCGCAGCTGTGCCACCGCCAGGATTACGGCAGGTGACGATATAAAACTTTCATGACGTCATCAGAAAAAAACAACAACAACAACAACCGAGGGACTACGTTTGAGAGACGCGCTGAACGCGCAAGTTGGAAACGCGCTCCAGGCGTCATGCCTTTAGGGGCAAAGGGATAGCATTATTTCGCTCTTCCTTTTTCTTCCTCTTTCGCTTTCTTTCTATTTTATTTATATTTATGATCCTCAGCGTATGTTTTGAGGTTCGTCTCAAAAGTTTTCACTAGCCATAACGTGCAGTCTAAGAAAAAAAAAAAAACGTCGTAACAGAATTTTCGGTTTTTTTTTCGGCTTGTTCATATTTTTTACCCTAAGAATATCTTTTAAGCGCCCCCTTCAAAGGGTTCTCCGTGAAAAAATTAGAAAGGTTTCTTTTAATCTTTTTTTTTTTTTTTATGCGAAAGAGTTCTACCGTCACCTCTCACACTTTGTAGTGTGAGAGGTGACGGTAGGGCTTGAGGCGAAAGCGTTCTTCACGAACTGAAAGAGTTCTTGGGGCGTCGAAAACCATTTCAGGAGCGAATTTTTTTATTTTAAACTGTGCAGTAATTTGTGAGAAAATATATGCGTCTGACAATGAGTATAGAACTGGTTCGCATGCCATGCCCTTTAGAATGGAAACATGCACACACACACAAACAAACACACACACAAACACACACATACATTAACACGCACACATTTTAATTATTTGTTTTAAATTTTGGAAGAAATATATTTCATCCAAACTTATATTCTGAACGTGTGAAATCCCAGTAATTGTCTATCCCGCTATTTGTGTTAATTCTGTCGCGTACCCTACGCCGTTTCAGAAATCGCGTTAAATGCACATGATCTACTGGTATAGGAGGGCGAGTGTCTTCTTGTCTCATTAAGTGTATCCATCCTGCTCAGTACATAGGTCCTGTTAAAACAGCCACAACAACAACAAAAACAAAAAAAAAGAAGAAAAAAAAGAGCGACACAAAAGAAAGCATCGCAGTGGCGTCTCGAGTGGAGAGCCCTCACTAATGGATTTTTGTCGTACCTGAGCGCTGATAGGAGGATCACCACTTTGCGAGCCGATTATCTCGGAAAACACGTGAACGTATTAATCCCCAAGACGCTATCGCGGCAATTGTCACAGGTGCTTACACCTGTATGCCGCAAAGCGCCGCGTATTGCGAAAGAAGCGACGCCTATTATGACTCCGGTTATTAGAAGTTTCACGAGTTTTGGACGGGCTGGCGGTTTTGAAAAAGGCATTTGTAATTTTTCCTGTGATAGAGCGCGTTGTCGTTAGAGACTGATAAGGATGCCTGCTGCACTCTAAAAAAAAAATGGAGACAAAAGGTAGCAACGGCGCGTTTTCCTCTCTTCTACTGACGCGCCCCCAAGCGGACACGAAAAGAAGGGAGGAACGAGACGTTTTTCTCCATCTGCAGGCAGACGGGAGAAAAGTACCGCCCTCCCGCCTTATTTTCTTTCGGTTTCGTTTTTCGAGCACGTCGCGCGCGTTGTTTAATAAATGTTGTTGAGTTGATTGAGCTTCAACGGCAGCGAAGGCCGCCTGTATTTCCATCTCCTAGCCCAAACGTGCAGAACATTTCGGTTGCATTGACGTTTTACCACTAATTTTGTCAAACGATCAAACGAAGCCGCTAGAAACAGCGAAGTTCCGGAGCAGTGCCAGCAGCGCTACATACCCATGGACTAAGATGGCAGTCTCCAGATTGCGGGAGCCCCGCGGAACCACGTGGAACAATGTGTTGACGTTGATGACGTTATGGAAATCGCGGACACTGCGTCCAAGGCAGGTTTTGCTTCCGGGTGCCTGGGTACCTTCTGACCTGAGTTCAGGTCTCTTTTCCGATGCCGAGTGCCAACCGGCAATCAACGTGGTTCTGCATTTCTGCGTGTCAGCAACGTAGCAGCAACAGCGCGATGGCAGTGTTGTGCGTTGTGAGCAGAAGACTGAAATTATCACCGATGTGACCGTGTGTTCGTGTATCAGTGGTGTAACAACAAGATGAGATGACGTAAGCTGTCGGTCATTGATGCCGTTGGTCGGGCCGTGTTTGGAGGGGGCGGGGTGTCGCAGGTTGACATTCCGCTTTACATTAAATAGTTTAAGACCACTTGAGGGATTACGGTGAAATCGATCAACCTGCGCATAGTCACGTTGTAACGCTTCTCTGAACCGTAGTTCCTATCGTACAGTGGCCAATGGGACTGTCGTCTGCGATTTCCTGTCGTCTCCACCCCTAAAGCGATTGCGCCATGGGGAAAGGACTGAACAGTATGGAAGTATGACGGAAAATTCGTATATATACAGTTTGGAATTTTCGCATTAGGGGAGGATGGTAGGTAAAATTGACAAAAAGAAGTTAGCTTTTATTTTGCTATTTAAATATACTATGGTTTCTGGAGAAACTGCTCTCCAAGTGGCGCGCTAGGATGAGCGCTAGAAGTTTTCGAGCATTCAAGTTGATCGAAAAGCGAGTTCTCTATCCGTGAAGCATCGCTTCCAGCTGAGTGAATATCCGCTCTACAAATATTAATTCAAGACGACAATTGCAGCCGCACGCGAGCAGCACAAATAGAAAAACAAATACGACAATAAAAAAAAAACTGGCAACGACGTGCCTTGCGGGAAGCAAACACATGGCTTGGAACCGCAGTGGAGAGGCTTATTTTATTGGCTTTCAAAAAATTACGGCATCAACGTTTACTTTTTACTAAGAAATTTATCACCTGAGCTGTTCAAAATACTCTTAGGGATATAATATTACTCAAGAAAAAATCAACATGCTGGGAATATTTTTTATTGCTTAGGGAGTCACCGAGAAAATCCGTACCTTCAATACGACGAGTATAAAGGGCGGAAACGCAGAGCTCACAAGTAGTAATCGCGTTAGTGTGCTGTTGTATTGATGTTTGTATGTGCCTTGTATGTGTATGCGCTCGACTCAGCTAATGCGTAATGTACCTACATGTGTGTGTGTGCATAATAAAGGTGCCCGAAAGGGTGGTGTGAGCGAATAAAAATATTGTTTATAAAACATGAATTGGGCACAACCTAGCGCCACCTAGCATAGTTACTTGCAATTACTCTGCTTCACCCTGCCATCTGGTGGCAAGCGATTTAACTTCTTTCACGCGTCGCGATAATTTCTGGTTACCGTACAACCGCTACTTCGAATTTGCTCTTTTGAGAGCGGCTTCTGCTTTCGCGAATGGTTTACCACTCCTTCATGATGTGCGGTTGACAAAGGAATTGTAACTCGAGGAATAACAAAGGTAAGACGTAAAGTGCGGAAAGTAACTGTGTATCGGTTGTTTCCATTTACCATAGTAGTGCTGACGACGAGAAGACTGAATAACTGCTTTCAAACGCAAGTTTCTTTACCTGCGGGAAGAAGCTCCAGCTTTAGAAATAAATGCAGTTCGCGAAAAGCTCGTATTACGCTTTTATTTGCTGCTCCTCTCGCCCCGTACACAAGACGTAGCGTCCTCGTTAAGCCTTATTGAGCTCGATTTGCCCCATCAGGGGCCGTCATAATGAGATGCAGGCTGCAGCTGACGGAGGAACTTTGCTACCCTGCTTTCAGGACGAAAGGTTCTCCCTTTCTAAAGGAACATAGGTTACAAGAGCGTTCCTCTCTTTAGGAAAGACTATGGAGACCCCCTTTTTCTTTTTTTCCTTCAGAGTGTATTATGCAAGTACCGATCACTATTCCACTACTCTAATGCCACGGAGTTGGAGCAGCCAACATTGAGCCACTACGTCAAAGGCATGTCTACGTCATTCTCATGTTTTGTTTGTTTTTACTTCTCAGAGCGAAATTGAACGATGATGTCATGAGGTACTCCTCCCGGTGTTGGCACAACGGCGTCCACGTGATCCCCGTAACGCGGATGCGCTAGTTTGCGCTGCCCTGCGCGCTTATCGGAGCTCAGAGCTGGGAGCAGTCTGTTTCATCTCGCCGTTGCTCTAGCTTGAGAAGAACGTTTTGTTTAGGATACGAGCGCGGGCCGCATCTCCGATGCCTAGCTGCGATGAATGTCGAAAGATCCATAGGCTCACGATGTTGTGTTGCTGCCTGCTCGAATTACCAGTTGACGCCCGGGAGTTGTCTTTCACAAGTTTCCACATGATGTTGTAGCAAACTACATTGGCGAAAATTGCGGAGGAGACGACACTAGAGCTTCAAGGGAAGCACAGTACTGGGTGCTTCCCTTGACACAAGAAAGGAGCTTTGCTCCATCCACTTGGCAGTTCTTGTCAAAACATTATGTTTAGCAGAATATGGCTTGAAGTGAATACTCGAACTCCTTGTTGATAATGTCATAGTTAGTAACAGTAAGCATTACTATTAACAGAGAACGGATCCATTATCTTAAGTACATGATCTTGTATGGGCCACTTGTACGGGTTTGGTCGATGCGCTTTGAAGGAAAGCATCAGTACTTTAAGCACTTAGCCAGAATGCTAGAAAACTTCAAGAATATCACGTACACATTCAAATCATTACCAAGCTTATGATATGTATTTGTACCCAAGTCACGCAAAGTGGGCTCCAAAAGGGGGGCCGAGGGGGGTCCCACTTGGGCAGTCCGCGTAGGTCACACGTCGGTTTTGCAAGTCGGGCCCAAGTGGAGCCCGCTTAGGCAGCCCGCCGGGCCTGCCCCATGGGACCCACAGTGGGATCACTTGGACTTTGGACAGCCCACAGGGGCCCTCCTTGTGGGGCCCACAGTGGGCCTACGTGCGTCGCCCACGTGAGGTCGGCCCGGGAACCTCATTTCGTTCGGGGTCATTTCATAATTTCCTTATGGTGCAGAGTATTCCAGTGCATATTAAATTGAGCATGCCTCGCCTTTCCCGTGGGCCTACTGGAAATATTACCCTTTTTAATAAACCAATAAAACGTCTCGAGCAAGCCCATAAAAATTGGGCATTTTAAGTGCATGAGACAAAAAAAAAAAAAAAAGAAATCCTCTGCATGTTTTTATATAAAATGCCGTTGGACAGGTGATCGGGATACATAGTCATCTGGACCCGTCTACAGACAGCGAACTTTAACATTCTGACGAGCGTTTTTGAATTAACCATCAAATTCAATACTACCCGTAAAACTTTCCACCTCACGTAAAACGGCTTCTCAGCGTACACGCTGAGTAGTAAGTTAGTAATACATTTTAGCAAGCCTAACGTTTCTCACAAACGCTTAGAATTACAATCCTCGGTGATTCTGTATCAAATTAAGTGATCTCTTATGTTAGATTTTCAGAACGTGCAGTAAACATTTTCAATATTAGCGAAAAGTGTCGTTTCGAGAGCTGCACAGGTAGTCCACGTGAGGCATGCCCATGCTTAGCCCCCTTGGAGGCCACACCGTTGCTAACTTGGCCCCCGCGGAGCCGAGGTGGGACCCACGGGTGTTTTACATGGCACACCAAGTTTGGTATGCTCAGGCTTTGCCGCCATGGAGCACCAATCTTCGTAAACTTGGCCCCCGCTGAGTCGAGGTGGGACCCACGGGTGTTTTACATGGGCACACCAAGTTTGGTATGCTCAGGCTTTGCCGCCAGGGAGCACCAATCTTCGTAAGCTTGGCCCCCACAGAGTCGAGGTGGGACCACGGGTGTTTTACATGGGCACACCAAGTTGGTATGCTCAGGCTTTGCCACCATGGAGCACCAATCTTCGTAAACTTGGCCCCCGCAGAGTCGAGGTGGAACCCACGGGTGTTTTACATGGGCACACCAAGTTTGGTATGTTCAGGCTTTGCCGCCATGGAGCACCAATCTTCGTAAGCTTGGCCCCCACAGAGTCGAGGTGGGACCACGGGTGTTTTACATGGGCACACCAAGTTTGGTATGCTCAGGCTTTGCCGCCATGGAGCACCAATCTTCGTAAACTTGGCCCCCGCAGAGTCGAGGTGGGACCCACGGGTGTTTTACATGGGCACACCAAGTTTGGTATGCTCAGGCTTTGCCGCTATGGAGCACCAATCTTCGTAAACTTGGCCCCCGCAGAGTCGAGGTGGGACCCACGGGTGTTTTACATGGGCACACCAAGTTTGGTATGCTCAGGTTTTGCCGCCATGGAGCACCAATCTTCGTAAACTTGGCCCCCGCAGAGTCGAGGTGGGACCCACGGGGTTTTTACATAGGCAGCCCGACTCGTGCACGGCCAAGCTTAGCCGCTGTGGAGTACACATCATTGCCTTCGGCCCCAGTAGAGCCGAGGTGGGTCCCATGGGGGTTTTATATGGACAGCCCAAGATATGCTCACGCTTTTCCGCCATAGAACCCATTTTTCTCGGAACCCACGATATGTAATTCGGCACGACGAAGGTCGACGATATCAGTGTCGAGGAAATACGTGATCCCGTCCTAGTTATCCAATTCGGAAGGGGGTGACCATTCTGAATGTAAAAATCCAGCAAGATCCAGCACTCAAAATCCATCTGTTCTAATAGTGCTGTAACATTCTGTTTTTTTTATATCATATTTTAGTTAGAAGTGGTCTAAGAACAGGAAGAGAAATTGCCTAGAACGTGGCGAAACACAACTGTGCGAATGTCCGCCAAACACGTTTTCAAACAGGGAAACAAACAAATAAACAATTTAAGCATAAGCGAAATCACTGTTTAATGGACACCTGTGCCAATATAACCCATCTTTAGATGTGTATAGGTACAATCTCGAAAACGATTGCTACTTCATAAATTCGTAACACTTGTTGTGTTTGGTGACATCATCCATTTATCTGTCGTGTGAGGGGCTTGTTTGGCAGACGACATTGTAGAAGAGTTTTAAAACTGTGGTGATTTTCAAATTATGTATCTTTTAATACGTAAAGGTTGAACACGAATGTTGATTTTTGTCGTCTCCATATGTTGAAGTTTTTCGTCCGATTTCGACTCACGCCTTGTGGATGAACACTCTCAGTCGGACTTTTCTCAACCATACAATTTTATGGAGACGTCTTCAGTTCCTTCGGCATTGTGTAGAGCTGTTTTGGGGCTGTTGTTTTCACTGAGAAACAATATTTCCAAGATCTCCATAAAAGTATTTTTATCATTACTAGTCACCGGAGAAATACCAAAAACCTCGGGAGAGTTCACGTTGAAAAGGTAGCCAAACAAGTACTGTTATTGGTTGGTCTACAAAATCCAAACACAAGCATGCGAATTCCTCACGTGGTGCTCAAATAGCAGACACACTCTCACACCCCATCGCCGTTAAGAGTTTCTTGCCATTTCGTGTTCTGAATTTCCAGGTCGCTTCATCGCACATACACCTACTTGGCTTACATCGGGAGAAGAAAGAAATGCAGTGGGTGGAGCAGGCGGAAGAAAAAAGTTGTGATTGAGAAAGTAGCGAATCGTAGAATGTAATGTGAGATGACATTCACGATTCCTGCACACACAGACAAACGAAGGGCTCAGCTGTGACCAAAGGTGGTCCTTCTGACTCGTTGAGGGAGAGCGATATGTCTTTACTAAAATAAAGGTCTCGAAGAAGTGAAGTAGTGTGAGTACTGGTGCTGTTTTTTCTTTCAATTATTTTTCCTTTTTTTCAAATGCAATTTGGGGAAAAGGAGGGGGGGGGGGGGAGAGGGATACTTTTCTGTGTGGCTATACCTCGTTACAACTTTCTGTGGCATTGGAGTATTGAAGTTGAAGCTATGGGCGCCCGTGCGATTGCACACATCGAGCACCACTTAAATTGTGTTGGCTCACATTTACTTCTTCCAGAGCACTACAGAAACTCACATGAGACCATGAATCTCACCTCAACCAGGATATCGGAAGACGTTTTTGATGCTGAATCAATAGTCAAATTGTTTGGCGTTGTAAAATTAGGTTTGAACGTGGCATGTGTCTATCGCATATCGCAAGATGTGAACTTAAAATAAGGAATTTTGGTCATTTGTAAAGCTAGACTTGAATAAGAAATGTAAGAACCCGAGAATTTTCTGAGCAAGATTTGTTACCAAGTATACTCACAGCACTGTGCGGTTTTCAAAATCCACTGTGCAGGGTCGGGTTTCTAGAATCAGCATCTGAGCTTAGACTGTGGATATTATAGGGACGCGCGAGCGTTTGAGACCCGAATTCACGTGTCTCTACAGACTCGTGCGCTAACTTCGGCAGTTTATTCCTTTTCTCACACAGTCTCAGTTTAGACCCTGTTTCTAGCAAGCCGACCAGATGTAAGTACATGCAGCTGGAGTCTGGAATGTTTTTGATTGAATCCAAATCTCGGCATGTCCGGCAAGGAAGCTTGAAGCCGGACCCGCCCAGCAACTTGATAATCAAGAGTGGCGAAATCCTGGGAACGTAGCTACTTCGATTTCTTTCGCTCTGACGATTTATCTCCTCGGGCCAACAACAGAGACGACAGCATTGCGCACTATACTCGCGACGCAGGGGAACTTGTATCCATCCATAACCCGCCACTCGCAACGTCAACGGTCGGTCCACGACTGGACAATCGACTCGGTAGCAAAAAAGAAGCCAAAGAGTGCGTTGCCATCAGACATTTTTGCTGCTTTTGCCCGCGGCGTAACTGCCACGCGAAAATAACCCCAGACCATACTAAAAGAAAGGCTCCACAACCTTGTACCGAAGCGGGAATTAGGCAAGAAAAACTAAAATGAGTCGCAAAGGGAAGAGTCTCCATGAGCGTACGAACTGCCGGCGAAGTCCGGTCGTCACGCCATTTCATCTATATAGAGCAGAGGGGCTGTAATTACAACGGCGACGGGTCGGTACATGTGCCGATCTAGGAAGGGTGCACGCCACGCAGTCGCACGAGCCCATACCCGTACGCCATGAACTCGCCGGCACTCGTTAGGGAAAGAAGTCCAATATTCGGCGCTTCTTCGCCAATTCCTAGCCGGTTTTTCGTTGCTTGTTCGTTGTTGTTTCTTAGCTTGTTGCCTTTATTTACTCTCGCGTGGGCACCGAACGGTAAGCCTAATGATGCCTAACCTGATCTTAATTCGACCCTTCCTTTTGTGCGGGGAGCACGAAATCGGGTCCCGATGTTTCCCGAGCTGTACGATAGCATCACCCCTACGCTGACAGTGCGGTGAGAGCTGACGTGCTCTTTGATGCCTTCGCACGGCTGTCTTTTACCACGTGATATCACGCTCCCGTCTTCGCCGACGCGCAGAGAGTCGGGTCGGGTGATGGAAAGGAAGCGGCTGATTGGTCCGGCGAGAGCGTAGCCTCGACAGCGCTGTCGGGTTAGGAGTGAACGGAGTACACCTGGTGACGCGGAGCGGAGCGTGCGCGCGTGTTCACGCTCTGCGGCTGCGTGACCAGGGTCCGTTGTCATCGGCGGGAAATGCGTGGATTTGGGTGGGGAAGCCTAGGAAACGGAGGCAGCAGTTGGCTCCCGTCAGTCTTCGATTGTAATTCAGATTTGGAGGAAACAATTTGCGGCTGCAGTGGGAAGGTAAAGAGGGTGGACTATTTCTTTTATTTTTTTTTTTTTTAGCTTGAGGAATGGTACAAGGAAGAGGATGACGGCGGCAAGGATCACTGACCGCGGCTCGCCCCATCTGTCTGAACCAATCTTGAATTCGCGAACTTGTGTGAGATCAGGACTACTGCGCCTCTAATACACACGCGTATTTTTGTTCTTAAAACAACAGCAACAACAACAACAACCGCCTGAATCTTTTTTTTGTGGGTTATGTGTACAGCGATACAAGTGTACACCACCGTGTTTAACGAGCACTACAGAATATGTAACCGTATAACTATACGCGAATTGCCATGGGCAATGGCAGGCCTAAACATAATCTTCGAAACGAGCAAGACAGCTTTTCCATTACTTGGGACGTCAACTTACCGCAAGCTGCCGCAGTGTGATTAAAGTGTCTGCGCCCTGTGACTTTGCGGTTCCCCCTCGGTCCTTTTGTAAACAACCGCTTGTCAGTTTTTTTACGTTTCAATCGCACGCTTCTTTAGCGAGAGCACATTTCCAGAGGACAACTGACAGACCAAAGTATAGACGGAACATTTGGTACTACGGTCTCCGAAACTTTCCCCAGAATCGTGGGTGCCCGTTTACTTTTTTCTAATTCTTAGAGGGGAAGGTGCGCAAGAGCGGGCAGGTGGCATTGTTTTTGTCCTTGTACGGGTGACTTCGGCGAAACGGTTCTCTGTCCTTTTCCCAGACTTTTTTTTTTTTTTTATTTAACAGAACAAATGGCATTAGCCATTTGTTCATCGGTATATTTTGGCTTTGAAATAAAGCGTTGAATCTTTTCTTTTAGTAGGACCAGACTTTCTTCAAAAACAACTTCCGTTAGTTTTTTCTTTTTTTTTAGCTCTGGGGCTAAGTTTTTGCCCATGAGGATCGCTAAAAAGAAGCAAAATTAATTATTAGCTAGCTAAGTTTTCAATACCTTTTCAATTTTTCCTATTTGAAACGTAGTATACTTGGGGAATTTCCGCTCAAGTTTATACTCGAGTCTAGCCGTGAGGTAAAATATTGACTAAAACATTCGTAATGACTGCAATAGGGCGAGTGCACTCTTGTACGCGCGGATTCGAACCGCAATAAAGCCGGCAAAAAGCGACCGTGACGTCGACACCCTCCTATCTGCACTTGTGACGCACTTTTGACATCACCTGCGGCGCGGAGGAGTGGGCTGCGAAACCGGGCCAGTGCGGAGAGATCGACGACACCGACGCTCACTCCCGGCTAAGTTTCGATTTGAAACCACGTACGAGTATGACAAACAATTCACTTCTCGGCTAGACTACAATGAAGTCTATCGTCAATTCTCCGACAATTTAATACACAAAATAGAGATATTTAGAACTCCAATTACTGTAAACGACTTATTTTTCGCGGGCTCAAATTTTCGCGAATCGGGCCAAGCTGAAAATTTGAAATTATTCGCGGGTCCTAATCTTCGCGAATCGAGTGTAGCTTCCGTAGCATTCACATATTGCCCGAATTGTTCGCGGGACGTATTTTTCGCGAATTGTAGGCGATTCGCGAAATTCGCAATAATTAGGTCCCCGCGAAAATTTAGTCGTTTACAGTATATATGTTTTAAAGGGAATTATATAGCCAATTAAGCAAATATGCTCCTTTTCTAGTAGCCCCCCTGGCCATCGACATATCCCCGGGGCTTAAATACCCTAGCGCATGTTCATTTAATTTGAACTGAGGTCTCATACTAGAACCAAAAACACTGTGTAGATGTGAGAGCGCAGATTTCGAATGACTAAAGAGCGAACATGCCAGGATAAATGTAACGCTATTCATTCTTAATCATATACACACACAAAAAGAAAACCTTCATGCCAACTACCCGCCGAAAATTGAAGCAGCGAAATAGAATTTGAAAAGGTTGCGATAAAGTCGTTAACACGTTGTTTTATTTATTCTGTTGTTTTTTTTTCGGTAAGTTGTTTGTATACAGGGTGTCACAAAAGAAAATTTACACGGTCTTTTTTACCGCAAAAATAAACTAGGCATCGCCGAACGCTCGTTCTCCGCCCAAAGGTAGCGCTAGAGGTCACAACCAGATGCCAAAGTTTCAGCCTGATCCGATAACTAAATCAAAAGTTATAATTAATTTTCTGAAAATTTCAATGGGCAAATGGAGCCCAGTTTTGCCCGTTTTCGGTTTCTGGTGCCATAGAGCCTCATGTATTCGAAAACCCCGTCTGCCGCCATTTTCCCATTGAAATTTTCAGAAAATTAATTATAACTTTTGGTTAAGTTATCGGATCGGGCTGAAACTTTGGCATCTGGTTGTGACCTCTAGCGCTACCTTTGGTCGGAGAATGAGCGTTCGGGGATGCCTAGTTTATTTTTGCGGTAAAAAAGACCGTGTAAATTTTCTTTTGTGACACTCTGTACATGTTGTTACCTTGGCTTTGGAGGCCACCCATGAATAGAATGATCAAGTGATTATGTTTATGCATACGAAACTCAACCGACTTCTATTGGATTGAAGGCATGTTCGCATGATTAAAGTGGATTATAGTGACTGACAGGCCTAAGAAACGCAGTGTGTGGTTTATTATGTTAATGCTTCTTGCCTCGTCAGTCGTTCTTCGGTATTGTTATCGGCTCCTGCCGCAATGTTCTCTTCGCTTCATTTTTTTTTACATAGATCTTAGAAATAGCTTTTTTTCTTTACCAATCCAGTACATTGTGTTTGCTCATATTCCCTATAAACCGATATCACTAAGCGTTCGGTGCACGCGTGACGCCGCCATAAGTCTAGTTCACATGATGCAGACGGCCGTGCATGCGAGGGCTCGTGCCGTCTCGTGCTCCACATGTGCAGAGCTCATGTCAGCGGAAAAGACCACCTACACAGTCGTTTCCTCAAAGAGGGCTAGAAAGAAAAACATCGGAGACACCATTAATTTGTACGTTGATGGCACCGAAATTCAAAGACAACCAAGTGTAAAGATCCTCGGTCTCACAATCGACGAGGATGGGGGAGCACGGAGCTGGCTGAACCAGATTAAGATACAATGGAAACGCGGCCTTAACCTTATCAAGAGAACAACAGCCAAAGCATGGGGGGCAGAAGAAAAACCTTTAAAACTATTGGTACGATCACTGCTCGTCTCCAAAGCCATTTACGGGTATAACTACCTTCATCTTACCAAAACCCGGCAAGATCAAGTTGAAACCCTTAACAAGGCAGCTATGAGAGTTATCACGGGTTTGCCCAAGATAACCCGCATTCCCGACCTACACAAAGCGGCTCAAATAAACACAATCAAAGAACTAGCAAAAGAAGCACAAAACAGTCAGAGAGACCGCCTCAAAAGAACCGAACCGGGAAGAATCATCCTTAAGCACCTCGGAGTAACGGACTTTGAAATTCCAGCTATAGCCACTTCTCCTCCTCCATGGGAAGACGAATGAATAACAGAGATCAAGCCTATACCCCAAAATCAGAGCAAAGAGCACTGGAATAGAAGAACAAATGTTGCTAAAAGACACATAAAAGAGAAAGAACACCTCCTTCAATGTAAGATCAACAAAGTCATTTACACAGACGCGTCGCGAAACGAGGACGGCAGGACAGCCATTGCTTGGTACTCCTTCCGCTCCGGCGAAACAAGCGCTAAAATCCTTCCTTATACCCCCAGTGCCAAACCGCTGAACTCCAAGCAATCTTTTGGACACTAGAAAACGCCCAAGAGGATGAGCACCCCACAGAAATCTTCATCTACACTGACTCCCAAGAGGCTGTTAGAGAATGCAGGAAAGCCAGCAGCAGTAACAAGACTGTGAATGAAATCAAAGCCGCAGCGCGCTATCTCCGAACTAAAGGAATCACCCTCAAAATTTCATGGATCCCGGGACACCAAGATATCCCGGGAAACGAAGAAGCCCATGAGGCCGCGCGGAGCACACTACAAGCAACCTGCTCCGCACAAGGCCTCCTGGACTCCTCCGCCACAGTACCCACCGAGGACCCCGATCCCGATGAAATAAAGACACTCGCAAGACAAGAGCGGAAAGCGAGGCTGACTGCTTTACTGCCAACGGAGGAACACCCGCTCCCATCAAAATACTCACGGTGGGAGCGGGTGTGCCTCCGGCGCCTCGCTACCAACACGGCCATCAGACCAGTTCTACGAATGCGTTTTAACAAACCAACATCAGAAGACGACCCGGGCCCTGACCCTAACTGCACAGTATGCCATGTACCGGCTACCTGCAGACACCTTTTCTGGGACTGTCAAGCGACAGCAAGCAAACGACTGGAGGCGATCTCAAGACTTGCCGCCGAACTTACACCACAAAACTACGAAGACTGGGTTACCCCCAACAGAGATCCTCCTGTGTTCCGGCCTTGCAACGGCGTTGCACGACAGACCGGGATGTCTAATTTCATTAGGGACTTTTCGTGATATCTCCTCCGCTGCGGATTTCTGGTCTCGTGCACGACCTCCAGCTTAATCTGTGCTCAACGTGACGGCAAACGCTCCCACTAGTTATGTAGAGCTCTGCCGTACAGTCTACGAAAAGTCTTCTTTGCCCTAAGTAGGAGAAAACTGGTCGCGCAACGATATGTCGAGCAATACACATCGGGAAAGAGTTCGCGTTTTAAGGCCGTTACAAGGAACATGATAATTTATTCCAAGCACTTTCAAAAGACAGAATACGCGTACTAGCTTTCAGGTAATTACAAAGCATATAAAGAAATGCTCAAAGCATTTTAAGCGTGTCTTTGTTAGCTATTTTCAACAGCAGAATGAAAAAAATATTACAGACGCGCCGGAGAGTGTAAGTAACTGACCGCTCCCAAACGGTATTTGCTCTTTGAACATAAGCTCCTGCCGCTCGCGCAATTCACGTTTTTGCAAGGGGTGTGAGATAGGATGGAACTTATTCTTTCTTACAACTGACCAGACAAGAACAAACGAAGAATACGACCATTTTCGCGCCGAATAAAGCATCTCTGCTGCGACCGCCAGGCCACTGTCAGCCGTCAGATGACCGCACTCTGCCCCACAGCGCCCTCACCGGCGTGCTTGCACCTCGCGACACTCTCATGGCCATCGGACGGCACACCTCCCCATTTAGTACACCTTACCCGGAAATCCTGGTTTCAATCCCCACCCGCTTCGATCTGGGTGAGCGTCATATTGTCACAAATGACAATTGATGAGGCGACGAAAACTGAAGAAAACTAAACGTTTAATGTGGCGAACTTGTGCCCAAAGCAAAATAGAAAAAGGCTATCGTCGCAGGCGTCGAAACAGCAGGATCGAACGCTGGGGCGAGACTGACTCCGGCTCGCCACGCTGAGCCCCTTATGTTCACGCGGGGGTTCTGAAACAATCAGCGTTGAAGGTCCGGCGCGTAGAACAGTCTAACCTCGAATAAGCAACAGGGTTCTCAAATTTACCAGAACGCGACATTACAAAAACAACAAAAAACGATGCATTCGCGGGCAGGCATCGAACTTCAGTTTTTCGCGTGGGAGGCAAGCACGATAACCGTTAGCCGGCTACGCGCGCGGCAATATTCACGGTGAGAAGCTCGCTAGAGGCGCTTCTGTTTTCCTCACAATGGATAGTGCACGTGGTACCTACCCACGAAGTTATGTTTTAATTTTCATAGTGTATAGAAGCTTAGCATTGCACTTGCTTGCACCAGCAGATGAAGTTAAAGTATCCTCACTCTGGGCTGTGAACAAATTCTACCAGGCGGCGATACCCAAACTACTCGCCGGGAATACGGGCGTGCGGTCGTGTACCACCAAAGCGTCATGCACATGCAATAGACCCTTTACGAAAGTCAGCGCCTCTAGTGTCGGTTGCGCGAACTTGACAAAATCCGCCATTACTGCGTCGTCAAGCATCGAGGGGGTTCAACCAGTTCAACCTGAACCATTCCGCTGCGTTCGGCAGTGGGGATAGCGTTTTACATGCCAACCCATTGCTGCGTCCCTCAATGCACACAAAGAGGGCCAAAATATGAAAAACAACATAAGGTGAGTCTTCTTTTTTTTTCACATTAAAAACACCACTATTCGAAGAAATCGGGTCATGCAGATCCGCGCGGAGTGAGCGACGATCACATTTGGCCTGTCCGCTGCTGCCTCAACGCTTTTCGAAGCTTCGAGCGCGTGTTCACCACTTCGGGGTGTAAAGTTAGCACAAATAAAAATATTTTTTAGAGGATAACCCCTGTCCACGCGACATCGTTTCGAAATGCGTTTGAACTGCAGGGGTAATCGTGCGATGGATCCCGTAGCTGCGAGCGACTCCTGACCAGTATTCAGATTTGATTTCTGACAACGTTGCGTTGTGGTGTCCGATCACAAGTTGTGTGAAGTTTCCTAGCAGGTATGGGCACGTAGCTTCGGATAGTACCTCGTCCGCACAAGCACTCGCGCAAAAAAAGAAAAAAGAAAAAAAGCAGCACTCCTTGCGTGCGAGCGCATGGAGTGCTCGCACGTCACGACATTACATAGAATTCGGTAGAACATTGTTTTACGTTCACCACATCGGCATTGCATGGTTACTCTTGCTAGCACGGAGAGGTGTACTTCGTCTCTTTAATGCCTGTATCGGGAGCTCGTGCTGCAACTTCTAAACATGTTTTCAAGCGCGCGCCTGCGGCGGTATCCGGCCTTTGAGAACGATTTGCTTTGCTCGTCCCCGCAACGTTCTGCTAGAGCTGCTCAAGTGCTTTGACCACATTACCTCGTAACTTTGTCCGTGAGCATAGAACTCACCCGATCACAACCACAAAAGGCACAGCATGCCATAGAATACATCACACAGCATATTTGTCTGCCACAACATAAAGTATGGAATGAATGAATGAACGATTCGTTGTTGAGAATAACACTGGAGAGTAAAACAGACGTGCACATGGAATGCATAGGAGAGTTGACTTTATTAAGGTCGTTTGAAGAGCTTGTAACAAAACAAATAGGGACAGAGACACACACCTGAGTCTTGACAGAAGGCTGTTTAAAAACAACCAGTAGAACAGCCCAACGGAAACAAGTTTCTATTGCAAAGTTTCGTCTGCATCGTTTAAGTTATACAACCACATTTTTTCTAACCGCAATATTTCTACTCCCAGGTTTCCTACTTTGGCTTTCCTCTGGCTCCTGAAGCAGCTTGCTTTCATGAGCACTCCGGTGGTGGATCTGAAATAAATTTGCGTTCTTGTTTACTTATGTTTACTGCATAGATTTTACAGTGAACAAACATACTATGTGTTCACCCACATTGTTTTTCAAATAAGTAAGAGGCATAATCTTAGCAGTGCTCACTATGTGTGAGAAAAGACGCGTCATATATGCGATAATTCGTTTACTAAATGCCGGAAGCTTTTACTACGCCGAAAGGTAGGACTGGTTTGTCCTAACTTTTTAGCTAGCATGCTCGTGCTGATAGTGGACACACGTCAAACCGTCAACGTAAAACTTGCCAGCACAGAAAGCAATACGGTCAAAACAGGCACCTTTGCAAGAAAACACACACAAAAAAAAAAAACAACTATGAAGCACGGCGTACAGAGGCGAAGTTCACCGGCACGACGCAAGAACGATTCTGTTTACCTCTATCCCCCCCCTCGTACTCTTTAGTCCGTACGCCACTGAGCTTCGCAACATTATCTCAAGCTGTGAGAAGGCAACGAGCCAGAAAATATTACCCTTCATTTCATCATGCAAAAGAGGCCGAAGATGCCCGAGTATCTTAGGCCTCTTTTGGCGTTTCCTTGTGCACGGCGCTGCGGCAGACGGCACAAGTCCGCCTGCACGTAAAAGACACGTTCACAGCGTGATGCGCGCGCTTGTAGCTTTGGGTTGGCTCACGCTTAGGTCTGAACGGGCGACAAGAAAGAACAGTGCTTACCTCAACACTTGAACCGACGCCGGATCAACGTAGGCCTCGGTGATGAACTTGTTGCTTCGGGCAACCCGGCGGCTCGAAGCGAGTGTCGAGGCGCGGTACGCCTCTATCTTACACTTGTTGAAGCCACGCGGAACTGCAGTGAGGTCAGTGCTCCACGGGGAAGGAAAAGTCACTCGTCCTTGAGGACCGTAGCCAAAGGTACCGGGACTACTGCCACAAGCACCTGCCATCGCTCGCTCCCGAAACGACGACGCAGTAATGGCGGCGGTTTCGGTATCTCATAGTTGCTTGACTGACTTTCGTAAAGGGTCTATTCTCCAGGTTTGTGGTGGTACTGCCCCTGCTCAAATTTCTCATCTACAGTGGCGGCACCTGGGCGCTGACAAATCCGGTGGTCTAAACATGCACACAATTATTTTACGTCAAAAGATAATATCCGGACGAACCAAAAAACAAAACAAAAAAAAAAACAAAAAAACTGAACACCCACACTTAAGCACAGACACAAAAGCACACACAAAACCAAAACAAAAGATTTAAAAGAGAAACAGTTTCTAACTTTACTGAGGCACTGAAATGGCCACCGACCATGTGAAATGTCAAGATCGGAGTCAATGTCCAGTGCTGACAGGACTTCTTAGTCGAGATGTTTCCGTGATTCTTCAATCGTTTGCAATAGACCTCATACGTAAAAGGAAGCCATATGCGGAGAGCGAGTCGTCTGCTTCTTGCACAGGAGTTGCGGTGACGTCAGAAAGACGCCGAGTTCTGATTGGCTTTGATGAAAAGAATAGTGGGTAGACCTTAATGCTAGATGCCTCGACGTCTACCCACTATCCTTCAATTAGAGCCAATCAGAGCTTGGCATTCTAACATCACCATAACCCTAGCAAAAGAAGCAGACGAACTTGCGCTTCGCATAAAGAATGACACCCTCAAATTGTCCGAGCGTCTAACGGCCGGTGAAGCTCTCAAAAAACTATTCACGGAAGGGCGTAAATGTCTGGTGAAGTCTATATTCACTGGCAAATGATCTTCCAAGAAAGACGTATACAACGTTTTAAAACGCGTCTTAATAACTTGCGTTAATCGACATTTTGACAGTAGTTGGTAAATGGAAATATACTTCGTGGCGAGCTTGATTCATATGAAATTTCATTGTGTTGTGTGTATGTTTAAACAACCGGATGTTGGTCAGCCTTAGTGGGCGTCTGGGGCCTCAGGTACAAATGAAACATTTTGCCGGAGCAGTAAAGCTGCCAGCTTGGTGTCTTTAACGTGCACTACGCAACAGCGATACACGACAGCACGCCGATGCAAAGCTTATCCAGATCGAAACGGGCAGGGGTGTGGATTGAATCCAGGATTCCTGGTTTAATATGTAGCCGTTTCTGCATTAACACCAAGTAATACGGCGTCCCAATGAGAGCAACAGTGGATTTGAGTTTCTGTTCCAAGGGGTTAGCGTAAAAAATTAGGAACTTGGCAGCCATAGACCGTTATCTAAAATAAATACAAAAAAGCGATTGTGTGTCTTCTCTTTTCTGACCCGTTTGTTTGCGCTGTACGTTTTAGTCATAATGTCTAACCAAGACGTCTAAGCTTCCATTTTGAGTACGAACAGTTTTAAAATTGAAATTTCACATTAGGTACACCGTACAGCGTGACCTTTATGCCAGATGATTTGTTCTCTGTTGGTCTGACGGGGAAGGGTGACGTAGTGTCATTGGTGTTATCAATTGACAAATTATTTTTTAATTGCAAAATGTGACCGTTGCCTTTCTTCGTCGAGAATGATTGAAGTCGAATGACATCACTTCTTTTTGCGGTACTCTAGGAATATTTGCAAATTTCCGTAATTGCCTTTTTTGTTAACCCTTGGCGACTGAATCTATCGCCTAAGACCCATCATGAAATTACCCGCGGTTGATCGGCGAATATCCATAGTCAGCTGGCAGATGCGGATAATAATTAATCAGATTTGGCGGATTGCGGATCGGATGCGGCGGATCAAGATGCTATCCGCAGATGGCTCTAATTATGAGTGTCAACATTTTATACCTTTACCTACAATACTTGACTGTCATATCCGATTGCGTAGCGTAAAAACTAAATCGCTTAAAAAAAAAAAAAAACCTTGATTTTTCAGCAGAAATTGCATACCAAACCGCGCATTAAGTACTCCGCTCTCGATATCTTTCGCGCGAACAGCCGTAACAGTTCACAAAGAGCCCTAATGGCTGAATATCGGCTGCTACGCGCTGCTTCCACAACAAAGCCTGTGAGGCATACGACACAACTTTTGCGGCGAGCAAGAAACCCGAAGCTGTACCTTAGGACAAAGGGAACGACAGGGCGGTTCCTCCGTCATTACAGGCGGTTCGCACAGAGCGGACAGCAACCTGTGATTACCGATTCCACCGCCAGGGGGAGCGGCCTCGCACTGAATGCCCTCTCTCGCGCGAGAAGCAGAAAGAAGAGGCCAACCGCTGCGACGAAAACGCTGATGCCTTTATCAATTTGGGACTTTGGCGCGCAAAAAAAACCTGCTGGTTTGGGAGCAGCACGCACAGCACAAAGAGACGCAAGCGCGCGCTTCGCTCAGCGGTAGCTTTACAAATGTTCTTGGTAATTGCGTCAAACAGTGAGGCGAAGTACGTTGAATGCAGATATCCTGGAACCCCGGAGAGGGGGGCTTTGTTGGGAATGCAGGAAATACACGAAACAAAATCGGGGTAAGGAATCACGTGGGGTTGTCGTAACCAAACGACCAAAGTCATCAAAGCGAGCGCTCGCGCCTGTTTTGAACTTGCATGATTGAGATGGGGTGCCGAGGGAGTTGAACACGAAGTTTGATACATTCTCTAGAATTCATTGAACCTCCAGCGTGTGCTAGCAAACTAGAAAATTCGAAGTTTTAGTTTGTACGTTATGTGTCATGCTGTAGCAACGCCGTTTACTCTAGCATATCGGGCTTAGAAAAATAATTATTGAGTTTGACTGCTTCAACAGAGATTGGCTTTACACTCACCACAAAGTAAGTTATATAAAAGTCACTAGCTCTAGTAGAACAAAAAAACAAAAAAAAAACAAAAAAAAAACAAAACATTATAGCAGTCTTGAAAGTTAGAAACAGTAAACCGAAAAAGACTTTCTCGAACAAATTTGCCTTATTATGTGATAACTTCACAGTTTTCTCAACAGAGCAGCAACCTATCGCAGAAACCAGGATCCTACGTCACGGCACACTGCTTAGAGTGACAATGCTCTCACTCAAACAGATGGCCACAAAATGATCTACCGTTTGAGTAGCGACCCCAATCAACTAACACACCGCACCCTTTGCGCACAAACCCCGGTCACACGTTATACTTTCACTTCCATCACGACACCTTCCCAACGGCACACATCGCCACCTTACAACTAAAAACAGAACAAAAAACACTTCCTCTCTGACAGGTGTCCCAATCAGCATTGTCCTGATGCCAACTGACCCCCCCCCCCCCCCCCCTCCTTTCAATTCAAGCTCTAGTTTTTCACAACTTCACACGCACGCGTAATGATCGCGACCCGTGTTGTTGTCTCAGACGCCTCCACGCAAACGGGGTGGCTGTCGACGGCTGATGTTGTTCGAGCGGGACACACAACAATTTGCTCACTCAAAAAAACAGAACGAGGCAGCGACTAGACTTTCTGTTCAGCTTTGCGATTCGTCGCCTCGTCGTCGTCGTCGCTTTGCCTGACCCTGGGAAGTGAACCGAGCTAGAGGAGCGTCGTCGCGCATGTTGTCCGCGGTCCCTCCCACCTCGGGCACGGAAGAAAGTGCTCAGAGCTGGCCGCGCATGCACGACGGCGTCCCTCCAAGCGTCCAAGCACAGCCGGCTCGGAGGCACACAAGACGCATGACGACGCCGCCAGCCTTTTCTGTGGGGTCGGGTGTTTCTCTGGGCGTTTGAAGGAACGCCGAGCCTCGGACTTAGTATAGAAGGATGCTTTCATTCCAGTCATTTCTTCGTAATGTCGGGGTCTATCGGTACAGGAGGTACGCGTGCGATGTGATTGTATTCCCTCTCCCGCCCCTTTTGCCGCTGGGGGCCACCAAACACGCGGCGAATAGAAAGACAGATAAGGAATCAACCGTCTTTGTCCTTTGAACTTCTTTTTGTGTTAGCAGACTAAACACCAAAATAAAAGTAAAATGCCATCGGAAGTTTTTCAGTAGAGCGTCTTTTTGCTGGCAATTCTGCTCGTCATGGACGCCGACGCGAAGGAAATATGTGTGACAGACATTGTTGAAGGTGTTTCTAGAAGGAATAACACGAATTTGTTTCAAAATATACGCCCTTAAATTACTAACGCATATTCATGCGAGGTAGTCGCTGCGCGAAACTTTAAAACGCGTCCTTAGCTTTTTGTTTGTTTTTATACTTGCAGTGTGACAAACAAAAAAAAAGAACTATAAACACCGCACTCACTCAAAAGGGCTCGGTGATGCCGGTTCTCGTGCCAGCGGTGTCTCCGCTTCGAATGCACCTCTTTCCGCGATAGAAACACGAAGCTCCTTTTTCTGGGTTCACGTCCTCTCTATTTTTTTGGCTTTATCCAGCATCTGTCTGGAGATTCTGATGCGCTAGTAAACGCTTTTGCTACATACTGGTTCGGAGAAGGGCCTGATACAAAATCGAAACTGTGATGTACTCCTCAGTTGCATGCTTTTTCACGGGTATAGAAAAATAAACCACACCCTTCGAATTTTTCAAACAATAATTGATTGTTGGTCTTGCACGGTTCCAATATGATACCCACTACATTCCGGATCCACATTATAAAATTATTTTACAACTAATTGAAATTTATCCTTGACATTGTTATATATACGCACATACAGGGTGTTTATTTTTTAGTTTACAGATTTGTTTTAAAAAAGCCGTGAAAGTTTCACTTACGCGGTTTGTGCAGGTGAGTTATACGGCCAGGCGGACATAGTATAGGGGGCTAGTCGTAACTATCACTCGGCTAATTAAATAAAATTTGGTAATTAACTTTTAATTAATGAAATAGACATATGGTTCCAATTAGAAACTTGCTTAGCGTCATCGAAAACCACTATCGGGTAGTCAAGAATCGGAAATCACGTCCAGCATGGACACCGATGAAGGTATTCGCTCTTCCTCGCGTGAGTTAAGAAACGTGGTGGCGCCACTGTGCTAATATAGTCCTCAAACACTCCCGGTTCTGAGCTATAGACGGCAAGTTTGGCGGCATTTGTGAGATTAAATTCGCGCACTATCTTCGGTAGACGATCGCTTACAGCGCTCTCGGGCGTAGTTCACACCCAGGGTGCGAGAGTGATTCGCAAAACAAAAATTAGAAAATATAAGCGGATCGGAAGTCTGCCAGGAGTACCCGACAGATTGCGCCACTGACTTTGTTGCCAAACAAAAAAGGGTGTGTAGTCAAAAGTTTTACGCGGGTGAGTGATGGGAGATTTTGGAGAAACGGCTGTCAAAAAATGGTGTCATCGATGGTTGCAGTCCCAATCAACGGTCTCAAATGGCGTAGTAGCTAAAGCGGTCTGCGGCTTTTAAAGGGGCGGTGCAACGATATTCAGTTGGAATGTTTTTCACTTTACACGAGCTTACTGGCACTATAGTAGGACTCAAGGTTACTCGCACGCAACGCCACTGGCCAAGAAACTCCTTTGCTGCGGTGTAATTTCAGAGACAAAAGCGATCATTTTCATTCAATCTCTCCTTTGCAAAATTTGATGACGTAAAGTGGGGATCGCAGTAAAGTGGGGACACCCATATGACAATATTTGAATGCTGTTCATAGATTGGACCCGAGCATTGCGTGGGCACTTGATTTGGGCTCGTGATAATTACTAGCTCGAGAAGCATTCGGGTAGTGGCCCGTGTCCAATCGCTGCAAGGACGACAATAGCCGAGCCATAACAGTGTCTGGAACTCAGCGCGTGTCCTGTGCTTTGCCAACCCCAGCGCGTGGCGATGATCAACATTGGCGGCATATAATCGGCTCCAGATCACGTGGACGCCTGTTCTGGCTGAGAGTTGAGGGGGTGAACGCTGCTCGTTTTTCTTTAATTTTTTACTGGGACTTCTATTGCGTGGAGTGAAAAACGAACGCGTGTTTCATAGGTCATTAAAGGGGCAATGCAACAATTTTTGTACTTTGCGCAAATACCGCTTAGAACGGATCCCTGACGTTAATGACTTATGAAACACTCGTTCGTTTTTCACTCTTCGCAATAGAAGTCTCAGTAAAAAATTGAAGAAAAACGAGCAGCGTTCACCCCCTCAACTCGCAGCCAGAACAAGCGGCCACGTGATCTGGAGCCGATTATATGCTGCCACTGTTGATCATAGCCACGCGCTGGGGTTGGCAAAGCACTGGACACGCGCTGAGTTCCAGAGATTGTTATGGCTCGGCTATTGTCGTCGTTGCAGCGATTGGACACGGGCCGCTACCCGAATGTTTCTCGAGCTAGTAATTATCACGAGCCCAAATCGAGTGCCCACGCAATGCTCGGGTCCAATCTATGAACAGCATTCAAATATCGTCATATGGGTGTACTGCGATCCCCACTTTACGTCATCAAATTTTGCAAAGGAGAGATTGAATGAAAATGATCGCTTTTGTCTCTGAAATTACACCGCAACAAAGGAATTTCTTGGCCAGTGGCGTTGCGTGCGAGTAACCTTGAGTCCCATTAGTGCCTGTAAGCTCGTGTAAAGTGAAAAACATTCCAATTGAATATCGTTGCACCGCCCCTTTAACGTCAGGGATCCGTTCTAAGCGGTATTTGCGCAAAGTACAAAAATTGTTGCATCGCCCCTTTAAGTTATTCCTCGAGGAGAAGTTCTGGAAGAGTGCGTTTGCTATGATGTCATGAGTGGCGTGATTGTCGCGTGCCTGAGTGTGTGAGTGGGGTTATAATTTTGTCTGTAACTTCCGCAGCTTTTCTGGGGCAGAGGATACCGACAGCCTAAGAAAGTCCCGTTAAGACGTACACTGCAGTGTTAAGTTTAGTCCTGTCCTTTTCACTTATCAAGCAGTGATGTTTCACTTTATTAGCGCTATTTTAGCGCCCCATGAAACCACACATATTGTCGTTCTTTGAACTAAGTGATCAGCACTGTCAAAAGCAGACGAGGTCAGACGGTCAGACTCGCCGACAACAGCTTTTCAGCGTGAGATCTCGTAAAACTGATCTCGCTGCGGAGAGCTACTTCCCGATTTAGCAACGAGTGAGGAGAAAAACTCAGCGGTGATAGAAGGAAGTAGAGCTCGAAACAGTGCCGAAATCGGCACTAATATTGGGGAGGATATCGAACAGTCACGCTTCTATGGGAACGCTTCGGCTATGGGGACAACATACCGTATTTTCTCATTTGTTTTGTCGGTCCGAGAATTTGAAGCTGACGATCACCAGTGCTTTAGCCGTTCCTCGCACGACTAAAGCACAGACCAGAGCGAAGCGCTCGTGCTCAAGCAGACCGCGCTATAATTCGTTTCACTTTATCTGCGAGCGAAGCCAAAGCTAGAAGCGCGAGACCAGCGCTTTTTGCGTTTCTCTGCATCTCGCGCGCTCGAGCAAAGCCTGAACGCACGGAGCTTTCGTGCTCGCGCTTCCAGCTTTGCCTTCGCTCGCACATAAGGTGAAACGAAGTATTAGCCCCGTGCGCGACCGAAAGCGTCGCTGTGGTCGGCCTTCCACGATTGGCCGAACGCTAACTATGACGTCGGAAAGGGGATTTATCATCGACGGAAATAAGAGGAATGAAAGAACTTTAATTTTGACAGTGTTGGCAGTGTTCCTTTGAGAGCGCAATGATTTCAAGCTTCCACCATAACAAACACCATCGAACTTGTTGTTTGCAAGGTAATGACGTCACAAGGGGGAAACACAGGAGGGCGCCTCCAAAACATCTCGCCGCTAATAGGCGAGGTTCAATTACTGCGTTATGCTCTGTTATTAAACGCCGCCGGTTCGATAAAGCACCCCCTATTAGCGATGTGCGCGGCCAAAAGCATCGCTGAGGTCGGCTTTCCACGATTGGCCAAAACATGGGCATATAAGCACTGTCACATTGTCAACGTTGACGGTGTTAGTTTCGGATTGCGATGGCTCCTAGCTTCTACTGTGCTTTTTAAACACGCCATCGAACTCGTCGTCGCACCCGACGGTAAGTAGCCAGAATAACAACTGGTGACGTCACGGCGAGGCAAATCCCAGTCGTGACGTCACGGAGGGAAACCATAAGAGGGCGCCACCGAAACATCTCGGCGCTAATAGTTCGATCTCCTGCCGGATATCGCTGCTTCAGCGCTGGGTTGCGAATCGGCATCAATATTTAGTGGCTTACGAAGGGCAGGAGTATACCTCTTGTTGCAAAGAAAAAGAGGGACTTGACATGTGGAAACAGCGAGACGGGATTGACTGGCCAAAAAGGTGCGTGTTTGAAGCAGACGGCCCCAAGCTGCGGAGTCGTCTATCCCTATAGGGAGTATTCACTGGACGCCATATTTGTGGGTGCTGTTTAGAGCGCATGCTCAGAACGAGCTCATATCAATAGGCTGCTAAGACCGGCACTCTTGATGATGCGGAATGCACGTTGCAAAAGAACTATGGAAGCGCGCCGTCAGCACGCGCTCAGCATTCGCGCACACAGCTATGGCCGCCAGTGAATACTCCCTATTAGCGGCGAGATGTTTTGGTGGCGTTCTCCTGTGGTTCCCCCTTGTGACGTCATTACCTTGCAAACAACAAGTTCGATGGTGTTTGTTATTAGCATGGTGGAAGCTTGAAATCATTGCGCTCTCAAAGGAACACTGCCAACACCGTCAAAATTAAAGTTCTTTCATTCCTCTTATTTTCGTCGATGATAAATCCCCTTTCCGACGTCATAGTCAGCGTTCGGCCAATCGTGGAAGGCCGACCACAGCGACGCTTTCGGTCGCGCACGGGGCTAATACTCCGTTTCACCTTATGTTGTACCGCAGTGAAGGCTAGAAGCGCGAGCTCATTGCGTTGGCAGCTGCCCTTGGTGCACGAGAGCTTGTGCCGCCGAAAAGTGCCCTAGAGCAAGGAGCTCGCGCTTGTAGCCTTTCCTGCGGTACAACACAAGGTGAAACAGAGTATAGATGCTGCCCGGAAACACCGCGTGAGTGGGGGGTGGCAGGTCTGGCTTATCAATGCGGGAGTCGCCTTGTCTTTAAGCAAAAATAACGGCTTTCATTTGAAGCTAATCCCGAGCACCTCATTATAGCTCCACAGCCAATGACATTGCAGGATTTTCCGACAGGAACAAAAAAAAAAAAAAAAACAATCACAGGGCGAGTAGCGTGAACGTCATAAGCCACACCCTTCGTTCCTTAAGCTGTCAGTGACTGAGCCGGGATGTGAGCGTTGTTGTTTTCGAGAGCTTGTGGTACTTCCCCGAAGAGGGAGTTTCCTGCCTCGCTTTAATTGAAAGATTAATTGTCATCGTCAATCGTCATTATCACAGCCATCATCATTTCAGTGTTTTGATTGTTTGTCTTTGTGACTCCACGGACACGGTGGAAAGCAAGCGGGCTTTTTTTTTTACCTTTCTGCTTTGCCATGCTCGGCTCCGGGCGCGCACCTGTTCCCCTGGGCAAACACATCGCTTATCACTTATTCTATGCGCGCTGCTGCTTCTTATTCTTATTCGCTCTAGAGCTCCGCTACACATGTTCCCGTTATGAGCGAATAGCGTATCTAAAAATTGAGGAGTATACGCGGCTCACCATCGCGAGTTAAAAAAAAAAAATGCTTTAAAGGCATAGCCAACATGGTTTTGTACATATTTCGGTAAAAGTTTGCATTTTTGACATTGGAGTAAATTGCTTCTTTCAGATGTAGCACACGTACAGACGCGGAAAAAAAAATTTATGTTTTATTGGCTCCGCAAACACATCGCTTTATGCTTTACTCCACCAATAAATATGCTTGCTGTAGGACCATCCATTTTTTATTAAATAAGTAAAACGTTATGCGCGCACAATCACAGTAGGATACAGTCTGTGGTGTCCTAGAACTCGTTTTATTTACTTGTTTATATTATCGCCGTACATTGCAAATAATGAAATAGATGAGACCTGTAACACTAAGTAAAAAAAGAAACACCTAACGTTTACCAACCTAAATCAAGAGTGAACAGCTAAATAATTTATTTGGGGTTTGTTTAGGTCCAATAAATGGCCATTTATTTTATATAAAAATAGCTACAATCACAAGCAAATGAACATGTAGCAGCATAACGTAGAAATGTTATCCTCTCAGTTTGGTTACCTCAGGTTCTAGAACGGCATTCATCTTGGGACTGCGGTGCTGAACTTACTTACATACAAGATACCATAGTGAAATGTAGTGATGTATTTTTTAAAGGATTCCTTTAATTATTTGACATAAAAAAACGGTGTTGCTGGGCATTCAGGGAAAATCGTATAACTAAAAGTAACCAACAATAAACTATAGTCAGTGACAAGTTAAGAGTGAAGTACAAACTCCTTCCACAAAGCCCTTCATTATTTTCCCCTTAGCAGGGCAAACGCCGGAGAGGAGGAGGGGAGGATCTCGCTTCCTCCGCAGCGTTCACTTTGTTAAAAGGGAAAGGGTGGGTTACTTTGTGGGAGGAGCTTGTGGTGCACTTTTCACCTGCAACAGACTATTGGTTCTCGTTAGGCTAACGTGCACAGTGCATAGAAATCGTTTTTTTTTCTTCTTCAGTTATGCGCACTCGGCGTCATAATCCCCCTAAGTGAAGAGCTCGATCATTCTACTTGGAGAGTCATTAATCCGCATGACTTCTAGCTCGTCTCGTCAGAGTGCGCTCCAAACAAAAGTTAAGGTCACAGCTGGCATCCACCATGTCGAGAAACGTAGTCCGAATAGCTGCGGCATTTGGGCAATTAAGCGACGGATTGCAGGAAACGGAGACCCTGTAACAAAGAGCTCCCGTTCGGGCAATCACGACTGATTACGCCTGGGTCCTTGAATGCGTCCTTGGTTGTGTACTTTCTTCGCGGTTCTCTGTGCGGCCGTGCTTGTCGGTAGCGGGCGAAAGCTTTCAAAAGCCTAGAAAACAAAACTAAATTTGATATTAAAAGAAAGCTATTACAAAGTTTTATATGGGACCCAAAACTTTGGGAATCATTATTTCAAAACTTTCTATTGTCACCTAAATATGTCGGTCTTTGCTGTACGAACTTAGCCGGTATTGCGAGGTTAGAAGGGCGGGAATAAATTTTGACTTCAGTTCCACGAATGGAGTATTCGAGTTTAAAGAAAGAGTTCGAAGCTTCGCTTTTATTTTATTTTATATTTTACTACAAATTACGTTACTGAGCAGGGTAAGTAGAAAAGGGAGGAACGAGATATTTGTTCTCTGACAAGTAAAACACCCAAGTATGTTTGTGTGCGCGTGTGTCTGTGTGTGAGAGAAAAATAAAAATAAAAAAAAATAAAAGAAAATTACTTACAATGTGGAGAGTTTGGTCATTCGTTTCTGGAAAACTCAACGAGGTAGAGGGGCTTAGAGCGATAAAATGGCAGCTGAAAGTGACCCCCACCCGGCCGCCGACATGTTGCACATTTTTGACTACTAGACACGTGACCTTATAGTTTTAGGTCTACATTTTAAAAATGTACCGTGCACAGATAATTGCTTATTGATCTCTGATAACAGTACCGACAACATAAGCTATGTCTCGTTTGTTCTAAGTTGAAAATGTGGTTTTACGACAAAAAACACGGGCAGCTTCGCAATGCCTCCGCTAGATGCCGTCGGCCGCCTTGTTGTATTTTGGGTTTTTACCGGAGTTAGACACTGATCTCTAAGGTTAACAGTAGGGGTGTGCGAATATTGAAATTTTCGAATACGAATCGAATACGAATAAGACAAAAAACGGGCTTCGAATATCGAATCGAATATCGAATATCTGTCTTGGAATGAAAAATTACAAAACATGAGGTAACAGCAGGTTTTATTGCCTTTTTAAAATAGATCAATGCAGCTGCATTTTACTGGGCTGCAGCAGGCTAAAGATACTACTAGTAACGCACTCATTACAAATTATCATGTAGGAAAATTAACTGTTCAACGTAGAAAGGCCCTTTCACGGGAAACCTGCGAAATTTCCCTAAAGTTCGAAGTTCGACTTATGGACAGTGTTGCCCGGCTGCTACACAAATATTTCGACTTTTGGGAAACAAATAATTTAGAAAGTACTTTATTTCATATTTCATAAAATGGTTACCAATGTTTACACCATATAAAAGCGAAAATATGCACTTTTAAAGCTTTCATTACTTATTAATGTGAACCAGTGATGCCAATAAACCTAACAAATATTGCACTTCCTCTGCCAAATAAAATCAAATAGTTTCTTTTTTTTAATTTTCGCGCACGCACACGAAAGTCGAACTTCACTCGAACCTTCGTCCAACATTACATTGAAGGTTCGAAAAAGTCCAACTTGGTCAAACTGGAACCTGGGCAGGTTCGCGACATCCCTAGTTTTGACTGCGCGGGAGTGGCAGGAGTTGTGGTCAATGGCGATGCAATGTTCTGTTCGCGCCTAGATTTTTTATTTTTTTTTTATTTTTCAAACAATTATATTAGATAACACTCTCAAGATTTATTTTATAATTATATTTCACTCTCGAGGTTTATTTTATTGTATCAATTTATAGAACGCGCAATTAAATCACATATTGCTATAAAAGTGCCACACAACAAAGGGCTTGGTGAAAAAGAAACCGAAACTGATCCTGTCTTGCTGCCATCGGACAGATAGAGACGGAGCAAACCGATAACGCACGCATCACACGCCTTTCTCAGTGAATAAACATATTAATAGGGGAATGCGTGGCAGGCAGATTATTCGTTACTTGCTAGGATATTCGCAGTCTGTGCGAATATTCACCGTTTTTCCCGAATATTCGGCTTTGGCCGAATATTCGGGAACTTCCGAATTCGAATAGTGAAAATATTCGATTCGTATTCGAAATTTCGAATATTCGCACACCCCTAGTTAATAGTATTGAAAAATAGTTTATCTTGTTTTTTGCAGCGATTTTCATACAAAACTCGGCTGAGTTTTGTGTAAAAGCCTCAGGGTTTGGTACGATCACGTGTCTAGTGGTCAGAATTGTACAACATAACGGCAGCCCGGGGGGGGGGGGGGGGGCACTTTTGCCTGGTGAATGGGATACCAGTTTATCCCTCGAAGCCCCTCTACCTCGTTGGATAAACTGTACCATCTCAACATCACACACAAAGAGTATTTCACGTTCTAAGAAGAGTTAGCCTCCTAATATAAAGTCAATAATTGTACCATTTTAATAAATTTTCAAATTCATGTTCATACACCTTAATAGGTATTCATGTTCTACTTTAAATCAAGATGTCTGAATGCTTCAGAGCCCTATGAAATGCCTACTTTTTTTTTTCTAACGTGGTTACAGACTTGTTACCGGGACGTGTTACGAAATTGCAGGGTAGTGGACCAGCATATGAATTGGGGAACGGTTTTGTAATTGGTCGTAATCGGCTGCTGCCGCGTCCGCGGACCGTATCTAATGGAAACGGAACGGACGGTACGCAAGCGGAACGTCTTTCATTCTCTATATTCATCCCTGTCTCGTTCTTTTTTTTTTTTCATTTTTTTTTTGCGTTTAGGTAGTTAGAGCCATCCCCAGTCGTCTTTTTGTTAGTTTGGTTCTCATTTTGATACGCGTTAATCAACGTTGTCGTAGGCGTCCGCAAACCAGCGGGTGGTAAATAGTCGAGTAATTGCTCGTTTGTATCGTGGTGCACACGTTGTGTCTCATTTACTGATTGAGTAAACGCGGGAAATCTTCAAGGAAGCATACATAACGGGTTTTGTGGGAGCTTTGGTTAGGTTGAGAACTGTCTAGATTGCCCTTGAAGGTCGCCATGCTTTCCTCTAGAGGTGGCAGAGTTACTTAACCTGCTCTTTGTGGTCCTTAGGGTAGAGTAGTCGCTGACATCTTTAGAATATTATGTTACTGGAAATCTGTCCCGGATGACCGAGAAATGCAATGACCAAGGAGCGCTTTTTGAATCAAACCATTTATCTAGTTTCGTGCATTGTCGGGCCATTAAAGTATAGCTCTTTTGAAACGTACAGTGAAACACAAACAAGTAAAACTTCGTACAGGAACCGTGAGTTTAATCCAAGATTAGACTAGTCTTAATCAGACGGCCGGTTTAGTTCACCTTGCTCTACAGTGAATGGCATGGGGTAATCGCTATCATTTTGCTCTGTTTCATGCACGGAGATATTCTGTTGATTACACACCTTTAAATCATTGTTTTCACCTTAAAGGACACATGCAAAGGAAAAAAAACATTTTTTTTTAAACAGCTTAGATAGATAAAAGATGTCATAAAACGATTTTACAACGAAGAAAAATAAATTTTAGAGCTATATTTACGGCGCTATACGAATTTGTAGTTGGCGCCCTCGGGTGCCGCGGAAAAGTGGCCCTTATTTATCACGTGACTGGCCCTTATTTATCACGTGGTGCTTGCGCTCTTTCGGAAGCTTCCTTTGGTCTCTAAAAGTAACTTATTCATCTTTGTTTGAAGTATAACAAAAAACTAAGATTAATAAGTAACTTTTAGAGCCCAAAGGAAACTCCTGAAAAAGCGCAAGCAGACGTGACAGACCTGTGCGCCGGTGAGATGACGGCGGCGGCGCCCCGAAGCAGACGAACTTGTGCGGCGGCGGCGACGGCGGCGTGGAGAAACGGGTTGAAGCGGCGTTGCACAACGCTCAGCATGCGGCGGCGGCGTGACTTTGCGGCGGCGGCGACGGAGCGCGGCGGCGCGCGGGCCTACCACGTGACCAGCGGCGGCTCCCGCGGCGCCAACTACAAATTCGTTTTGCGCCGTAAATATAGCTCTAAATTTTTTTCTTCATTGTAAATTCGTTTTATAATATTATTTTCCTATCTAGCCTGTTTTAAAAAAAAGTTTGTTTCCTTTGCATGTATCCTTTTTTAACCCAAGTGTGCGGGTACTGCGTCGCCGCAACTTAGAGCGGAGCGAATCGCAAAACACGCAAATATATCTAACAGAGCCACCATACCGTTTTAAGAGTGTCTTTGTCTTCGCTTTCGGGGCGGATTTTCTTAGAGTGCATTCTTTCATAATTAGACGAGTTTTGCAGCTAATTATTTTCCAGTTGTTGACTCCCAAAAAACTCAAGTTCCCGAGAAATTGCATCCGTTGCCTGACGTCCCTTGAAACCCAAAAGTGGCCTAAAAAAAGAAAACTGCTTCGTTTACCTCCGAGTCCCGACTGCTATACAATGGCCCCGAACAATCGTACGATTCCTAACAATGACGGATTCTTTTATTTCAAAATTCAGTTTCGGTAAATATACAGAGGCAGAAAGAAAGAGCAAAGCAGAACCTCTTCATAATTTGAAACATTACATACAAGGGTGTACACTCAACTTTCGCCATCTGCCGGAAGAAAAAAAAAATAGAAAACACAATTGACGTAAAAGCAGAAACGAAACAAAAATACAGGAATCGTCCTCGACCACTAATTACAGTGTGTTGCTGGTCTCTCGGAGCCCGGTCCGGATCGTACGGTGCACGTATGCCCTCTGTGGGAAGTCGCCGCCGGGGCTCTCCTCTGCTGCAGGCGAAGCTACGGGAGCGAGCGTGTTTGTTCTTGCACACTCTAATTGCCGCCTGCTCGCCCCCGGGAGCTGGAATTTGTCTGTCAGTCGGCGCGCAGCTCGAGAGTGTGGCGCCGACGACGGCGCGATCCGCTTTTCGTTTGCACCCGGAGGCGACGAGCAGGAGGAGTCGGTCGGGGGGCTCTCGGCTCCTGCGGGGTGCTGCTCGTCGGGGAAGAAGGCCTCGCCACTTTCTTTGTTTCCCGGGAAGTCCGCACGGCAGAGAATGTCCACGCCATCTGAAGAAAAAAAAAGGAAGGAATACAGCTATAGCCTGTATCAGGGGTCTCAAACACGCGGCCCGCGACTCGCTGGGACGCGGCCCGCAGGCAACCGGCTACGAGTCCCGATTCTCACGTCCCGAGCGCTAGAAATGGCATGCGCCATAGTGATCCCATCTCGTCGATTCATTTCGCACGAAAAGTAGCTCTGCTCTTTTAACGTATTCACATGGTTTATGCTTATCTGCACACCGGACTTTCTCCTGGCAAAAACAATTTACACATCGCCAAACAATTAAGGCTCGTTCACACAGTTGCTTTCGAGTGCGACTGCAACCACTTGCGTCCCTTAAAGACTGCTTGCGTCGAGCTGTTGCTATGGCAACGCTTACGACGAGCTAATGGGGAGGTTGCTTTGCTGCACGCCTAAACGCAGCGGAACGCGGTCGACGCAACTGTGTGAACAGGCCTTTATTGTCCGCCCAAATGAAGCGCCAGGGGTTGGGACCAATTGACGATTTTTAGTACTGTGTTAAACGGATACCGAACCAAACGTTTTAGCGTCCATAATAAGTGGCGCACAATTTTTCCACGAGCCAGCAGCCGCCGGTGTGCGCAAACACACGCAAAGAAATGGACGTCATAGTCCTCCATTCACGCTTAAGATTACAGTGAAATGTGTGGGCTCCGGGCCAAAGGAGAATAAAGACAGGCTTTTCATCTCCAGAAGTACAAGCTACGAGCTTATTGGACCAATTAATCGCCTGCCTTTTACACCAGACCCCACTGTGGAGGTGAAATGACCGTCTTTATTCACTTTTCCCGGAGCTCACATAGTTCAATGTCATCTTAAGCGTGAATAAAGGACTATAACGTCAATTTCGTTGCGTGCGCTCGCGCGCGCCGGCGGGCTGCTGGCTTACACAAAAAGCTACGAGCCATTGTTTCTAATTTTTAACGAGGAAACGTTGGCCAACAGAGCACGCGAATACATGGACATGTATGGCGCCTGCACCATAAGGGGACCCCATTTCCTATTAGTTGGCAATTTGAGAAAATCGCTTATAAATTTCCAATTCGATAACTAACGATAAGTTCTGAAACTTCGGCATCTTGTCCTACCCGCTAGCGCTACATTTGGGCAAAGAATGAGCGATGGGCGGAACGTATAGTTAACTTTTGCGGCGAGAGAAACACGGTTCTCCTTTTCTTCAAAACTCCCCGTCTCTTACATTGCACGTTTTAGGTAAGCCACATTTAGGTAAGCCACATCAGAGCCATTAGCTTAGGAAACAGATTAGGTAAGGCGAAGGAAGGGGAGCAGAGCAATATATTCGAATCCTCTCGTCAAGATCGCGCGCACGCACACACGCATACACACGCACACGCACGCGCACGCACGTACGCACACACACAAACACACACACACACACACACACACACACACACACACACACACACACACACACACACACACACACACACACACACACACACACACACACACACACACACACACAATGGCGAAACCGAAGTTGCTGCGCTTGATTTTATGTATTAAACAGATTTACTTTTTCTGTTGCCGTCCATTCAAGCGTAGCCGTTCGTCTACTTCTTTTGCAGGGGTAGTGGTGACTTGAGGACGCCGAGTTCTGAATGGCACTAATTGAAGGATAGAGGGTAGACCTCAAAGCAAGCTGCCTCGAGGTCTACCCACTATCCTTCAATCAGAGCCAATCAGAGCTCGGCGTTCTGATGTCACCACAACCCGTGGAAAAGAAGCAGACGAACTTACGCTCCTCCTACGCGTTGAAACTGCGGGAGAGGAGGAGAGGAGAACGCACGGTGCTCGGCATTTGAACGCGTTCGAAGAGTCAGCAGAGACGAATGAAGTTAACTTTGTCTCACCGATCATTGCAGTCAGAGCTCGGCGTCCTGACGTCGATGCGCCCTCTCGTCTAGATCCTCCTCTCCCTCAGTTTCAACCCGTGTACGCGTCTGATCTTCCTTTCCGAATATGATGGAAAACCAGACGAGGAAACGAAGGTCCCATTACGACGGTGACCTCGCCCTTTTTGTGACTTTTACTCAATTGGAAACTCACAGCGTGTATAGACCTTTTCTGTTTCCTGTCGTTCTCAGTCACGTGGGTTCCGTATCTGGTATGCGGGGCGAAAAAATAATAAAACGTTTGAACCTGGAATATGCGAGAAAATATAGGTGAGGCAAATCAAGAATGTGTGACAATCACGCATTTTTCGTAAACACCTTCCAGCTGCGTGGAGAGATCAAAAAGATGTTTTACCGCATACCAGAAGTGACGATATTCAAGATGGCTGCGCGCTTGCGGAAAAGGTGTATAGTCAAGGATACCATGAGAACGACACTGAAATCCCTCGGGCGTTCTGCCTCTAGCGCGAGCTTCCTACTTCCGGTAACACTTCGGCATCTCGCGAGCTTGGCTTGCTCTCGCGCAGTCAGTGCACGGCGGAAGAAAATTAAGGAGCGCGTGTTGGAGGAAATGTGTCCGAGAGCGTCGCGCCACGTTCTCATCCTCGCACACTTGCTGAGTCCGACCGACTGCAACGGCTTGCAACGTTAATCTTTTTACGGGTTGCTATGGCAACGGGCGGTTCTAAGCGGTTTAAAACCCCGTCGCCATAGCAACCCGTAAAAGGGTTAACGTCGCAAGCCGTTGCAGCCGCACTAGGCCGGACCACGGTGGAAGAAATACATTTAGGTGGTGACTCTGGCCGCTCTTCCCGCGTGGAGCGAGCGACCATATCGTGTTCGGAGCTAGCCTCGAACAAGGAGCAAACCCTGTTTCACCTTATGATGTACCGCAGGAAAGGCTACAAGCGCGAGCTCCTTGCTCTGGGGCACATCCCGGCGGCACAAGCTCTCGTGACTTAAGAGCAGCTGCCAACGCTATGAGCTCGCGCTTCTAGCCTTCGCTGCGGTACAACATAAGGTGAAACGAACTATAGTTGTTCCGCGCCGCCGCGGAGGGCGCTGAGGTGTGAGCACCGTGGGTACGAGGTCTCTCCTCGGCGGCCACGGTGTCGGGGGCGTAGCTTGCTCGCCTTTTTCGCGGTGTGGTGGTGGTGTGCGGTCAGTGGCTGGCCTCCTGTTTTGCTTTGGTGCTGTGTCGATCACAGGTGCCACAATCGTGCACGAAGATGAGCCTTAACCCGAAGAAGAAGTTATCCTATAAGAATGGGAAAGACGTGCTTCGTTCCCAACTGCAATTCGGGGTAACAGAACTGCGCAGAGCGAGTGTCCTTGTTTAAAGCTCCATCGAATGACGCTCGCCTCGAGCAGTGGCGTCGTGCAATCCCGAGGGCCGATCGAAAGTTACTATCTAGTCTACTCATCTCGTTGACCAAGTGAAGACCAAGCTTGACAGTCTAATTTCTGTCGAAGACTGGGGATGCGAAGATGTCTGGACAGAGAAGGCTCAAGAAACCAAGGCTGTGGACTGCATGCTATATTATACAAATAGGTTTTTGAGCGTGAAAATAAAAAAAAAAAGCTACACGCTGCCCTGCATGCCGATCCGCTTTCAGCATCGACAAGAACACTTCTACTGAAGCAGCACTGACATACGTGAAGAACAGAGGAGGCGTTATGCACCCCAACAAGAACATTTTCCAGCTACTGAAGAAAGCGGAACAGTTCTTCGTGGAAAATAAAAGCCACCAGACTGTCTACTGGGACACAATCGATAGTGTTCTTGACACATGCACAATAACGTTTCCATGCACTGAACACAGAGAAGAAACAACTGCCCAGTTGCTCCACTACTGCTTCAGCATTCGAATGCTACAACACTGTAAGCAAATTACAATGAGTAGGAACAAACAAGCTCAAGAAATAACGAAATCAGCAAAGCAGCGCTCGTCTTAGTTTAAGGGCATGGGCGAGAAACACAGGATGTAGGAGATGGCGTTCTTTGGTAGTATGCAGTGAATTCAGCTTTTATGTACATTTTAAAGCAAAAATATTTGTCAGGTATTTTTTTACCTGTAAGACGGGGTAACACCATATTGTGAGAGTATGCACCAACTCATGTTTACAAACAAACCGGAGCGCCCGGAGCGCCCCTTGCGGACGCCACCGGCGCCGCGCATGCGCGATGGGGGTGTGGGCAAGAAAGCTCGCCGTCGCCCATAAACAAACCATTGAAATGCGATGTTGTCGGCGTCGGTGTGAGTCCCCCTGCCCTTTTTCGCGTTCGAATTGTTGGTTCTACGTCTTCCTGGCGATGTCTGACTATCTTGAGCGGCGTCAGCGAAATTACCGAGGCTCGTTACACCGCAAAACTTTGCGTGAATAATGTGACATGTGGCGATTCATTCCGCGTGGACGCCGCAGATTGTACGCTAAAGCCTGATTCGCGTGATGAGATTTCGCTCGGAATTTTCAGTCGCGACGCCGCTCGGGCTGCAAAAGCGTGAACCGTAGCTGAGATGGTCGACGACGATACTGAAAATCGCAAGCAGAATCGGACCAACTGAATTAGGCATAACAAGTCGGTGTCGGTCACTGGTAACAATGACCAACATCTCCTTGTATCTACTGTTTACATCGAGCCTGCTTACCAACCTTCAAATTTAAGTCTTTTGAGGCCTGCACTCACTTCTTATCGCAAGTACCGGGCCAACATTTGGTCTACGGACCGGCGTCGTCTAAGAGAGGAGACGACAAGCAGAAACGTTTGAAAGAGCAGACGACAATTCGAACAATCAGGCGGCCGTTTTAACTTGAAGACGCACTGAACGTAGTCCGCAGGTGGTCCGCACAACTTGACAGTTTTCTGGCGTTCATGTTGGAACAAAACAAATAACTCTGATGACCACAAGTATCCGTGAATTCAACCCAAAGTGCTTCCCGCCCAAGCAATCGTTGTCCGACGGCGTCTGCTTTTCCCTTTTCACGGCACAAATCCAGATTCTCAGACGAACCGAGCACGTGAAAACTGACCTTCAAACCTTTCTCGACACTTTTGGTACGGCCCCAGTCGCGGCGTTTTGACGAGAAGGCAGGTTTTTGTCTGGTTCCTTTCAAAACAACGCAGGAATACACGTCTGGCATGGGGACTTCTGCCCACAGCCCCAGACCGGAAGTGCGACCGACGCGCCACCACCGCGCCGTGACGTCACAGAGATGAGTTCGTGTATAGATGAAAAGTGATTTATGTCTTATGATCGTTACTATTCTTTAACTTTCAGTCACTGTGTAATCATTTCAGTCACTATGTCATCATAAATAGGAATTTTTGTCTGCTCACAAGGTTTGTATCTTCCACAGTACAAGTTGACATTGTATGTACAAACCATTTGTAATGCTAAAACCTTTCTGCACATGTAAAGAATTATGTAGGCCCCACTATGTAACATTATTAGAATTTATTTTTTTAAATAAGGCAGGAGCAGGGTGGAAAAAATCACCCGACCTCCTATAAGGCCACGCAATGCGTGTAAACAATTTACGGAACTGTTACCAAATGTTGTTTCACAAAACATGCGAGCACGACCCAGGTGTTTACTCTTAATTACTCTTAATTATTGAAAGCCCAGTAGATTATGCCGGGAAGTTTTATATTTATACGAGTATTTTTGTCACGTTGAGTCATCATCGGAATGTTCTCGTTTAAAAAAAAACAAAAAAACAAAAAAAACAGGGACCGCACGGGGGCAAAGGCAATCAGTGCCAGTGCGCCCACATAAATCCATCATTTCACTACACAGTACACAGGGACCGAGTAAATAATGCATAATTTCCTTCACAAGCCCTTTATACAAGCCTTCACAAGCCCTTCTATACGTGGGCGCCATCTATCCCCGTGCGCGTGAAGTGCGCGCGGTGCGCCGAACATAATGTGGTCGCCGCGCGAGACAGAGTCATCACCTAAATGAATTTCTTCCACCGTGGGCCGGACTCACGCAAGTGTGTGAATCACAGTTTAAGGCCATTTCAGACACTTGCGTTTGAGTGCGTTTGACTGGGTTGCGTCGAGAACCAAAAGCGAGTCACCGACAGATCTGTGCTTCGTATGAAGCGTGGAATCCAATTCAAGGAATCATCCTGGCACGCGATATAAGCAGCAGGGATGTCCTGGTTTCTTGCAGCCGCAACGCAGTCAAACGCAGTCAAACGCAACTGTCTGAACCAGGCTTTACACCAGATGAATTTGACCAAGTGAAATTTTGGCCGCAGTGGGCTTGAAAGTTTCGGATTCGCCTTTTTCTCCGCCGTTTTACAGGATATCATACCGGGAGTTGTAGTGAAGGCTTTCAAAAATCCCTAAAAATAGGATGGTTGAGAAAAAATAAACTAATTTAGAGGAACAAACTGCGAACCTTTGCGCACGTCAGGGACTGAAAAACAAATTACTACTTAGCTGAATGATTAAATAAATTACTCATTAGATTTTTGATTAGTGGTAATCAACATGTTTCCGATTAGAAACTTGCTGAGCATCATCGACCACTTCTAAATCAACTCATTTTAGAAAGATACAGGGCACGTAGATTATTTTGCGGCGTTCCGATAAAGACGCTATTTAATTGGACACGTTTCTACGCGCCGAGAGACCGAAGGGGAGGTGAAGAAAAGAGCGCGCGGTGGCGTCAGAATGTCGAGCGCTTGTACGGTCTTTGTTGTGTCCACCGCACCCGTCGAATGCGTTCGAATGCGAGAGCCAAACGCCGGATGGCGACGTTCCGTCTTCTATACTCGTTCGACGAGTGCAGGGGAGTCAAAGGCTGCTTCAGGTCTACCCACTATAATCGTTCCAACCAGAGCTCTCCATTCTGACGTCCCATCCGCGCTCTCGCCTCCTCCTCTCACTCAGTTTTTCGGCGCATATGTTTCGGTTTCTACGGAAGCTCATCTTCGCGCCAGCGGCCTGCGTACCTCTTGCATGCCTAGGTCCCCTAGCGCGGTAAACACCGAATTAAGCGCCAAGAAATCTCCCCACTTGTTCAGCAGGTGTTCTTTGATGGCCAGTCGCTCACGCCAATACCACCTAGAACACAAGGCCTGCGCGTTTCCTCCTCTAAACGTCATCACTAGTAGATCCCCTCAGCGCCACCTAGGTAGCCCGGATGAGCACCGTCGTCTGCTACATCATCTGCTCCATCGTCTGCTTCAGTGGTTTGTGTAGCAGATAAAGAAACCGATGCTCACGCCGAGTGTCTGTTGCTATAGCATACGATGAAGTTAGACGTTCACGTGGAGCGTCAAATGCACGAGGGAAAATGCCTTACTGCTGTGCGAAGGGCTGCAAAACCCTTCGCTGGACGCTGGCACTGGACGCCATTTTCGAGGGCGCTGTTTATACTCCGGGTCGCTGCTTTGAAGCGTTCTTCCGCAGAACGAGCGCGCGCGCTAGAAACGCTCGTCTCAAAGCAAGGAGCGCGTGCTAGCTCGCGCTTGTGGCCGAGGGAGTGTTCGCGTGCGCGTTGCAAATGAACTGGAAGCTCGCAATCAGCCCGCGCTCAGTAGTCACGCACACAGCTGTGGCCGCAGGTGAATGCGACGTAGTTGCGACGCGGCCCATACTCTCGTCAAGCTTCAGCCTGTTTGCCGCTTGGGGCGGGTCGGGGATCTACTAACGAAACGTCATGCGCAGGCCTTGTATTCTAGGTGGTATTGCTCACGCCCGGGCTTAAAGGGGTCATGAAACGATTTTCCTACTTCTTCCTCCTTAGCTTTAATCCTCAACTCAAATGCGAATTGTGAAATCACGTGGTGGTGACATTTCTTTGGCACCGGTGCGATGACTCCTAGCTTCTACCGTGCTTTTTATGCACACCATAGAACTTGTCATTCCCCAGTGACAATAAGTTCCGTCAGGGCACTCATTGGCCACGAACGCGAATCCAAATATTCGTCGACGGATTGATTGTTGACGAGCGCATACGTCCGAGTGACGCAGTTCTCGTGTCCAATGCGTGAGCTGGGCTCTGCTGACGTCAGTTTGGCGCCGGTGACGCGCTTTTGGAACCGCGGATGTATCATAGTGAAAAAGCGGAGAGCTCTTCTATGCTCGTTCGACGAGTGCAGGGGAGTCAAAGGCTGCTAGCTTCAGGTCTACCCACTAATCGTTCCAACCAGAGCTCGCCATTCTGGCGTCCCACCCGGCGCTCTCGTCTCGTCTTCTCACTCAGTGTCTCGGCGCATAACTTTCGGTATCCTACCTAACCGCATCTTCGCGCCAGCGGCCTGCGTTCCTGTTGTATGCCTAGCTCCCCTAGCGCGTTAAACGCCGAATAAAGCGACGTGAAATCTCCCGTTGTACCACTTGTTCAGAAGGTGTTCTTTGATGGCCAGTCGCTGACGCCCGGGCATAAAATAAAAGTTGCTATCAATGTGTATTTGACACGAGTTCCAGCAGCGCGCTTTGGCTTTACGCCTCCTATAAGGAGTATTCACTGGGCGCCATATTTGTGGGTGCTCTCTAGAGCGCATGCTCACAACGAGCCCCCATTAATAGGCTGCTAAGACCGGCCATTTTGACGGTGCGGAATGCACGTTGCAAAAGAACCCTGGAAGCTAGCCATCAGCACGCGCTCAGCAGTCGCGCACACAGCTATGGCCGCCAGTGAATACTTCCTCTAGGAAAAGTGCCGTGGCGTTTGTGCGTGCAAACTGGAGTTGCAAACGTCGGAGTTGCTCGATAAGTGTCTATTCGGGGGAACGCATTTGGTTATCTTGCTATCTGTAAGGCGTCTGGTACGCGTCTCTGCTTGATAAGTTTGCCGCGTTTTTGTATCGTCCTTTCAATTTCCGCCTAGTGACGTCACAGGCCTCAAACGCTGCAGTTTGACGCTGTCGTGGCGGTGACTCGGTAGCGAATGTAGATTCTTCGGTCCAGCGCTGTAGCTGTACTCTACGACCGGTCAGTCCACCCCAGAAAATATGCCAGTCACCGGTTAGGACTCCGCGAGGCCAGTTACCGCGCCTCCCGATCACGCACTGAGTGCACAAATAGGCGGAAGCTGCGTGGCCGTTGAACCAATCAGCCGTCGAATGTGCTCTATGTAATCAAGCCCTGTGCGTGTGTACTCACGCGCAGAGAGTAGGGTCAGGCTGTGATAAACGGGCGATGGATTGCTCCGGTGACTACGTAGCTTTCACTGCCTCCTCTGTTTAGCGGTGAATAGAGTACAAGCTGTCGCTTTACGAGTATGACCAGCCGCCAAATCGCTACAATGAACCGATCTCCCAGCCAGTTTCATTACGCTACCGCTGCCGCCATGCATCGTGGGAACTGTATGTGCGCGCTCGACAACCGCCCTGAGGGTCTGCGCGAGCGGAGCACGAGGCGGCACGAGCTGTCTCGTGAACTGGCACATGCCTCCTTTAAACTACAGCATAGCCTCCTCTATATACTCACAGTGCCTGGCAGTTGGACGACGGAGCCAGAGTGCCCGGTCGCAGATTTGGAGCGCGAGGATCTGGTAGCAGAGAGCATTTCTGGCATTCAGCCCACAGCTTCTGCAGCGGCGAAGACCCGAAACATGGTTTTAAAACCCGACGAGAAAGCAAGCGGTAGCGCGAGGACCACGAGGACCACGAGCGGGCATTCCATCGCTCGGGAGCAGTGTGCGTTTCGGCGTCTCTCCGCAACGGGGCTCCCGTTATATGACTCTCCTCTCATCCGTTGTCTGCCGCTCTACCTTGTCACTTTCGGCGGCCGCGTGTCGTAGCGATCTGCTAGGCTTTGTCAGTATAGAGGAGGCTATGACTACGGTTATGGCGGCGTCACGCTTGCGTGGAACGCTTAGTAAGATCGGTCTGTGCGTCAAGAAGCTGAGAGCGCCTTCCACTGCCTTCCACTGGCGTCACTTTTTCATTGTTGCCAGCAGAAACTTTCAGTTTGAAAAACACGATGAAGACTAAAATTGTAGATTCAATAACTCCGCAAAAAAAAAAAAAGAAAGACGTTTACAATTTTCTGTAATGCCGAATTAGAGCGCAGATCTTGCGAGGAGGGGGGGAGGGTACGGAGGGTACGGAAGGGAGGGTATGGCCCTCCTCCCCCTCCGTACCCTATCCTCCTCCTCGCCTGCTGCCCTCCCATTTAGCGAAAACATTTCGCTAAAATTCTCTTTAAATTTATTGAAAATTTCTCTGCTAAATTTAGCGGGGAAATATTCGCGCTAAATTTAGCGGGAAATTTAGAAAATATTTTCCCTCTAAATTTAGCAGGAAAATTGAATTGGTGTTGAAGTCACGCGACGTCAATTTAACCGCAAATTTAGCGGGGAAACGTAACCCGCTAAATTTAGGCGGGAAACTATGCCGCTAAATTTAGCGGGAAAATTGTTCCCACTAAATTTAGCGGGGAAACTTAACCCGCTGAATCTAGCGTGGAAATTTTTACGCTGCATTTTGCGGGAAATTTTCTCGCTAAATATAGCGGAAAAATTTCCGCGCTAAATTTAGCGCAAGAGTTACCCCGCTAAATTTAGCGGGGAAATTTTCCATATTGCAACGCGCGCGGTTATGCCGACGCCGACGCCGACGCCACTCAACCCGGAAACGGGCGACTTATACCCCTGTCAGACGGGCTAGTTTAGTGTCACTACAAGCGAGTGCACTTCGCCCTTAGTGTCATTTCTCTAGTGTGCCACACGGCTCCTTCCTGAGGAACACACTTGGCTTGGAGTCAGTTTGACGAACTCACTTCGCTCGATCGCGTGCGTGGCATCAATAGGAGTGTTTCAACAGTAAAACATAACAACACAGAAACGAAAAGCGTGGCGTAAGTTTCATTTTATAAAGAAAAAGAAATTCGTGAAAGAGACGACATGTAGAAGAGTGGCATTGCAAAAATATAGTGGGGTGGACTTGGAGTTTAGGCTGATCTGAATCAAGATTAGCGCAGCGGTGAATTAATAAAAGACGACGACAAAGTCAGTCATTCATGGCTATCTTGGTTAGCAGAGAATGATAGAGCCTACTTTTGTTTTAGCATGTAACTATTCGAGACAACACGATAATTATGATCTGATTAGGCAGTGTCAGGGCCTCCTCGTAGACTTCCGTGGAACGAAGGGGAACGCCAAAGTTGGATATGCTTCGTTCTTTATCTTGGCTTGCGGTGTTCGATCATAATCATCCAATTGGCGTAAAACTCGTCCATTAATGTAACTTTGTTTTAGAGCGCAGCTCCTAGGCACCCGTTTCTGAGTTGAGCGGCGTCGGCGTAACCGCGCGTTGCATTAATGGACCTTTTGTAGAAATACGCGGTGCGCATGCGCGGAGTATTTCATGCGCCTGGGTTCGAGAGTATCTAGTTCCAAACAATCCGCCATCTTGCATTTCTCGCCTTTGAGCGGTTTCGTTGTGTCGACCTCGGGGCGGAAGATTACGCACGATGGGGACAAAGGTGAGCTTGGGGGGAGCCGTATCTAGGTCACATCGCCTCAATGGGTGAACAGGATGTAGCTGACGTTTTGGGTGTGGAACGGGTGGGAGAGGCCTTGGGCGCGCGTTGTTTTCCAGTCACCTAGTCTCGAACCGATTCGCGTGTCTAGGTGGCAGCACATATTCGCCAAGAGGTCCATTAAGGGCTGTTTCCCAAAATTACGTCAACGTGACGTCACGTGTGTCGTCACGTGTGACGTCACGAGGGTAAAATTTTCTCGCTAAATTTTGCGGTAAACGTTTTTGCAAAGTTTGGCAGAAAATTTTTCCGCTAAATTTAGAGGAAACGTTTTACCCGTGTGACATCAAACTTAAAATTTCAGATGAGGTGTCATGTGACGTCACACGTCAATTCAGCGGGAAAATTTCCCGGCTAAATTTAGCGAAAGGTTTTTCGCTAAGTGGGATGGGAACAGGAGAGGAGGATGGGAGGGTACGGAGAGGGAGCAGCTAGCATACCCTCCCCTTCGTACCCTCCCCTCCTCCTCCTCAAGAGCTGCGCTCTAATTCGGCATTACAGCGAAATAAACGTCTAATTTTTTAACGTGTCTTTAATAAGGGGTATCGGTGGCCGAGTGGGCTAGCGCACACCAACTCGGAGTACATGGAGAGAAAGCTCGCTCTGGAGAACCCAGTAATCCTGAGCTCAATCCCCAGCCCTGCCCGAAGAACACACTTCCAATGAAGTGAGTCCGGGGAGCACACTACGCTCGTTCCGGTAGACCGAGTGTGTAATCTCGATAGCAGTATTCAAGGAGTAAAAATAATAGAAGAAATTAACACTGCGTACAATTAGTTTTATTTTGATAGGAGTAATATTAGATGCGCACTTGTTTTCTGTTGGCAGGAAAGTTGTGCATTGTAGAAAAACAAGCGGCTAATCTAGTTTCCAGCCTTGGCCCCTGCGCGACGGCCAGTGACGGCCAGGAGGCACCTGCAAGACTTCACCAGGGATGTTTCGTTGTGTTGGGTGGCGAGTGCCCGAGTGGGCTCGCGCACACCAGCTCGGAGCACGCTGAGCGAAAGCTCGCGCTGCAGAACCCAGGAATCCTGGGTTCAATCCCTACTTCTGCTCGTATCGATCTATACAACTTTTTCGTTTAGCCTCGCACCCAGCCACGTTGTCCGCGTATCCGGTATGCGTTCCGAACAAAAATCAAGAGATTACAACCCGGAAGAAGTAAAAAAAGTATAGAAGGGTCATAACAAGAACGACTGAGGGTTGCAATTAAAATGTTAACACGTTCTACTCTCGAGGCGAGAAGAAAGCGATGTTTTCACGCATACCGGAAGTGCCAGAATTGAAGATGGCGGCGCATATGTAGAAAAGGTGTATACTCCCTTTATCCTTATGTTGTACCGCAGACATGGCTAGAAGCGCGAGCTCATAGCGTTGGGAGCTACTCTTAACACGAGAGCTTGTGCCGCCGGGATGTGCCCTAGAGCAAGGAGCTCGCGCTTGTAGCCTTTCCTGCGGTACATCAGAAGTTGCGGACGTGTATCACTGGCTTGTAATGGCTGATCGTAATGATCAAATTGGATTTAAATTTGGATTAAAACTTGTGAATTAGCGCAACAATGTGTGGTAACGTGCTTCTAATAAGATGACGAGGTTATTTATGAACAAATGCGTATGCACTGTAATATTTTGCGTGCCCATTACTTACCCATCGTTATTGCCATCATTTTGGAGTGACACTAAGTTTTCCCGTGTAGCACCAACACACTTGGAGTGTGTTTCGACGGGTTGAAGTGCACTCGCTTGTAGTGACACTAAACTAGCCCGTCTGACAGGGGTGTAAGGGCTGCGCTGTAAAAAAAATATTTTGACCTGATATTTCGGATACTATTTCAGCGACGTTTGTTGGTGTGTTTCGCAACTTTTCAACCACATCGGAGACCACAAAGAAACCGCCTGAATACCCCTTTAAGGGTTAACGGAGTATAGTTGGGATAACTAGTGGATAGTCCTTAAGCCTTGCTTCGTCTGTATACACTGCACTCAATGAACGCGTTCAAATGCGAGAGTCAAACATCTGACGCCGGCATTCTGTGTTTTGACGGGTTCAACGAGTGCAGTGGAGACAAAGTCTGCCTCCATATCCATTGCGCCCTCGTCGAACGAATTTGAGTTCAAAAGCCAAACGCCGGACGCCCCCGTTCCGCGTTCCAACGCTTTTGACTAGTGGAGTAGAGACAGAGGCAGCTAGCTTTCGGTGTACCCACTAATCGTTCCAACCAGAGCTCGACCTTTTGACGTCCCCGCGCGCTATCGTCTCCTGCTCTACGATCTTAGAAATAGGGGGTGTTAGGGGTGTCACCCCTTGCCCCATATGTAAGTCCCCAAAACTACATTTGGACGTTCAGTCCACTGACGTGGAGCTGCGATACCAACTTTTACGAGTGTCTTGATAGTTGCTGGAAATAACGTATTAAATAGCTAATGTGCGTATCAAAGACTAGAAGAAACAAAAAACACTGCGGTTTTGCAGCAGGGCCAAGAAAAAAAATACTGTGGCTTTTAATTACGTACATTAGCTATTTTAATAAGTTGTATCAGTTGTCTATCAAGCCGCTCTTGAAAGTTGGTATCGTTGGTTCGATGTCTGTGGGCTGGACGTCGAATTGTTGTTTCGGGGAGTTACATATGAGACAAGGGGTGTACCCATACACCCCCCATTTCTTAGAGTGACTACAAATTTTCGGCGCATTCGTGGCGTTCTTTTGTGGTTCTGACGCATTTTTCTCTCTTTTTTTTTGGAAACACTGCGATTCAGATACGGTTCATAGTGCTAAGACACAGTCATCAGAAACGTGCTTCATGCAGTGCATTATGGTATATTTGATTTCCATGACTATACTCGTTTTCACCTCAAGAAACCGTAGTAAAAAAAGTACGGCCTCTCGAGGAGCATTACTAATATTCCTCTTTAAGCTGAATATTGAGATATATGTAGGTGCATTCAGATTAGATATATACGTACACGTTTCAAATGCCAAAAGCATCGCTTGTGCCTCCGACAACCAAATCTTGTAAGAACAACTTCTCGCGGCGCACGAACATTGAGCAAAACTTCCCTTTTTTCTTGAGGTTAAACGGGTATAGTTGCGAAGCAACGTTCATCTTTGTCCCCTCGCGTTCGCTCGACGACGAAAGAACAAAATGTTCGTGGCTCTCGTCAAATTGAACCCAGAAGAAGGGACCGTTAATAATTAAAGATTAGAATGACTTTAAAAAAAATCTGCTCACCCCATCTGCCAGAAAGGAAACGAGATAAAGCAAAACGTTAAGAACGAGACAAAACAGAAAAACGCCGAAAACGTACTATCGGGTTTTCGTATCTGCGCGCTGGAACCGTTCGGGGCGGACACGCCTTCCGAACGAAATCTGGCTCTTTGATCCTCGTGGGATCTCTCCGCTGAATTATTTAAAAGCCAAACGCCGGACGCCCCCGTTCCGCGTTCCAACGCTTTTGACTAGTGGAGTAGAGACAGAGGCAGCTAGCTTTCGGTGTACCCACTAATCGTTCCAACCAGAGCTCGACCTTTTGACGTCCCCGCGCGCTATCGTCTCCTGCTCTACGATCTTAGAAATAGGGGGTGTTAGGGGTGTCACCCCTTGCCCCATATGTAAGTCCCCAAAACTACATTTGGACGTTCAGTCCACTGACGTGGAGCTGCGATACCAACTTTTACGAGTGTCTTGATAGTTGCTGGAAATAACGTATTAAATAGCTAATGTGCGTATCAAAGACTAGAAGAAACAAAAAACACTGCGGTTTTGCAGCAGGGCCAAGAAAAAAAATACTGTGGCTTTTAATACGTACATTAGCTATTTTAATAAGTTGTATCAGTTGTCTATCAAGCCGCTCTTGAAAGTTGGTATCGTTGGTTCGATGTCTGTGGGCTGGACGTCGAATTGTTGTTTCGGGGAGTTACATATGAGACAAGGGGTGTACCCATACACCCCCCATTTCTTAGAGTGACTACAAATTTTCGGCGCATTCGTGGCGTTCTTTTGTGGTTCTGACGCATTTTTCTCTCTTTTTTTTTTGGAAACACTGCGATTCAGATACGGTTCATAGTGCTAAGACACAGTCATCAGAAACGTGCTTCATGCAGTGCATTATGGTATATTTGATTTCCATGACTATACTCGTTTTCACCTCAAGAACCGTAGTAAAAAAAGTACGGCCTCTCGAGGAGCATTACTAATATTCCTCTTTAAGCTGAATATTGAGATATATGTAGGTGCATTTCAGATTAGATATATACGTACACGTTTCAAATGCCAAAAGCATCGCTTGTGCCTCCGACAACCAAATCTTGTAAGAACAACTTCTCGCGGCGCACGAACATTGAGCAAAACTTCCCTTTTTTCTTGAGGTTAAAACGGGTATAGTTGCGAAGCAACGTTCATCTTTGTCCCCTCGCGTTCGCTCGACGACGAAAGAACAAAATGTTCGTGGCTCTCGTCAAATTGAACCCAGAAGAAGGGACCGTTAATAATTAAAGATTAGAATGACTTAAAAAAAAAATCTGCTCACCCCATCTGCCAGAAAGGAAACGAGATGAAGCAAAACGTTAAAGAACGAGACAAAAGAGAAAAACGCTGAAAACGTACTATCGGGTTTTCGTATCTGCGCGCAGGAACCGTGCGGGGCGGACACGCCTTCCGAACGAAATCTGGCTCTTTGATCCTCGTGGGATCTCTCCGCTGAATTATTTAAAAGCCAGCGAGAGCGCCCCTGAAGACCAAGCCCTCCGCCGGCTGCCGGCCCCTAATAATACTCGGCTCGGGCATAGATTCAAATTGCAGGTCCGAAGCCCGAAGTTCCTCCGAGGAATCCTCATCCATCATCACAACAAACGAGACGAGAACCTGGCGTTTGTGGAGATATCAAGGCCCAGGTACGTACGCTGTCCATGGAGTACTACTTTTTCGGACTGCCTATTTCCATTTTACCGTCGGGAACTTGTCATATTGCGCTAAGCGTTCAATTGTGTAGAAGCTGAGTGAGAAGCAACTTGTGCCTAAACCTTTTGGCAGAAAAGGAGGCCTATTTGAATAATATGTGCAAAATTCGCTTAGTCAAAGACTCGCCTAAGTGCATAGATAGAGGAACTGATAAAATTTGATTGCAGGGAGTGTCGAATTTATTTTAAAATGTTTATATTATTCGTCAACATAAACAACAAGTGAAAGCGCCTTGCTCGCCTTGCGTAGCTCCTGGCAGCAGTGGTTTGGCGTGCGCTGACAGATTATGTAAACTTTATATTTCCTTTATTTTCTCTGATTTATATATTTTATTTTATTTTCAAATGTCGCACTCAAGTGTATGTAATACACTACTTACTTTTCTCAACAGGTGATGATCCCTAGGCTCCCACCATTGTCCAGCTCCATGTCGACTGAATGAAACATTCTGCATTCGACTTCAACTTTCATTGAGGTTAATGATCTATTGATAGCGCAGCGGTGTAGCGAAGAGGAGCGATCAAACTTTTATAACGACTGCCGCCTCCCAGCCCGTTTGCTCGAAGCCGGTTAACTTTAACCGTGGTTAAAAGTTAACCACCGTTCCCTACTAGGTACCTAAAAGTACCTAGCCAAGTTTGACGAAGGCTGGATGAGCGATAGCTCCGTGTTTTATTATGGGGTGGTAGCTGGTGTCACCTCCTGGCTGTAGCGAATATAATTGGCTTCCGTGGAAAGGTCCCCAAAATGGGGGGACCCAAAAATGCGCGCTACCGTATTTTCGCGTCGCAGCGCGGCATACCTTTGAGCTTCAAGAAACAATTTTTATTGCTCGTGGTACACATAATCGGAAAGGTAAAACTAAATTAACCCTTGTTTGGAAAATTTCTAAATATTTGGCTGTCTGAAGTGAAGACAAGCCTCGTTGAAATTTCCTTCCCAGTTCGAAAGAGGATGACGAAGTTCAGTCCTAGAAACGATGAGAAAGAAGTGAGCAGTAAAAGGCTGGCGTTACCCCGGCAGCATGGTTGGCCAGCATGTAAGAACTGTATATAACACCGTCATAAATTGAAAAACATGTAATTCGGCTTAAGTGAAAATTGACCCCTAACATCGAGGAGAAGACTGGAAGTGTAATTCAACGATCGGTGCGCGCTGGCCTTCCACTTATAAAATATTCGAAGTAAATAATCATAATAAATCTTTGACGAACGCGCGTGCACGGCAAAATTTGTGTTAGGCTTTTTGCTTTAGAATACTGACTACTGCAGACGCCAGCACGCGCAGCGCGTGTAACTACACTCGTAGCATGCACCTCGGTGCTTGGGAAATTTAGCGAGAGGTCTATGGGGACGCTGCCTGCTTTTGTGTGCTATCAGTACCCGGCCGATTGAGTCAAGGCAATCCACTTTTCAAAGACGTTGCCATGCCGACAACTATCGCATTCATTTAGGCTTAGGAATGGCCAGAATCGAAAGACTATCTAAAAAATACGGCAAGGTCATTGCTCATGCTTTGCGTTTTAAGGAAGGTAAGGCAAATCGAAAGCCTCCTGCACCATTCGTTGCTGACAAACGCGCCCAATATTGCAGCTACAACGACGTATTAGTTCCAAAGCGAGCGGCGCTCACTCACCGGGGCACCGCCATGTTTCCCCGCCGTCCTTACTCTGCCGGTCACATGACCTAAAATTCCCCCTCGTAGGGAAATCCGTTTAACCGCGGTTAGTTAACCAGCTTCGAGCAAACGGGCCTGGCAGAACATAACCTAACTGAATAACAAAACAGACCGATTGCACAACATGGAAAAGTTTAATGTAAAACAGGATACACGTAAAACCATGATGTTTGTAGATAACTTCTCAGCAACCTTTATCTCCAAAGTACTCTAATGCACGGAACGCGGCATTTAATGAGCGATCGTTTAAAATTGTTTAGAAGGCATTAAACAGCGTCGTCTCCGGGGGTGAAACAGGACATAGTTTATTCATTTTCCCGCTAAATTTAGCGGGTAAAATGACCTCACGTGATCTAACAACCCACGATGTGGTCACGAGACGTGACACTGTCAAGTCAAGGTGTCACGTGATATAATGACGCCACATGACGTCACGTCAATTTACTCGCTAAGTTTAGCGGAGATATTTACGGACGGACGAATGTAAAAATATCTGAGATCAAAGCGTTCCGTTAAAAAAAAATAATAATAATTTCATGCTTTAAAACCCGGTCGCTTCTATTTACTTCCTCAAATACACAAGGTCAACGACCCCGGGCGACCCATAGTGTCAGGAATACGTACAGTCACCGAACGCATCTCGAGTATTGTCGATACACTGATCAAGGACATTCCTCCAACCTTCCCTTCGTTTGTTAAGGACACCAGCCACTTCCTGCAAAATATTGCCCCGCTAGACATTCCGGATAACGCTTTTCTCGTAACCCTTGATGTGGCTTCTCTGTATTCCAGTATACATCAAAGAGACGGAATTGTGGCAGTGACCGAAGCGGATAAGCACGCTTATCACACACTTGACATCGAGGGGGACGTCCTTTCGATTGTGATGAAACTGGTTTTGGAGAACAATCACTTCGAATTTGAGAATAAGCACTCCCTGCAGACCAACGGAATCGCCATGGGAACTAAGATGGCTCCAAATTACGCTAACTTATTTATGTCACGACTGGAAACCATCTTTATTCTCGTCGAACGCCCCACTCAACCGCTGTTTTACAAACGATACATTGACGAAATATTCATGATCAGGGCCGGTACTATGACGAAATCATAAAATAAATCACCGCGTTCAATTTAGCTCGCCCATCGATAAAATTTACCCACTGCGTATCACAAAAGTGCATAAACTTTCTGAATGTAACTGTGGAAATTACTAATAACAATTTAAGTACGAAACTTTACAGAAAACCTACCGATAGACAACAATATACCTCAATTTTCACAGCTGCCATCCTCGACATCGTAAGTCTAGTCTGCCCTACTCTCGGGAGCGCAGATTTAAGCGCATATGCTTAGACAGCAACGACTTTGAACAAAACACCCAGGAACTCAAACGCGTACTAACCCAGCAGAGGTATCCAACTAACGTAATCGACGACGCTATAAGCAAGGCGAGAAACCTCGACCGCTCAGGCATCATTGGCGTCCTCAAGAAAGCAGACAGTCTAAACTTGTTTTAACGTATCAAAGTTAACGATGAATCACACATCAACAACATACTGAGCAAAAATTACTATCTCCTGTAGCAGAGCGGCCGCCTCAAAAATATCTTTCTCGTGGCTCCTCTAGTCGTCTATCGACGTGGAAGGAATCTCTGGGACGTCTTAGTAGAATCAAAGACTACCACTCCCGCAAGCCTAGGTTTCCAACCATGCCGAAAGCCCAGGTGTAAAGTATGCAAGCACATGTCAGAAACCAAGAACGCCACCAGTACAAATTCAGAGTTCGCCCGGAACATAAGGGATAGCTATGATTGCAGCACGTCAAATGTGATTTTTCTCCTACTGCGATGTCTATGGTAAACGTCGGACAGACTGATCTGGCTTTCAAGCTACGCTTTAACAACCACACATGTCACGCGCAAACACGCCCCGACCTTCCGCTCTCAAAGCACCTGACTCTTCCTAATCATTCCATTGAGCACATTTTTGTTGTAATTTATGAATGAAGGCAGCAAAAAGATTCATATTTTATTTACAAGTTCAATACCTTCAATCAGGGCATTAATGAAAGTCCTGGAAGGCTGTTTAGTTTGCAGCTGGCTACTGGGAGAGGTGGCCTGCTCCGTCCTTGAGCTTCTCGAGATGCGCACGCTGAAGACGCCTCGAGATCTTCAAATTTAACAATCGATATTTAAACCACATCCTCCAACGTTTAACTACGAATTGAACCTCCACAACGGATAAATGCTCAGAACGTAAGGGCGCAAGTGAGCTGGTGTATATTAAACATTTTAGTGAAAAACCCGAGACTGAGGTGAAGACAGACGACGACAAGGAAGAGAAGGAGAACGTCTCATTGAGACGTTCTCCTTCTCTTCCTTGTCGTCGTCTGTCTTCACCTCAGTCTCGGGTTTTTCACTAAAATGGATAAATGCTCCTCAAGCGGTTAATCTCAAGCAGGCACAGACTGTTACATCCTACCGCTCCCTATTCAGAGAAAAATACCCCAAAGTTTTAATTCACCTCAAACTTCGATCGTCTAGGCACAAAGGAATGTCTCGGAATTCGGTCGCGTCGGAGGTCAGATATGACCAATATCTGCTTTGAAGACGAGCCACCCCTCCCTAACCAGGAACTTTCGGACACGCCAATTTTTTGTTTTTCTCCTTTTGCATCAAAACCTTTCTCCTTTTTATTGTTTTGTTGTGAAATTGTAAATATTCTACACCAACGTTTATTTTTTTTTTGCGCATTTTATTGTGCGAGCATAGATGATCTCCCCCCAACCGTTTCTTCTCCCCCTTTTTACTTTTATAGCTTTTCTGTCTGCTTTCGTTGTTCAGGGGTGCTATGTTGCGCTTTTTGGACTCCCAGGAGACTTGGAAGAGGGAAGTGACGTCAACGACTAAAGAAACGCAGATTGGATGTTGACAGAAGAAAACAAAATCAACATCCAATCTGCATTTGCTGCGTTGTTGACGTCACTTCCCTCTCCCTAGTCTCCTGGGAGTCCAAAAAGCGCAACATAGCCCCCCAGCACTCGCAAGCTTTGGCTCCCCCTCTCTTTTATGTGAACTTCTATCTGATTTGACAATGTTAGTTCCATATCCTATTGCTCTTGACCCCCTCTAATTTCTTCTTAGGGTTCATTTCTGGGCCGGAATAGTAACCGCCTCACCAATGAACCCATTCACGTGAAAACGACTGTGCGGCTGCTTCAAAAAGTCAGCAGCAGAGGGGAGCGGCGGTTGAAAGCGGTTCAACCTTCACCCAATGCTCCACATCCCCGATCACGTGCGTGAGGGGCCGACCGGATCGCGTGGCCAACAGCCGCTAGGTGGCACTGGTGGCGACGGCTGAATGGCGCATTTTCGGAAAAGTGGCGCAAATTGGCCGTATCGAAAGCCGAGCCGCTCCGCGCATGCTGTGTGTGTCACAACCGCCGGAAGTCTGTGCGGTGTGTGCACGGGCCACGTCGGCAGGCAGGCCCGAAGGTGCAGCAAGAATCCGTCAGCACGGAGTCGGGCCGGCCGCGGAAGCACGCGTCTGGGACTCACTTGATACCCGTGCGTGACTCGGAGCAATGAAACCCCTGGCTTACGAAACGTGCACGCACACTCCCGAGAGAGCACACTTCCTGAGTTTGCTACCCACGCGCGATCTTGGCGCGGTCAGTGTGGACGGGACTTGGGCAACGCCGCAATGGGAAGGCGGTCGGGTCCCAACGGCGCACCTGGGGTACCATTTTGGTCACCACGAGAGCGAGAGCAAGATCTCATTTTCCTCTCGCAGAGCGAGCGAAGATAGCATTCGTGGGCGGTTCGTCTGCTAAAGGGCCTGTCACACTGAGGCAACAGTTGGACAACTCTATCCGGCAACACGGGAAAGTCGTGTTGCCGGCGACCCTGTCACATCGCGGCAACAACAACAGTCGGGCAACATGCTGCTGCCGCCCGGCAACCGTGTTTCCCGATTTGTTGTCCGACAACCCTGTCACACCGCGCTGACGGCGAGGACAACACGGGGGAACACTCCGCCATCTTGATTGTTTACCTTCGTTCGTGTGCGGCGCGGAATCGCTGGAAATGTGACTCTACAAAGTGCTAGTGCGTTCGAAGGGCCGGGAATAGGTGAGCGGCGTTTGGCAACTTCCGGTTCCTTAGGAAATTTTGTTTCACCATTGACAAGCGACGACAATGAGCTGCAAGCCTGTGCAAGTATAATTCTGAAACCTCCGGACTGTAGTTTTCAGAACCATGCTTAGACAGGCTTGCAAATCATCGACGTCGCTTGCCAACAGCTAAACAAAATTTCCTAAGGAACCGGAAGTTCGCAAACGCCGCTCACCTATTACCACGGTACGACATCAACCATTGACTGTGATTAGAAAACTTGACACGGGGAGTATTTTCCGCTCTTTATTTTATCGAAATGTTCTTCATTCGCTGACAAAGCAGATAGCCCTAACCGAGGAAAGTGACATCGCTGATATATTTTCGGGATTTACGCCACCGTATGAAGTGTTTCTGTCCGGTTCTTTCATGCAATTCCTATATCTACTGTAAAATTGAGTTAGCACCGGCAGTACCCCAAAGCCTCTTTGGTAGCGTGGTGTTGAACTGAACTGACAGTGCTTCAAAACTGCGACACCGACACGATCGGCCTTCATAACAATCGGTGGAATAAATATTTTTCAACGCTGTCTACTTGCCTACCGCCTGCTATGTGATCGCTTCATTCTCCCAAAACGTCCTGAGTATTTGAAAACAGATCAGGTGTCTGGTAGCGGCTGTTTCCAAGTTCAAAGCATCAACAATCATGATCAGAATGGTCGTTTTAATGCTTCGATTTTTTAATCTTTGGTTTTCTGGGGTATTTTATTATACTTCATCAGCGGGTGAGTAGGCATGCCATTTTATTTTACTATCAGTAATGCGAGCTGGTCTCTCGGCAGTTCTAATTTCAAAACCAGTCTGAACGTTCACGACCGTAGCTGTGACCATTTCGAAAATCGCTTTCCGTAACTACGCAGCAAAAACATTAATCGAAAATATTTTCCAAGCCTTTATTTGAGTAAGACGTTATTGATAGGGGACTAGCTCTACCATCGAAGCTATCTATGTTGTGGTGTTGCCGGCCCGAAATTCGCTCAGCCAGCGATCAGGGCAACACACGTTGTCCAACACAAGTTGCTGCTGCTTTTGTCGCCGAAAGCTGTCATACCGAGGCGACATTTTAGTTGTCGTCCATGTTGTCGTGCTGTTGCCGCGATGTGACAGGTTTGTCGGACAACATGGGGAGCGAGCAACAAGTTGCCCGACTGTCGGACAACGTGTTGTGTTGCTGTTGCCGTCGTGTTGCCTCAGTGTGACAGGGCCTTAACGGAAGCGAGGAACGTTGTTCGTTTGTATACGAAGCGCCATTCGCAGACTTAAATAAAACAAGAACACCTCGTACGTAGTCTGGTAACGAAGAAAAAAAAAATTAAACGAAGACATTTAATACTGTTTACGTGTTGGAATGTGACAGCATTCATACACGCAGCGCATTCCTACAAGCAGCGCGCATCGTCGTCCTATCGCACACGGTGCTGTGGCGGTGACGTCGCGCTTCCCAATTGCGCAGGCGCGGCTAACCTTGCCGGCTTTGTGACGGCTTCCGTGACAAAACATCTGCGTTACTGTGCCTTTGGCCAATGGGACTTTAGGGGCTGTTTAGCTCAGCCAATGGAAATCGAGGTACCGTTTTTCGCTGCACGCGGAATTTAAGTCCCGTTCTTGGCTGCTACAGACAACGCCGGCTTCGCTCCATGGGACAGTTGATACTTTCGTATTAAAAAGGTCAACCGTCTGCTACGAGCCAAGCGCCGCGGCAATGTAAAATCGGACGCGGGATTAAATAGTGACTTCTCCTATATCGTTGAAAGCTATTGACAACTCGCGCTTAGTCTGCAACTCTCAAGTTTTTCTACTGCCATACACAAGCTGACATTGACCGCTGGATAAGCGGGTACTAAGGGCAAGCATATCTGAGGTCGCTACACCTTTCTTGCCATTTTATATTTGTGAGACGTTCTCACCTGTGAGCTCGCGCGAACGGGTCGAAAATGTCTCATTGGTTGATTGGGCTCAAACTGTGGTGCCGCGTCCAATCAGCAGCCGAGAATGCTCTTGCTTTCACCTTCACCAAAATCAAACCCCTGACGGTTTTGTCTTTTCTTTTTCGTGTCGTATTGAATTGATTCTATTCCAATAAATTTTCAGTAACTGGGACGTTTTCTAACCCACTTTCAACCAGGCATGTTGTTAGCATTACACTTTACGACCTCCACGACGGCATGGAAACTAACGCTTTTACGCCATTTGACACGTCCCGCCAAACTCGGTTTTAGAACGTATCGGGCTGAGATTTACCGCAGAGATGCATGCAGATGGTGAAAGTTTAGTGTGAAACAATAAAAAAAAATTAACTTACCTAATTAAAAAAAAATCAGAAACTTGTTTTGGGCAATCTAGGCCTCCACTTCGTAGTCGATGCACGTGTAGTGAGAAGTGCTGCCGACAGACGGCGTACGCCGAGTCAAGGGAGCGCCGGCCGATTCGAGTTCTTTTGCGGGATCGTCTCCTATCATAACCCGAATTGACCGGGTGTCCCTCGTAAAGTCCCTTGATACTTCTTTTAGAAGTAACGACAACCAATACAAATGACAAAGCACATTCCGCTGGAACAAAACGGCTGTATTCAGTTCAAACCTCTGCTATGCGCCGCCATTCGCTTCCTAAAACCTGCACCGTCACGCAGTCAGCGTTTCAAAGAACGTCGCTACTTGTAGGAAGCTCTTATCTAGGGACTTCAGTCCCTCGACGCGGCGTACGCCATCTGTCGGCAGCACTACTCACTACGCGTACGTATAGTCTGCGAAGTGGTGGCGTCGGTTGCACAAAACAGGTTTTCTCTTTCGAACAAAGTAACTTCATGTGTTGACTTTTGTTTACTGTAAGCTTGTACAGCCTGCTCGCACCTCTTTAATAAATTTCAGCGCGATGCGTTGAGAAACCGATTTTTGCGGGCCGTTTAAATTGCCTTAAAAGCGTTAGTTTACATAATGTAGAGTTACTGCAAGCTTAAGAAACGCTGGGCGTGGCGATTCCCAAGCATCTCATTACCACTCTGTGGCCAATTAGCTTGCGGCATAAGCCGATGAGAACGCCGAAGAGCCAATCGCGAAGCGTGAAGATAATTAGCCACGCCCTACATTTCTTAATATGTATTAATGCGTATAGGCAACACTCACTAATCTGGTAATAACGACAGCTTAGTTAGAAAGTACGCAATTCTGCTTACACAGTTACCTTAAAAATCTACCGATTGAACGATAAAGGCACGGAGAGAGGGTGAGGGGATGCAGCGAATAAATAACTGTTTGCTATCTACTACGAGATGCGTGCCGACTCAAGTCTCAAAGTACACTGTTTTCTTCCGTGCGTACGTTGTATACACGAGCTACGATTCTTCAGCTAGTTAAATAGGTCATAGACATCACAGAATATCTTATGGGAGAAAGTATAGGGATTTCACGGACCTTTGGTACTTTTCAACGGTGGGCTTCTTCGCGGAAAAAATTCATCAAAAGCACTCGCCATGTCCGCTGAAATTCGAAGCATTGACATATGAGCACCGTTCTTCGAGCAATCGAACTGTCTGTATAGTCACTTGAATGAATATGAAACCTACATTCCCAACCCGGGAAATTTTCATTGCGGGTATTAAAGACCTCTGAGCCGTGTGCAGTATAACGCCCTTTACCCGAGCGTAGTCGGGTAGGCAACCAGCCCAAAACCGCTGCTTAAAACTTAAAAAATACAAATACCATTTCATACCACTTTCGCGAAGCACGCCGTCAACAACACTTTCCTAAGCTCGTAAACTCAACTCCCGTGCACAACGTGTTTGCATGACCGATTTTCTGTAGGCACGATCTGTATACTCAGTGACACGTTAGCAGACTCAGGCCATGCGAAGATCCGGGGACTTCTGATTATCGTTTCGCAGTCAATGATATTGCCGCATTATTCGATAAGAAAACCGAAGAATGAATCATAAAGCCAGAAGCCTGAATAATAATTGGTATATACTTCTAGAGCTGTAGATAACTACATATAGAACGACTTTTGTCATGTAGTAAACGTGCGTGCAGCGAAGCAACCTTCGAATAAAAAAAATAAAAACATGCAACAGAGCACGTGCGTTACACCGCTGAATTTTTGTGTGGCCGCTACCTATATCAAGTCCATTGCCTCCTTCATCTAAGCGACTGAGGGTGTTGCATTCGAACCTACGTATTTGTGAGTAGTGCAGAGTAGCCAGCTAGAACAGAGGTCCAGGCTTACCTCTCTGCCTTTCACTCATCACTTTAATAAAAAAAAATTACAAAAATTGATATTGAGGGGTTTTCTACGCTTTTTGGAGAACTTCCTCGGAATATTTTGTCAGGCGTGAAACACTTTTCAGCAGCACTGCGAGTCGTCCGCAATGCTGATTCAGACCGCAAAAACAGTCAGCTAAAACTTTTATAACATTTTGACTATATAAATTGCCCTTTATCTCGTAATTTCAGGCATCGTATTTAGGAGTGGGTATTTTTTTTTTGTTTTTTTGTCTGTTCACACTACAAAACAAAAAGTGACAAAGAGAGAATGAGAGAAAGAGAGAGGGCGGATATATTAGAGCAGTGGTTCTCAACCATTGATGTTTTGCGGACCCCTTGTGGATCGACGGAGATGATGGAGGACCCCGTGTGTGGTGAGGGGAAGAGAAAGGTAAAGGTTAATTTTGATAATGATTTAATAAGTGATGATAACTAAGAGCTGGTGTGAACTAAACTTCTCTCATTGATATACACACGAGAAAACTCACCCGGAAATTGGAACGTCTCTTCTGAATGGCATAAAAGACACTTTTATTGCCGGGCTTGACTGACGAGGCAGAGCTTCACGGACCCCTAGAATGCCGTCGCGGACCCCAAACGGTCCGCGGACCCTCATTTGAGAACCACTGTATTAGAGCAAAGCCATTCACGGAACGGAATGTGCCGCGTTACAACTCGTACTACAGTATAGGCTGTCTCCGTTAATAGCGATATGGAACCTATGAAGCTGAAATGTTCGCAGTCACTTGTCATTTCGCCGCTTCGGTAAAAAATAGGTGTTGTTAGTACTAAACAGACCACATATACCACTTTTCCTTTAAAGGAATCTAGAACCGTATGATATTTTTCATCCAGAACATTGCCTCAGCGACGATTTATGAACACTCTTTGGTATATCGCAACAAGAGGAGACCGAATCGAGTGAAAACATTTGTTCTGAAGGGCACGATGCCATGAACTAGTTTCTAAGGAACGCCAGCCGAAGTGGCAAGATCTGTGGAAGTGCACAAGCAACAGTGATGTTTAAAAAAAAAATATAATAAACATCGCTTTCACTCACTCACTCTTCTCCGGATGTCGTCGGCCACGCGTTTGATCTTTCTAAGAACTCAATATGTCTCCGACCTACTACCACGACCGCCTCAACATTCACCGGTGATGTAGTGTCGCCACTCGAGGCGCATACGAAGTGCCCGCCGGCGCCTAAATTGTGACACATTGGTCCTCAGAAATATGCTCGCGCCATAAAAACACAGCGTGCGGTCTTTCGTTCTATGGCCATATAACTGGGCCTCGGTCGTTTTATGAGCAGCCATTTTTGCTCTCGCTTAAAACGGCATACCTAGAACTGTCATTCTGGAATGGCTCGTGGAAACTACTTTCGGTGAAAATTATAATCGGTATTTTTATTGGCCTGTTTTTCGAGAACGATCCGAGAATAATTCAAAAGATTAAATAATCAAACAAATCAGCTGTGTCTATAGTCTTTGAACGTACTTAATACTTGCAGTTATTAACTGGAGAGAATCGAGTATCGAGTATGTTTTGGACATTTTGAACAGGTCTGTCTGGAGTTGATGCTTTGTCTTGTGTTTGTCCTGCTTGATGTTTTGCCTTGCCTGTCTTGTGTCTTGTTTGATGATTCGATTTGAGGTGCGGACCTGAAATACATTTCTCGGTATTTGTTTTAATTCTTACGCGAAGGTGACAGAAACCTCCCTAGCGAGCCAATAAGTAAACCATCAGTAGGTCTACTCCTTGGCGTCTGTATGATTGAATAACCTGTTTTTTTGTTTTTCGACGAACTCACTGCCAGTGAATTCATCAATGGCTATCCATGAATCACATTCGGTTTCCCGCGTATTCGATAATTCTACGCAGCATTACCATTTCGGAGTCATTTTTGTTTTATAGCGGTCAAAAATTCGGTATCATTAATTCGATATGGAGTTCTCAAGGATTTCCGTTTTTACAGTTGACACCTTCGTAGCAGTGACTGCTATGAGGGCAAGGCGGGACAAGTGACGTGGGACTGTGAATTACCCTTTACAAAAATGCATAAGTTAAAACCAGGCTTCGAAATTTCACAATGTACCAATCTCGTGACATCATGATATTTAGCACTGTTGCTTTTTTTTCAGAAGGTGTTGGCGGAATTGTGTACAGACAAAATAATAAACGATATCTTATATATACCGCGTGCCGTAAACGTCCAATCGTTGCCGCCGGCAACAACACATCGAAGGGACGAGACATTTTCACTTCTGATCATCCATAAAAGGTCAACGGTCAACGCTTCTTGGGACACGTTATATAATACCGCAGCGCACTGATTGGAAGAAAACTTCTGACAAGCTCAGGGATTTGCACCCACGCCTAATCGGCCCAGCGAGTCGGTATTAATTTTCATTTTATAGTCGAGGAGGAACATGCTGGGTGGAATTGGCTGTGAGAATTCGACTTCATCATCTGGCCCACCCCGTGAGGTGCAACAGACTGAACACTCAACGTTCGCGCGCTGTGTCCTTAGAATGCTGCGATAAACCGGCCAAAAGTCACGCGGTCTTGCCGACGATGACCGCTTCGGGAAAAGAGGCATAACTCCACGAAAAGCAATATCAAGATATGCGAAACGAGAAAACTGGCTCCCCATTCCTTCGAACGTTTATTACGCAAGCTCGCTGGCAGCTTACACAGTGCCGCAAAGCCACGAAGCCTGCAGCTTGTCGGCAGCCATCCTTCTTGAAAACGATCCCGCGCCGCTCAGCTTGACTCTCGTTGAGTGAGCTCCATTATTCAATGTAAACGACCGCTCCTTATAACCGCGGATGGAGTCTCGTACATTCGGCTATATACATGAGACGAGCGCCGGGGGCCACCATTTTGTTTTTAAAGCATAATCGCTCTCAGGCATAAGGGACCCGGCCAACAAAGGCGTTTTATCCTCCAAAGTTCCGCCGCGCGAATGTCTCGGTTTTACGAGATCATTTTATCGCATTTTGTTCTTGAGTCGGCAGGGGGTGTGCTTCTTGCGGTGGGCTCGCGTCTCGTTGTTAGGAGGAGGGGTTGCATACCCGGGGCGGTCTTTAAAAGCTGCTTCTTGGAAGACTTTGCCGGGCATTGTGCGGTTGTTTGTGTTGGTTTCTGTTTGAAGGGCCTCTCCGATTTATGGCGCGGCTCGGTTACCTTCGGGGTATGCGTTTTTAACGGCGGGGATCCTAATATGTCGGTTGTATAACTCTGCCTCGCTCGGGTAAAGCGGGTCGTTAGCGGTTTGCTGCGCTGCTCTTGGCGCGGATAGCGGGCATTCTGACGGTGCGGTCACCATAGTTCGTGGTGAGTTTGCGCTGGTCGCAGCGAATTAGGGTGAAATGTAATACAATTCAATCCTCCCGTTTTCTGGATATTGAACGGCTGATAACGTCCTGTAAGCTAATAATTTTTCGCTTAAGTGCGAGGTATTGAAAGAAAATGAGTACTAATTAACCGAGCAGCTGGTGTCTACGCTGGTAGAAAATTAATCAACCATAGTGATGTCCACCAACGTTCCAACTGCAGAATCCAATCAGAAACAAAAAAAAAACAACGTGCTATTTAATGCTCCATGCACCAAGAACGGTTGGGAGTTTGATGGAGATTGCTCACGAATGATGATCGCTTCTACAGATGAAAAATGAATGGGGCTTTCGTACAAAGTATCGTTATGACGTCATCTCTTTCATAAAATACAGAGCCCCTTCTGATTTTCTTATGTTGCAAGAGACTAGGGCATGTTGTTCAGAACGGGCTAGTGATCGTACATTTATAGAGTTCAGCGATTTCTATAAGGCACTATAGTTGGCCACGAGCGCAAACCCTAATACCTTTTCACTGATGGAATGGAAACCGTTAGAAGCCACTTTGTACCAAAAAATATAAAAATAATAGTCCTGCTTTCTTTTTAGAGCAAAAATTACGTTTTTTGGACCGCACCTTTAGGTGCCAGTAAATGTAAAAAAAGGAAACAACTATACTTTTATTGAATGTGTTCCCTTTCCCTTCTAATTTTTTTTACTGGGAGCATCTACCACTATCACCCGTGCATTTCTACATCTAAAACCCGACCTTGCGGTAAAAATACACCTTAGTATTTTTGAACCCAGTCAAGACGTTTTATGGCACAATTGCACGCGAATTGTTTTCTAACCAGTTTTTGTGTGTTTTTTGCATTGTAAAACTCTTTATACAAAATATGTTCTCTACTTTCTAATAACATGTTCATAGAATAGGTTTCTCGAACTCGCACAACGAAGAAAATCGTGCGTCCAGTCTCCATGCAGTCTCCCGATGTGAAAGACAGGAAAGGCTAGTGGCAAGACCGCATGGCCCTGGAAGCTCCTTCAACGACATGCCTAAGCACACTTCATCATCGCTTTCTACAACCTTGACATCGCACTCGTAGTCATCACTATGCACCAAATGACGGTAAAGCAAAACGTAGTTTAACTCTTAACCGCCTCGCCATAAAGTAAATAAACTATTAAAAAAAATTAAGCAACATTGGCGGTTGACATTTCTGGACCACAAGGCGTGTTATGGGATCCGAGTCGTCACCGAACCTTGACTCAAACCTCATGTTTAATACATGTTCAAAGTACGTGACCAAACAATGGCTTACACAGATCACTGGCGGTGCTGCTACAAGATTTCGCGCGCACTTTTGAAAGGGGTTCTATTGATGGGGCGGCCAGACGGGCGTATGTCAAAATCCATAAAAAATATTAATTTTAAGTAAAGTGCCGCTGGGGACGTGGCAGTTATTTAAAAAAAAAAGTTCTTTCATCGCACTTAGTGGCCACAACAAAGTCCATTTATAACGCGATTGCTTCTTACGTTACAATATCCGATTGGCCCAATGAACGTGGCACAAGGCCGCCAACACGCAAGCTGCCTTTTATTATATATATTTTTCCTTCTTATCTTGTCCTTGTCCTTTTCAGGGTGTCTCTAGACGCGCTTAGACCCACAAAGAGTCGCATGTGGCTCGCAAACTACAGCTTGCCAATCCCTGGTCTATTGCGTGGCCAATATGGGCCAGTTCTGTGCTTGCCTGGCAATCGAAACACGACAGAACCACAGTAGGCTATCAACAATCGTCCCATGAAACAGAACAAAGCTATTATGAACTGGTGTAACTTATTATGCCACACTAATCTTACGATGGTCTACTTTTCTCAACGGCCGGCTGAATTCAAGCATTTGCGCCTCCGGGTGCCCACGTAGACCGCAAAACCGGTACAAACTAATGACATCCGGATCATTGCGAAAAGAGGGTGAGCTATCGAGCCCAAACTCCCGTAAGCCGTAACTGAACTTTACGCAGGCGAATACAATCCTTTTGAAACACCACGTTGTTTCCTTCTTTTTACCAAAGCAGGGCGACAAGAGCAGAAACGGCAGGGCTGCGGCAACAACAACCGCAAACATGCTGTCAACAGAGGCGTAGCGAGACCGCAAGCAAACGACGGAAGACTTGCTGATTGAATACGGGCTCGCGCACCGCAGCGTGCGAGAGTTACCGTATAACGTCTCCTGCCGTGCGAAAGCTGCATCTGGTGCGTGTGAGGGGTGCAACAGTGTTGTCGAACACGCGAGGTTTTCGGGCATAGGCCCGCGCCAACCGGGCTGTGTCCCCCCAGCAGGTCGGCTCTCTTCACAAGAAACATTGAAATGCAAGCGGCGTCGGACGAGCTGACTGACTGACTGGCTTGGTTGGCTGACAGACAGCTCGGCTTCCGAGCTTCTTGCTGCTCGCTGCTTTTCATGCATGCCTTGCAGAGTCTGTGCCATTCTCCGGGATCGTCACTGACCCGTGCAAGGAGTTGCGCGCGAGCGGGAAGTGTGGTGGCAATATTAAACGCATGTTGGCGAAACTTGCTCGCGTGTTTGGGAGTATTTTGTGTGCGCTCGGTCATGCATGTTCTGCTTCGCTCGGAAACTGGCGCTAGGTATCTTGCTCTGCTTTCAAGGATCCTAAGGTTGCATTGGACATGCTCATTCGAAACTCAGTGGTGCTTCAATGATCGTAAGGACTCTGTATTGAAATGGTGACAAAAGGAATTCTTAGTGACCAGATTATATTTGCGTAATGTGTTGGCATGCACACGTGTAATTCTCACTGCGATGTGCATGCTGAAATCTCAGTTTAGGGGTGGCAGTGTTCGAACTAAACTACAGCTTTACAATGGAGACACATTTCGTCAGGCTGACCAATATGAAGAAACTCAATTTTCGTCTTTCTTGTACATTCATCGCACATTACGCAATCCCAATAAACATTCTTTGTTTGGTTTTGTTCAAACATGGCGTGCGGCTCGTTCCTCGCGGCGGAGTTCTATAAAATTTGGTGCCGAAAACCCGAGATGACAACGATATAGTCACGACGGAATAACGACGGGGCATCCACCCGCAACGAAACGAGCCAAGGGACGCCGCAAGAGAACGAGCCTCCAACGATGCTACCGACGTTATTACTCAACAAGGCCAAGGAACGCCGCCAGAGAACGAGCTCCAACAACCGCAAACATGCTGTCAACCGAGGCGTAGCAGACCGCAAGCCAAACGACGGAGACTGCTGATTGAATACGGGCTCGCGCACCGCAGCGTGCGAGAGTTACCGTTAAACGGCTCCTGCCGTGCGAAAGCTGCATCTGGTGCGTGTGAGGGGGTGCAACATGTGTCGAACACGCGAGGTTTTCGGGCATAGGCCCGCGCCAACCGGGCTGTGTCCTCCAGCAGGTCGGCTCTCTCACAAGAAACATTGAAATGCAAGCGGCGTCGGACGAGCTGAATGACTGGACTGGCTTGGTTGGCTGACAGACAGCTCGGCTTCCGAGCTTCTTGCTGCTCGCGGCTTTTCATGCATGCCTTGCAGAGTCTGTGCCATTCTCCGGGATCGTCACTGACCCGTGCAAGGAGTTGCGCGCGAGCGGGAAGTGTGGTGGCAATATCAAACGCATGTTGGCGAAACTTGCTCGCGTGTTTGGGCGTATTTTGTTGTGCGCTCGGTCATGCATGTTCTGCTTCGCTCGGAAACTGGCGCTAGGTATCTTGCTCTGCTTTCAAGGATCCTAAGGTTGCATTGGACATGCTCATTCAAAACTCAGTGGTGCTTCAATGATCGTAAGGACTCTGTATTGAAATGGTGACAAAAGGAATTCTTAGTGACCAGATTATATTTGCGTAATGTGTTGGCATGCACACGTGTAATTCTCACTGCGATGTGCATGCTGAAATCTCAGTTTAGGGGTGGCAGTGTTCGAACTAAACTACAGCTTTACAATGGAGACACATTTCGTCAGGCTGACCAATATGAAGAAACTCAATTTTCGTCTTTCTTGTACATTGATCGCACATTACGCCATCCCAATAAACATTCTTTTGTTTGGTTTTGTTCAAACATGGCGTGCGGCTCGTTCCTCGCGGCGGAGTTCTATAAAATTTGGTGCCGAAAACCCGAGATGACAACGATATAGTCACGACGGAATAACGACGGGGCATCCACCCGCAACGAGCCTCCAACGATGCTACCGACGTTATTACTCAACAAGGCCAAGGAACGCCGCCAGAGAACGAGCTCCAACGACGCTACCGACGTTATTACTCAACGAGGCCAAGGAACGCCGCAAGAGAACGAGCTCCAACGACGCTACCGACGTTATTACTCAACGAGGCCAAGGAACGCCGCAAGAGAACGAGCTCCAACGACGCTACCGACGTTATTACTCAACAAGGCCAAGGAACGCCGCAAGAGAACGAGCTCCAACGACGCTACCGACGTTATTACTCAACAAGGCCAAGGAACGCCGCAAGTGAGCGAGCTCCAACGACGCTACCGACGTTATTACTCAACAAGGCCAAGGAACGCCGCAAGAGAACGAGCTCCAACGACGCTACCGACGTTATTACTCACCAAGGCCAAGGAACGCCGCAAGGAGAACGAGCTCCAACGACGCTACCGCCGTTATTACTCAACAAGGCCAAGGAACACCGCAAGAGAGAACGAGCTCCACACGACGCTACCGACGTTATTACTCACCAAGGCCAAGGAACGCCGCAAGAGAACGAGCTCCAACGACGCTACCGACGTTATTACTCAACAAGGCCAAGGAACGCCGCAAGAGAACGAGCTCCAACGACGCTACCGACGTTATTACTCAACAAGGCCAAGAAACGCCGCAAGAGAACGAGCCTCCAACGATGCTGCCAACGTTATTACTCAACAAGGCCAAGGAACGCCGCAAGAGAGCGAGCTCCAACGACGCTACCGACGTTATTACTCAACAAGGCCAAGGAACACCGCAAGAGAACGAGCTCCAACGACGCTACCGACGTTATTACTCAACAAGGCCAAGGAACGCCGCAAGAGAACGAGCTCCAACGACGCTACCGACGTTATTACTCAACAAGGCCAAGGAACGCCGCAAGAGAACGAGCTCCAACGACGCTACCGACGTTATTACTCAACAAGGCCAAGGAACGCCGCAAGAGAACGAGCTCCAACGACGCTACCGACGTTATTACTCAACAAGGCCAAGGAACGCCGCAAGAGAACGAGCTCCAACGACGCTACCGACGTTATTACTCAACAAGGCCAAGGAACGCCGCAAGAGAACGAGCTCCAACGACGCTACCGACATAATCACTCAACGAGGCCTAGTGACGCCGTAACGCCGCGAGACCCAGAGACGCCATGGAACGACTAAAGCAGAAGCGGACGGCTCTGAGGTCTCAAGTAACGAGACTGATCTCCGACATCGACGCAGCTATCGTAAACCACTCAGACGAGCGAAGCCTCAACGTAATATTGGTGAGGCTCAGTGAGTTGCGAATACAGCTGAGCAACGTGAACGAATCCATCGAACCACTGGTACCTGACGGAGACGTTGAGCAAAACTACGCCCGCACGATTGAATATGACGACAAGATCGTCACGTACATCGCCACCATCGCACAGGAGGTAGAGCAACTCCGAAGATCGAGGCCCCAAGCCGGTACAACGCGGATCCACAACGACGGCGACGGGCACGTTGCAACCCCTAAGGTGAAGCTGCCGAAACTGGAGCTTCAACGGTTTGGCGGTGCAGCTACCGATTGGCAACCCTTCTGGGAGCAGTGCAAGCAAGCCATACATGACAACGACAGCCTTTCTAACGCTGAGAAGTTCTTGTACCTGCGGTCGGCGCTTACGGAAAGGGCAGCATCAGCGATAGCCGGCATTTAAGCAACGGGAGAAAGCTACGATACCGTCGTTGAGCTTTTCAGGGAGCGCTTTGGGCGGACTGACGTTCTTATTCAAGAACACCACTCCCAACTACTTGATTTGCCAGCAGTACGACACTCGAGCGAGGTGAGCGGACTGCGACGTCTCGATGACCACTTGCAACGTAATATGGCCGCTCTCACCGCGCTCGGGGTTAAGAGCGACACTTACGGAGCTATGCTCTGCTTTGCGCTACTGAGAATGCTGCCAGGAGAGTTCGGCATTGACTACCACAACTGTCGACGTCCTACGGACAAGGAAAACGACGGTATCAAAATAGAGAGCCTACAACGCTTCCTGAAGCTCGAAGTGGAGAGCCGTGAAGAGGCTCAACACGTTCGTTAGCGAGAAGCCAAGAGTATGAGCCATACCAAGATAACAAAAGGCGGAAAGGCCTCTCTCAAGGGATCAGCCGCTTCTCTTTCCACAACTAGTCGCTCCAAGCAGACTGAATCGTGCGCATTCTGTGCCACAAAGAACCACGCTACACGAGATTGTCAGACATCAATTTCTCTAGGGGAGAAGAACAAAAGATTTCGAGAAGCAGGACGATGCTTCCGGTGTTCGACCAAGGCACACACCTCCAAAGAATGTCGCTACAAAAGGATCATGTGTGAAACATGTGGGCGAAGGCACATAACTCAAATGTGTGACCCATCCTGGAAGAAAAGTAAGAACACCGCAACAGAGTTAAGACTCGTTCACACAGACCCGTTTTCTTACTTTACGTTACAAAAAGTCACCGGGAAATCTGTGCTTTGTATTAAGCGTGGCAACCAATTCAAGGAGATAGCCTAGCACGCGACATTCGAGACACGACTGTTTCGGTGACTTAGACGTAACGTAAGAAAACGGTGCTGTGCGAAAAGTTGAACGGAGTTCAAGTCCTTAAGTTACGTTACGACGAGCCTTGTGTCCTTGGTTGCCGCGGTAACTCACCGCCCTAGCTCGTCGTCACCAAAACACTCGTGTCTCGAATGTCGCGTGCCAGGCTATCTCCTTGAATTGGTAGCCACGCTTAATACGAAGCACAGATTTCCCGGTGACTTTTCGTAACGTAACGTAAGAAAACGAGTACGTGTGAACAAGCCTTTACACTCTACGACTGGCAGGAATAGCGATAAAACACCTGCTGAGGTCTGGGCAGAGGGGAAACAGCAAAGAACTCTCACGCGCATCCTCTTTCATGGAGGAAGCCAACAAACCGTTTGTGATGAAAGAACTTTCACGTAAACTACGGCTCAGGGTTGTTGGTGAAGAAGACATTACTATCTACCCCTTTGGAGGAGCAGGAAACATCACCAAGGAAAAACGCAGACGGGTACGAGTCTGGCTAAGGAGCCAGTACAGCCAAAAGGAGCATTGCCTAGAAGCTCTGGAGATACCAGAGATTTGCTCCGATCATCTTCTTCTACCTGAGAGTGTAGTGCAAGGAGTCCAAGTACAGATAGCTGAGCTGGCAGACGTCACCTTGCCACCAGCCCAGTTAACAAGACATGGCATCGACATTCTTATCGGTGCTGACTACTATTGGACTCTTGTCTCTGGTGAGGTCCAAAAAGTGCAAGGCGCTCTGGTCGCTGTCAAAATAGACTTTGGATGGACACTTCAAGGACCGATTCCCCACAGCGGTTTGACTGCCTCCTGTTATACTGTGGCAGTCCTGAAAGCCAATGTGGGTGGAAGCACATGCTCATCGTCTGCCGAGCTCCGGTCATTTTGGGAGCTGGAAAGCATGGGCATCACCGATCCTTACCTCCCACAAAAGGAAGAGGATAATGAAGTTGTCAGAGCGTTTACATCATCCATCAAGCTAACTACCGGACGGTACGAAGTGGCCTTACCTTGGAAGCCAATGAACATTCAGCTTGCAGACAATGAACGAGTTGCAAGGAAGCGTCTGGTGAGCCTCAAAAAGAAGTTGCTTAAGGACGATGTGATGCTGACTGAGTATGATAAGACAATTCCCCAGTATCTCCAGCAAGGATTTGCGGAAAAGATTTCACCAAGTGGAGACAAGGCAGAAAACCGAGTGTACTACATGCCTCACCGTGCTGTGTTGCGACCTGGCAGCCTCTCAACCAAAGTCAGAGTCGTGTTTGATGCGTCATCAAGATCAAGTGAACCGGCCAGGGTGTCTGTCTTTGAATGACGCACGCACTAGAGCCAGGACCAAACCTGAATCCAGACCTCCTGAAAGTGTTACTGAACTTTCGGAATCATCGTATTGGCCTCAGTGCAGACATTGAGAAGGCAGTTCTACAGATATTACTGAGACTGGAAGATCGTGACGCTCTACGATTTTTCTGATACGAACGAATGCCAACGAAGCAATAGACCATTTGCAATATTCCCAAGCGCCCCGGCCCTCACTCGAGAAATCATGGGAGCGGTGTTCATTCAGCCCCCTAGTGATCGCTAATTTCGACCAATTCCATGGTTAGACATCTTTTGAGCGTAATTCAGAGTCACCCTGAACGAGCGCCTCATATACCCCAAGGACCTGTCATATCACTTTTAAAATTTATTGTCAATGTCAGCATTCTTGATACTGTGCATGCAATCCACCTTTCAACCTGGCTGAGCTGCAGAAATCTCTTACAATATTATCATTCTCGTGATTGTTGTTTGAGCAGGAATTGCTTGAAAAGCCGAGAATTCACAACAACAAAAAACAGGAGTTAGCTCGGAGTCCGTAGGGCTGTTTATAGCATTTTTAGCGTTTCTAACTCAATGTCAGCATGATAATAATGTAAGAGATTTCTGCAGCCCATCCAGGTTGAGGGGTGGAAAGCATGCACAGTTTCAAAAACGCTGACATTGAGGAGAAATTTTAAAAGCGATATGACAGGTCACTGGGGTATATCAGGCGCTTGTTCAGGGTGACTCCGAATTACGCTAAAAAACTGTGTAACAATAAATAGAGTCGAAATTACGGATCACTAAAGAGCTAAGGAACACCGTTCCCATGATTCTTTTAGCGTGGGCCGGGGCACTTGGGGGATAGAGCAAATGGCCAAATGGAGCCGAACCCTCCTGTATAAGTTTGGAGAATGACAAGGGTTCCTTTCGGAGCGACCAGTAGCCCGTTCCTTCTCGCAGCCACGCTACGTCACCACTTGTCGATAACAGAGGACTATCCGGAAACAACGAAATCACTAGCCGAAATACTCTACGTCGATGATCTTATCACTGGAGCGAACACCGAGGAAGACGCGGAACAGTTCTATCGACAAACATTACATGTCATGAAGCAAGCCGGAATGACAATGTGGAAGTGGAACAAATTCTACGAAGCTGCAGTAGCTATTCAACGAGGAAGGAACCGGGTGTGTTTTTGATCAAGTAGAGTGTACCACTCCTAGCGTCTCTCGAGTGTTAGGACTTGTCTGGGACAAAGACAGCGATTGCCTGGCTTTCTCCATGGGGCCTGTTTTGGAATTCCTAGACCGGAACAGCAACACGAAACGATTCATTCTTCGGGCATCATTTCGCATTTATGACCCATTAGGACTCCTTTCCCCAGTCACCGTGACAGCCAAGCTGATGTTTCAAACCCTCTGGGAACTGGGTGTTGACTGGGACGCACCGCTACCCGAACAGGTTCAAACAAGATAGACGCAGTGGCACACAGCACTGCACCACTTAACGAAAGTAACAGTACCCCGACGGTGCCTTTAACTTCCTGAGGATGACCGAAACGAAGTCCACATCTTCACAGATGCCGGTCCCAAGGCTTATGGGGCTGTGGCGTACCTGCGCACGCAGACTGCACCAACGAGGGTGACTTTGGTTTTGTCCAAGACCCGGCTGGCGCCGCTAAAGAAACGTTCTCCCAAGACCTGAATTGATGGGAATGGTGATAGGGGCACGGCTAAAAGACTACCTTACTAGGTCGTTGAACCTACAAGTAGTCAGCTGGTACCTCTGGACAGACTCAACAATTGCACTACATTGGGTGCGAGGTTCTGCTCAACAGTGGAAGCCCTTTGTGGCCAATCGAGTATTGGAGATCCAACAGCAGACTGATCCAGAGCTTTGGAACCATTGCCCTGAACTAGAAAATCCGGCTGATCTGTTCACAAGAGGGGTGACACCCGAAGCTCTATAGTCGAGCGGGGCATGGTGGAACGGACCGCTATGGCTTACAGAGCCACCTGCTGCGTGGCCAACGCATGAAGCGGGTGTTGATATGACCGCGGCAGATGAAGAGAAGAAACAAGTTCGAGTCCATAACGTAACACTAAAAGAACAGGTTTTGCCTATGCAGCGCCACAGTTCCCTTTCGAAGCTTTTTTGAGTTGTTGCCTGGATACGAAGATTTATACGTAACTCTAGACATCCCAGCCAAAAACACGAGGGTTGTTTGACAACCGTAGAAGTAGCATAAGCACAAACGTGTCTGATCCTGCAGGTTCAACAGGAGGCGTTTCAGAGAGAGCTCCAATACGTTCGACGCTCAGCACGTATGGAAAGCAAGTCTCCGTTACGGGACTTAAACGCATACCTGGACAAGGACGGGGTGCTGAGGGTCGGAGGACGCCTCAGTAACGCTGACATGTGCGACAACGCAGAGCATCCCATCCTTCTTCCGTCAAATCATCATTTTACCGAGCATCTGAGTCCTGACCAATGCCCCGCATCGACGACTTCTCCACACTGGTCCCCTTGAGACAGATGGTAAAAAAAGTGCAGAAGGAATGTGTGATCTGTGACCGTTTCAACAGCCGAGCGGCCAACGAGCCAGTTGCTCCACTCCCTCGAGACAGAGTAACCCAAGCCGCCACCTTTGAGGTGACTGGTGTGGACTTCGCGGGACCGCTCAACACAAAGGATAAAGGAAACAACAAGAAGTCTTACATCCTCATTTTCACCTGTGCCGTTACCCGTGCCATTCACCTTGAACTATTGACCGACATGTCCACCCCCATTTTCTGATGGCCTCGAGAAGATTTGTGTGAAGAAGAGGAGTGTGCCGAGTCGTCTTTTCTGACAATGCAAAAACGTTTCAGCGTGCTTTAAGGGACCTGAAGAAACTGTGGGCAACATTACGTGGAGAGGAGATACAAGCCTACTTCGCTGATCGGCACATACAGTGGACGTTTATAATCGAGAGAGCTGCCTGGTGGGGTGGGTTCTGGGAGAGGATGGTCCAGTCGGTAAAGTCCTCGCTCAAGAAAGTTTTGGGTAAGAGCTACTGCAACTTCGAAGAACTGACGACCATATTAACTGAAATCGAGGCTGTAATCAAGTCTAGGCCTCTGACATACGTCTATACCGAAGCTACCGAAAAGGAACCACTCACCCCTTCCTATTTTCTAGTTTGAAATCGTTTAACTGCACTTCCGACCAGCTCCAGCGCGGAGCCTGTGCCTTCCCTTGAAGGACAATATAACAGGCGGTGGCATTACCGTCAAAAGATTGCAGATCATTTTTGGCCTAGATGGAAGAGGGAATACTTGACCAGTCTGCGATCTGCCCATTTCACGGTGCCGACTTCCTCCAGTGCCCTGAAGAAAAGAACTCTAGTGTTGGTTCACCAACATCTCCAACCGCGACAACTTTGGAAGACGGGAGAAGTCGTAGAAGCATTGACTGGACGAGACGGGCACATCCGAGCTGCTACGGTACGTCTTCATAATGGTATCATCGTTAGAAGACCCGTTCAACTTTTACACCCAATGGAATCTATTTACCAATGACTTGACGTCATTGGGGGGGGAGTGTGAAGAAACTCAATTTTCGTCTTTCTTGTACAGTCATCGCAGCATTACGCAATCCCAATAAACATCGTCATCGTATGTTTGGTTTTGTTCAAACATGGCGTGCGGCTCGTTGTTTGCGGCGGAGTTCTATCGCAATATCCCACCCTTTTATTTTCCGCGCCACGCACCCAAAGCCAAGTGTCACAAAATCCCAATCCGCATCATTCACGCTGTACGCCAATTTTCGTTAGGAGTAAATCAAAACCTAAAACAATAAAAGACGTTGAACCTTTCCCTTCTTACGCCATCTAACGTATGTCTCAGCTCGTCGCGGATGACCATAATTAGTGACACTCTAAGGCAATAATAATAACAATAATAATAGTCCACATGCCCTAGTGGAGATAACAGCATTCGAACTGGGGCAACCTCCTCCCGATGTCTCTATCGACCGCGGCGTCCCTCATCCACGCACACGCATAGCGCGTCGCTCTTAATTGACCAGGTGAACATTTCGGGTTTCAAAAGGCCTCGAGAAGAATAAGAATAAACAAAGTAGTAAAATTTGCGCTGTGCCGTAAACGCGAAGCACGGAAAACCCTCGCTAACAAGAAGCACTCGTCTGAGTCTCTCCGGCATAACTCAATTGCTCCGCCGGTGCTACAGAGGGAGGGGGAAGGCACCCGGGCCCGTCCCACGTAATCTTGCCTAGTCATTAGACCTCATGATGGCCTGGTTGCTCGTTTATGACTTTTTGGGGGTCAGTCTTTACTTTAGGTCGGTATTCTTTACGAGAATTTCGAGGGCCGCACTCCCTCTTCGCTGCGAATATGGTGATGTGCTGCTGATTTCCCCGGAGTCCCAAGATGGCGGAATCGGTCGTATACGAAGCTTCCTAAGCAACACTATTCTTTTCGTTTCACATTAGGATGGATCGCACAGGACGCTACGAGTCATCTCAGCCAAAACAATGACGCCCGAGCGACATGTCTCCTTAGAAAGGGTCGCAGCGACGCGCAGGCCCGTAGTCACGTGGTACGTAGACAGCGCTGGATTGGTTGTGATAGCTCGTAAGCGTCCGCTGCGGTCCATCGGAAGGTGTGACGGAGTGTTGGCGTCTCGCCCCGAAGCCAGGCGGTGGGAGGGTGACTGACTCGGAGCTACCGGAGACCGCGGTTCTTACGTGAAAGTGTCTTCGCCCATTTTGCGGTGATGGTGACGCGGTCTGCCCCGACGCATGCATATTTATAAGCTTATACTACTCTCCGCCACACGTATAGCCTACGTTCGGTAGCATTTATCTATCGGAAAATTAGTAGCACTGTGCTTGGCTCGGAGCTCAGCGCGGCTCAGTGGTAATTTTGCTAATGTGTGTCGAATTGTGGCCACCGTTTATGATCGTCCTACCTTTTCTTTTTTCTTCTTTTTTTTTTTTTTCGCGCAGATACGTTTCTCACTTCTTGGTACCCAAATTTTCCCTAGGGCGCTGCCCATTCTCTTTAACTAATTTGCGTGATCGAGTTATCTTTATTACGTTTTAGTTTGGTATACTTTAGAAAAGCACGGAAGGAGATAGAACAGCTCAAAGACACGTGTCGTGAAAGTTGAATAGGGAAACACTTCGTGGCCTGTCATTTGTAGTAAGCAAGAATGTGGGCGTGAAATGACCTCTAACAAGCTTTAACCATCTAGTTTGCAGGCCAGTAGTACGACAAAGAGGATAGTTAGTAGTTTGGAAAAAGGCAGCTATTCAGCGTCAAGTACAGGATTCCTATACTTGTTAAAATGCGGGGTGAATTTAGAGCTCTGCAGGCCCTGCAACGGCTTACCTTGCCGGCAAATAGGAGCTCGACTTATATCATATATACTAAATGTACACAACCAGCTTTAAACATTATTCCTGGGGGTTTAACGTTGGAGTTTTATTTATGTATACAAATACACCGGATCTTTTTATTAATGCTATTTTTTGGGATTGGTATTGGCGCACATAATTACGCTTCTCATTTGATATTTGGCACTGAGCTTTCGCAAACTACAGACGTACAGCTGATGTTTAAGTCTCGCATAATTTGTGGATATCCTTTTTTGTCAAGTTATTTACACTATATATATATATATAATATATATATATATATATATATATATATATATATATATATATATATATATATATATATATATATATATATATATAATTAGTGACAGCTTAGGAAGGGCAGATCGTGCCGAACCCTGAGTGATTTATTATGGCTCCTCAGCCAATCCTATCATTTCATTTGCCGATTAAAAGGCCAAGTGACTAATCACGATACAAGAAGAGTGAACATAATACGCCCTGCCCTGCGTCTCTTACGTTGTCAGGGACTATATGCACATCCTCATCTTATATTGCACATCCTTGCCTCATTTCTTTTCAATTTCCGAAATACCAATCAAAATTTAAAAAAATGGAAGAACCAGCTGAACATAGAATTATAACAATTATAGCAGACGTTCATATTTTTCGCAACATGTTTTGAAATCTGAAAGCTCCAGAAACCATTGTACGTATGTGGACAACTTCGAAGCAGGATGTCGTTGGTGAAAAAAACATCCTTCGATTGCGTCCATTTTCAGGGAGTCCCCCATACCCCAAGGAAAAAAAAAAAAAAAGACAGAAAGGTGAAGCAACAACATCCACGCATCCGGTGCACACAATTAACGCAAACGATTCCTTTCGCAAACAGGGTAGAAATCGTCGTCGACCATCCCTCCGTTCCTCAGACGCACAAATAGATCAGTGTCATTACCTCTACCATTATTTCCGATCCAGTTATTATCCAGATGTGTGCCCATCAACCCCTCGTCAGTCGCAGAAGGCAGAAAATGCCATTTGCTAATATTTATTATGTTTTTTTTTTTTTCGCGTTCTGTTCGAGCTCCTTCGCTCAGCCTCCGTAAATGTTATTCAGTTGGTCCGTGCGCTTGTGTTTTGGATTTGATTTCGGATCGTCAAATAATAATAATAAAAAAATAGCTAAACGGAACCTGCGCACCCATGCAGAGTACGGACATCTGTCAAAACGAAAGAAGATAAATAAAAGGAGTGTGCCTGCGTGAGAGAAAGAAAGAAAGGGAGATCCCAAAATGAATTCCAGATCGGTCCGACCGATGATGTTTGCACAGGGTTGCGTTATCGGCAGCAAGCATCAGGCTAACATATTGTGAGTGACGGCGGGCGTCTGCCCCCTCGCCCTCTTCGTCTCATTCAGTCCACCTTGGTACCATTAGTCCGCTCCTAATTTGCCGAAATGACGAGCCCAAAGTGTACGCGACGTACACGGGCCGCATCACGCTAATTCGCGTTCCAGCTGATAGATGGCGGTCGAGTCGGTCGCGACATCACGTGTCTTCGAAAGGCGCGGAACGATGCTGGCGCCAACCTGGTTGCTGCGGCGCTCCAGGTCCTCGGGCAACTCGAGGGAGGTGATTCTGCCAGGCCTGTAAACGCTGTTTCAGCCGGCTTTCTTCTTTTGTTCAAATCTTCGTGCTTTCATTGCGCAAAAATATAAGTAAAAAGGAAAAAAAAAAAGGTTTCACAAGAGACGACCGAGTAACATATCATATACATATGATTCCCGATGAACTCAATCGCTCAGGATTAAATGCCGTCTGTTTGTCATTGTATGGGGCTGGGGACCCGTCGAGCTGGTTTACTGCTTTCTGATTTTATGCGTTTTCTCGGCTTCTCATTTATCAGTCTGATGAGAAAATAAAAGTCATTGTATTGCAAGTTTGAAGAAAGAGGTGTAGGCTCCCTAAGCTGAAACCAGGTTTCAGGGCTGTGGCCCTCGACAATGTATATATTGCAACCCGCGCGACAAGCTCGCTAATAAACTGAACACGTTGGCGCAACACTGGGCCATATCCTTGACTGGACGGTGCTAACGAGAAATCAGTTTTCTTCTACCAGAGAGTTCATCAGAGAGTTTCCTTCACTAAAAGCTCTCCGATGACACGCTTCTTTTACATTTGAACGACAATGTGTGCCGGATCTTGTGGGGAATGCAAATCTTGAATTTAATCAATGTGGTCACTCCAGCAAAAAGTTTTCACGTCCAGGTTGGGAGCTCCATGGTTTATTGGCTAAGTTAATGTTTATGCCGTCACGCCTAAGACATTGTTTTCTTTCAAACAGATTGCCATTAAAATCCCAAATATTCAAGAGTAAATACAGCAATAACTTGGTGATTGCCCAACAGACCTTCACAAACACCCGGAACCAAAGCAGAAAACCTCTAACATAGGCTTGAAGAAAGTTCAACAGAAATCGCTAATACTTCTCACCTCAACGCGGAATGCAGCAAAGGCTATTAGCGCGCTCCTTGACCGAATTCAAGCGTGCTTCGGCTGTGTATGAGAGATAGTGCAGGAAGAATTTTCAGTTAAAGCAACCCGCTCGTACCTTGAAGTCTTACCACATCTATTTGTATAGTCCTGGGTAAAAGTGAGTCAAATCGAGTAATTTTGGCATTTTTTTAGACGCACGTCTTCCGATCCTCACCCGGAAGTTTGATACGTTCACTTGCGGCAGGTGTAAAATCTGGTCGCGCATGTCCGCGGTTACTCGTGCTAATTAACATTGGATAAAAGGTAAAATTTAGGTAGTTCTGCTTAAGAAGTGAAATGTGTTTTTTTTTCATTTTTTTTATTTTTTTATTCGGGTTTTAGTATGTCTAGCTTTAACCAAGTCGCTTTTCTTTTTTTAGACCTAACGCCTTGGTGCCGGCGCGGTCTTGACGTTTATGCTTCTCAGCTTGAGGTACACACTAAACAAAGTTTGTGAGTTCACATTTCATGCAGAACAGAGACAGTCAGTCAGGGATAACAGTAGAAGGTTCCCAACGAACACTCTCAGAAATAGGGAGTGTACAGGGGTACACCCCTTGTCCCATATGCAACACCCCAAAACTATATTTGTACGTTCTGTTCACCGACGTCGAGTAGGCGATACCAAATTTTATGAGCAGCTTGATAGTCGAGCGATACAACGTATTAAAATAGCTAATGTACTCGTGAAAGGCAAGATAATAACGGTTGTTTTTTTTGGCACTGCAGCAAAACCTCACTGATTTTTTTTTTTTTTTCTTTTTTTGCAGTCTTCGATAACCACAATATCTATTTAGTACGTTATATCCAACAGCTACCAAGCCGCTGGTAAAAGTTGATATCGCCAGCTCGACGTCAGTGGACAGAACGATGAAATGTAGTTTTGGAGTGTTAAATACGGGACAAGGAGTGTACCCCTGTACACCACCTATTTCTGAGAGTGAATGACGACGCTTAGATTGCCATTATACCATAGTGTGCCATAGTCGCAGGGACAATGATCACGACGTTTCACTTGTTCATTACTGTCCCTGCGCACACCGCATTTTTCAGATCTACTCGTATTCTGAGCATCTTTATTCGCTGGAATCCTTAATTCTATCGTTCGCAATGATTGGTTGCTTCTGTCTTATGCAGGAAGGTCAACTCTCCGACTTGGTAGTTTTCAGTCACAACGTTGACACCTGCCCGTAACAGTCGGGTATGCTACCGCACGATCCAACATTTGTGGGTGATGCCATTTCTGAGCATTCGGGGGAGTAAAGACAGAAACGTCTTAATTTAGAATGTGCTTTCCTCGCACGTATGCCCGTGCTAACAAAACACTGGACAGAGGGTATTTTTGGACTATAGTCCGCACTTAATATACAGCATACACTTCAAAAACAAATTTCGACTGAAAAAAAAAAAAAAGCTTTTCAGATAGTTTGTAGCCGGCGCATAGTCCGCGCCTGTTCTATAAACCGCACCTGAGGTCCAATTTTGGTCAAGGTGAAAGCGACAGCGTTCTCGGCTTCCTGTGGACATTTTTCGAGTAACGAGCGCCCTCTGCGGTGCTGTCTTCGAACTACAAATGAAGGGCAGCCCAACGTGCCTTCGCCCGCCAGAAAACATTGGCATCGTGCTGTTGTATTGGTCTTCGTTGCCTTTTATGCTCCATACTAGCGTAAAATAAAACAAGAATAAAAAAAAAAAAAGAAAGAAGACGAAATACGTGCAAAGATAGGTGCTGAATAATGTTAGTAGACTGCAACTATGCTTTTCGAAAATGCGACAGCGGGAAGCAAGGCCAGGGGAGGAGGAGTACGCATGCGCAGAAGCCTATCTGGAGAAAGGTTGAACGTACGTGGCTTCACAGTTTGCGCGTAATCAACCAACTGGACCTTTTCGACCCGTTCGCAAGCTCAAAATCAGGCAAAGATTTCGCGAAATCGTCTCACAAACTACCAAATTGCGAGAAAGGTCTCGTGGCCTCTGATGCGCTTGTCCTTAGTACTCCTTCGTCTACCGATCGATGTTAGCTTGTGTACGGCAGCAGAACATATTGAGGTCTGCAAAAGCAGCGCGGGTTGTCAATGGCTTGTAACATGAAATACGATCATAATCTCCGCCCGCGTCCAATCTCACTCCGCCGCGGTGCTCGATTCGTAGCAGACGACCAATTTTATTTATTTATTTTCGGTCCGTTATCAGACGAAATACGGTGTTTTCTTGCTTCATTTACGTCTGCGAATGGGTCCTCGTAGCAGGCAAACCGCGTTCTTCGCACGCGTTCGCAGGCGAACATTCAAACGCTATATTCGCTCACTCCTTGAGAGGCACATTAGATCTCGCTTTTTCGGCCTGGAAAATCGGACCCCTGGCCAATAATCCGCACCCAACGAATTCTCATACACAGCCCACCTCGAAAATTTCTGCTGTATTAGTGAATAAAAATAATCATTAATATAATCTGTTATTAACAAAATCCGTCACGTCTCGCCCTAACAAAAGATCTTGAAGAAAGAAATCCTCATAAAATCCGCACCTGTAGATTATCCGCCCCGGGCAAAATTTCAGATTTTAAACGTGTAGAGTCCGCGAACCTTAGTCCGGAAGATGCGGTATTATAACTACGTTTCTTCGGCGACGTGACGTCAGTGAGCGCCCGTGCGACCTTCTCAACTTTGTTGTTATCTTACCCATGTTTCAAACGAGGTTCAGGTTGGCTTATTATCGTTCAGCTTCACGCAGCTGAAGTACACGTAACCGTGCTTGTCTGCAGGGCGCAAAAAAAACACAACAAATCCTATAAATGAATTAATGCACTGAGTGCAATGCAGCTTTTCACAGAGGTTTCTTTAAAGGGGAACTCCGGCGTTTTCTACATAGTCCGCGATTTGCCTAAAACACCAAAACACATCGCTGAACTTGTAACCCAAATTTTGGGTCGAAATATTTTTTTTTTTCGCGAAGTTGTCGAATTTACATTTTTGGTCCTAACAACGTTTTTCAAAGTGAAAGTCTCAACTGGCAGCAATCAAAAAGTAACGCCCGCAAAAGGCAGGAGTTCACTCTTTGGAGGAGGAGCCCAACTGATTTCAAGCAGTTTCATGGCGTCATATGAATCTTTGGAAGCACTTCAGCACCCGCGTAGAGGCACGAAAGAAATGCTGGGCATAGTCCATTTTCAGACTGCTCGCCCGACCTGCAGGCCTGCCTTCCATTGACGTCGCGGCACTGAAAAGTGTCGGTATATTTGAATGTCGGTTTTGGGATCATTGACACTCGCCGATTTTACATAAGCATTCTGAATTAAGCGACACCAATAGACCCTTTCCGGAATTCAGTGCCATCTGGTGACTCAAATGGAAGTTTGACTTTTACCGTACTAATGGCGGCGATGAACCTGTGGTTTGCAGTACTGTATGGGACACCGTCACTTTCGCAAGTCAACGGTAAATGAGAATGCGCGCGACACTGACCAGTTCTTTCCAGTAACGAGCCCCCTCTGCGGTGTTGTCTTCGAACTACAAATGAAGGGCAGCCCAACGTGCCTCCACCCGCCAGAATACATTGGCACCGTGTTATTGTATTGGTCTTCGTTGCCTTTTATGCTCCCTACTAACGTACACTCATACAAAAATAGCAAAAAACAAAACGACGAAATACGCGCAAAGATAGGTGCTGAATATGTTAGTCGGCCGGAACTTGGCTTTCCGAAAATGGCGACAGCGGGAAGCAAGGCCAGGGGGGGGGGGGGGGAGTACGCATGCGCAGAAGCCTACTGGAAGAAGATTCATCGTGCGTGGCCTTATAGTTTGCGCGTAACCAACTAAATAGACATTTTTGACCCGTTCGCAAGCTCAAAATCAGGCAAAGATTTGGCGAAATCGTATCACAAACAACCAAATTGCGAGAAAGGTCTCGTGGCCTTTGATGCGCTTGTCCTTAGTATTCCTTCATCTACCGATCGATGTCAGCTTGTGTACGGCAGCAGAACAAGTATAGGTCTGAAAAAGCAGCGCGGGTTGTCAATGGCTTGTAACGTGAAATAGCGGACGATCACAAGCTCCGCCTGCGTCCGATCTTACTCCGTACCCCGGAGCGTTCAGTCTAAAACTTGACTAGGCCGAGAATATGTTTCGTGCTGCTGCGCGGGTGCTGGAGCGTTTCCAAAGCAGGAATTTGACACCATAAAACTGCAGAAATGAAAAACAGAGGTCTTTTGCCTATGTTTTACCTATTCAAAAGAACTTCTGTTTCCGGTCTTCCCGTCCTCTATGTGTTTTCTCCTTTCATGTATTCTATCTACACCTCTTAAGTAGTGCATTTATCGTACTAAAAGATTAATGAGTGAATTTTAAGAAACAAAATTAGGCCTAAAAAATTACGTTTTTTTATCAACTCGCATGGAGGAAAAAAATAACGCTGCTATTTTCAGAGATGGCAGAACGCAAAACAAACGAGAAAGCTTCTTAGTGAGAAATACCCGAAAGCAAAGTCGTGAGATCAGAGAGTGTTAGATAGCAGCGTGAACCAGACAGTTTCTTTTTTTCGTTTAATCCCCGTGTATAGAAAAAAGAAAACGGCTTAATTTTTTTTTAATTTACATTATTCAAATATTAGTATAAAAAAAGGAACCATATAAAGACACATTTGCGAAAACTTGCAACGCCTTCCTTTCATTTTTTAACGATTTTTTTTTTTACGCTCAATTTGCACTCAGAATCATCCTGAACTTAAATGAAGCTGAGGGACGTCACCGGCCATGAATTCGTCCGAATGAGCTTGCAGCTTCGAATGACATTACGTCTGCTCTAGTGTTCGATATTCAGATCGCGAGAACAGATGAGATAAAAAGTCGTTTAGAAAATTACGAAACGACAGTTCGGAAGCAAGGTCTATTCTTCTTCACGAAGTAATAATTTTTGTCGATCGTAGACTACTTAACTTTTGTATAATTCGTGCCGATGACGCGGACGCGCTGTGAAGATTTTTTTTTTTTTTGTGAACTCTAGGGAATAGGCGTGATGCAATATTTATTTGAATCTTGCAACTAGAATATTTTAGTTACCTATTTATGAAATATTTATGGACCATTTCGTGCGATTATCTTGTTTCAAGTGCTTCTGGACTATGCCCTTTTTGAGGCTACTGAAAACCAAAATTTCCGTTTGTCGTGAGTGAAAGGGCAATTTATTGCGTACCCGTACCGTACTTATCCGTTTTGTGATTTTCAATATGTAGGAAGAAAGCCGGCCGTACTCTATAGTGAGGGGTTAAAAAGCGTATCTTTCCTTATGGCTTCGTAGCGTGACGTCGTCGTTCAGTCAGAAGCCACGTGACATAATTATAGTGAATGCACTCCACACGTCCATTCTTTTGAAAGCGGCAACATTACGACTAAATCTGTGTTGCTTAAATAAAAATATGCCTCGTTATTTCGTTTATCTTTCCCCGTTTTGCTCGCGATGTCAGTAAATCCCAGTTTCTTACTTGAGAGTTTCGTACCTCGTGTATGATTTAGAAATAAGCGTCTAAATAACTGCGCTCGAATGTAAAATAAATAAATAAATAAATAAATAATAGTAATAAACACTGAAAACATAAATTGTCAGAATAAAAAAAAAAAAAAAAGACAGTATCTTGAAAGAAACAAGTGCGTCTGGGAAAGGGGCATTCTCACTCGGTTGAGGAATTGCTTTGCCGCCCAAAACGGCGTCAAAAGAAGAGGGCGTTCGGCAACACTGGTCCCGGACGAAACGCGCGAAACGGACGACTTTATCGCGTGATTTCGAGATTCGCGGTCCGACCCCGGTCACGGAATGTGCGCGATGCAAGCAGACGGAGGGTTGGGCCATGGCCACGCAGAGCGGACGAACTGCCACGCATAGCAGACGAACGGCGCCGCAAGTCGAAATAAGGTGGTCGGGGTTGCCGACGCGAATCTGATTATCCGCTGAAAAGAGAGGTCTTTTACCTACGTTTGTGTAGCTATTCTTTTTTTTTTAACTACCAAGAGCGAACCTCAGGCTCTATACATTCTTGTCTATGTTGTCTTCATTTTTTTTTCTGGCTTTTTTTTTTTTTTTGCTTCGTGTGCTCAATTGTTTGTTTTTGTTGGCTCCAGTTTCTTTGAGTTTTGCGGTTGTTGTTGGAACGTTTATGTGAGGTTCATTGATTATTGAATGTGTTTATCGCAGGCTGAGGTGTTCATCAAAAAACATTATAAACTTCAGACTTCTTTGCACAATCACTCAATTAACTTTTCTGTGAGAAACACTGCAGTGAAAAGTTCGTCAAACCCATACATGAAACTTGACAATAATGGCTGAAGAATTATTGGGTAATGACAATCACAATGTCAAGTTTTTCTGTTATCTACATTTCGCGCGCGATTGTTTTTTTCTTCCAGAAAAACCAGTTAGTCACACCCTTCGGAACAACTTTTCCTTTTTTACTAGAGACAACTCCCCCACCCCCCTTTTTCTGTGTTTACTCATGTTTATATGAGAAGTAGTCAATTTCACAATAAGCGATATTGTGCTTTGCTAAAAAAAAAAAGAAGTTGCCGAACAAATGTACATTTGAAATAGTGTCTTAGTTAACCGACATCATCCATATTGGTATTGGCTCAAAACTGGATTCTCTTTGTGGGATAGCTCGCCTCATTGAAGTTGAAAATGACTTTTTGTTTTAATTATTCACTTGTTTTTAGGTTGAACAAGAGAGACGTGCCCAATCATAAAACTATCGCGGGCCCTTCGCGCGGACATGGCCGCTTGGTGACGTTCTCTCGGATTTTCCCTCTGATGGTGCCTCGCGGCGAATAGAACTTACATTGGAAAGCGCGATCTGCTAATCTCACCTCAAAAGTTGCGAACAACGAGCACGCTCAAGGTTTTGCAGTTACGACGCTCCCGTGGTCCCTAACGTGGCGAGTTCCAAACATCTAACTATTGGTCCGCAGTCAATCATGCACTGTTGCCAGATGGTCCCACCAGAAAACCGCCAAACGACTGGGAGGTATAGCCCAAATATAGCCAAAGCAGTAAAAAGAATATAGCCAAAACAGCCAAGACTAAAGACAATGATTTTTAAGCCTCATATTGACAATTTCTCACACTCATACAATACACGTTACTTTCTCTTTTTCAACCCTCAGCTGCACCACATTTTGTATACATAATGTTACTTCCGACTTGTGAACTAAAAAAAGAAAAGCTTCGGAGTCCTTTCTCTCGTAGGTTTTCAGAAGTACAAAACACACAAAGACAGCTTTATTGTGAAGCCCAGGAGATATGATCATGCATGCAGTAAAAGGAACAAAATACTGAGGCAGAACAGTAAAAAAACTGGGAGCTTCGAACCCGTCTTTTTTTCTCTGTGTAAAATACGAGTGTCCCCGATTCTGGTTCACGCTATTTCTGATTGTGTTGTCCTTTCTTGGGGCGGGCGACGACTGAAAGGTAGTCAATTGTTTAGCGGGGAAACTGCGGACTTCTCATTTTTATAAACTTGGGTGCCTAAGGATTCTTACAACGGGCACCAAAGCAGCGTTTGGAGAGTTCAGCCCACGTCCGGGCAAAGCCGTATACGTCCGCGTTGAAGACGCCCTACCGGGCCTGTTGTAATAGGGAGTTGTAGTAAATCGTTTTTCTCCACCGCTACAGTATCCGTAAAGAAAACGCCGCAGCTGGGCATGCGGTCCGCCAGCCTTGTCTGCATAGTTCAAGGTCTTGTGGCGGATTACGGAGCGCTATGCGGGTGCTTAGCGGGCTGCGGAAACGGTCTACTAAAACTCCCCAATAGTGCAATCTGTTTGGTTTGCTCCACTGCGCTGTAGAGAGACCGCTTGAACTTTGCAAGCCTTGCTTTACTGCGCATTGTGAAACCCCGAAGTTTGTAGAAGTTTAAAGCCTTTCTCCTTCCGCTCTCCTCTCTCGACTAGCAAAAAGAGAAAACATTTTTTTTTTTTTTGCGAAATTAATTAAAAGTTTGAAAATTATCTAGTCGAACCTCAAAGTTCGGCGTCGAACCTGAGGTTCGATAAAAGTTCGCCGCTTTCTTAGAAACAGCCCGAAAGTAGCCACATAGCCAACCACGAAATTATGACGCCAACTAGAAAAATACGTAGCCCAATTTGACTATATATAGCCCAATCTGGCAACACGGAGTCAATGGAAGAGCATCATTAGCAGGTAAGAACACAGATAAAAAAAGTGACAAGAAAACAACAGCAACGTGAACTTGACTATTTTAAGCCGCCAGTAACTACAACCCGTACCAAAAAGAAAGAAAGAACAGTTTTCTTGATAAGTGAATTCAGTGTGCTAAAAGGCGACCAACCTTGTGGACCATGTTCGAGGCTATGCGGGCAGAAACGGAGGGAGAGGAGGAGACGAGAGCGCGCGGAGAATGAATATTGGGGAGACGCGAAGCTAGCTGCCTTTGTTTCTACTGCACCGTTCGAACCCGCTCGAACGCGAACTCCAAATGCCGGACGCCGGCGTTTCGAGTTCTGCACATTCGCCGAGTGCAGTAGAGACGACGACTGCTAGCTTCGCGTCTCCCCACTAATCCTTCCCCGCGCGATCTCGTCTTCTCCTGTCCCTGAGTTTCTGCCCGCATAGCCCTGACGCTGAGGTTTGACCGCGCACGTGACCACAGGATCCGAGAGCCTACTTTGCGAATTACAACTGTATATTTGGGAGTGCAGCGAGGGTCTATTTCGGAACCATGAGGACATTTTTCGGTTTATGTTAAAACGACACACTGAAAAAAATGAAAGGCGTTTACAATTCTCTGTAATGCCGAATTAGAGCGCAAGTCTTGAGGAGGAGGAAGGGAGGGTCACGAGTGACGTCACGAGGGTAAACGTTTTCCGCTAAACTTGGTGGAAAATTTTACCGGGTTGAGTGGCGTCACGTGGGATGCGGAAAAAGTTTGCCCTCGTGACGTCACAGTGACGTCACGTGTGACGTCAATATGAGAAACGTCCCATAATGCAACGCGCGGTTACGCCGACTGCGACGGCGACGCCGCTCAAGCCGGAAACGGGCGCCCAAGTCAAGCTCTAAAATACGGCACGTCCACTTTCCCTCAAGACATCAGGGAGGGTCAATGGCTACAGGCTGCGAAGAGAGCTGGGCGAATGTCGAGGCTGAAAGTACGTTCGCATCCTCGGAAACAGTCCGCCCTGTGTGACGCTGAACAGGATGTTTTATGCGCTAATTACGGCGTGCTCAGTATCACTGACGCAGACCGTCTTTTCAAGTCCAAACATATTTCCGACCTCGTCATTCGCCGAGTTCCTTTCGTCAATTGCAGCGATTCGCTCTCCCAGGGGGTTTTGCGAGAGAGTAGAGACTCCAGACTTCTTAGAGTGTTTAGGAGCTTAAAAGCGCTAAAACGACGGACGAGTAGAAAAGACACACAACACAAAGCGTTACTTACAACTGGTTTGATCCTGGGAAAACACACCCACCGCGAAACCGACAAGACACACATCCCATTCACTTACAATCGACACTCATTCGCATGTTCTGCTTTTACACTGTGCATGATCGTAAATACTATAGCTCCTATTCATACAGGGTTCCTGATGGGGCACTATACTTCGTTTCAGCTTAGGTCCGAGCGCGGCCGATGTTATGAGCCGAAGGGCCAATCAAACAGCGCGAAAAGCGCAACGTCATGGCGTGCTCTCTGCGCTTGATAGGCCTTGCCAGCGGAGGAGCTCGCACAAAGAGAAGTCGAAAACCGGCTGGTCCTATCAACTGCAGAGAGCACGCCATGACGTTGTGCCTTTTTCGCTGTTTCATTGGCCCTTCGGCTCATAACATCGGCCGTGCTCGGAACTAAGCTGGAACGAAGTATAACACAAGTACCTTCGTCACAATCCTAGGGCAAAGAAAGGTGCTTTACTTTATGACTCTAACGGCTCCAAGATCATTAACAGGGGTGTAGCCACGACTTGCCCTGCAATCCTATTTAAGCGTCTACGTTTTTTGCGGTTTCCACATCTCTTGGGGTTCGGGCAAGCCAGCGGGCACGCAGAGAGTAACTAAATATCAGTGCGTCATATTTTAACCGAACGATGCGGAAACCTCTTTCACCTACTGGGGCGACCCGCGGTGCCGAAAGCGCACCGCATTTTTTAGTCGAACTACAAAATATAGTGGCGCGAACCGTTTCAACTATTTATGAAATTAGTTTTTGTTCAGTATTTTAGATCAGAAAAAAAAAATTGCAGTGGCTTATCTCGGTTATGCCAGGATATACGTAGCGTGAGCTTAGGTTCAGCAGGTTATTCTTAGCTTTCCTGGTTGTCTGGGATTAGCTTGATTATCATGATTACTGCTGCTTCAATGGCACACACACGGTATACGCATTATGCGACTACTTCGGGATCCGATGAGTTAAGCTTCTCCGCTCTTCTGCGCCGCTGAGCAGCAATTTCGTTCTCCTTCTTCATGGCTATACCACACTGGCAAACGCCCCGCTTTATGTATACACTCACTGATACCTCTGCGCATGCGCACAAAATGAGAGGCGCTATCAAGCGGCTCCGGTGCAGCGTCAGACTTGGCTACTGCGCAACGGAGGCACACAGCTGGGCACGTGGCGGACACCAGTGCGTCTGCCGCGGCTATGACGTCACTCCTCTGGAATGTGAAGACCGCCGAGGCGCGCGCGGCGGCGGCGGCTCCGGCGCGCCAGCTGTGCAGCCGTCCTCGGTGGCTCTGGGGCGAGAGCGCTGGCCTACGGATCCCCATGTGGCGGGTTCGAATCCCGGCCGAGGTGCCCGCAATCCGACGGAGGCTTATTGCGGAGGAGGCGCCGTGTAACCGAGCTTTCGGCTTGCACGTCAAAAGATCCCCAGGTGGTCCAAATTAATCCTCAGTCCTCCGCTGGGGCGTGCCAGATGCCCGTCGTTGGTTTGGCACGTAAAACCCCCAAATTTGACTTTTTTGCGCCAGCTGTGCGCCGTGTGACGTCACTGCTACTCGCGCATGCGCAGCACGGCTCTCCAAGAGCCACGCGAAACTGCTCAACCTCGGCCAGTGTAGCTCACGCTACAAAAATGCAGTTTAGAAAGTGCGGAAACAAGAAATGACTCGTCGACATACCCGCCACCAAGCGGTGGAAAAGGCGGCGCATACTATAGAAAGGCGTAGTGAGATAAGGTGCCAACGAGCGGTGAGCGTAGAAAGGTCCCGGATGTACGCGGCGGCGCTGCGGTCGTATGGGCTCGAGGATCCGAGCGGTTCTGAGCATCAAGAAGGCCTTCGGCAAGCAGGTTTGGCTTGCGGTTTGTCCGTTTGGCGGTTTGGCAGCGCGAAGTGGCTCCCGTTCTGAACTGATATTTACCCCGTGTTTGCTGTCGTTTGTGGCCAATGAAGTGCCATATCGAATTAGTGTTTAGTCGCGCAGCAAATGCAATGCGAGCCGCCCTGGCCGCCCGCTTCACACAGCCTATCCAGCACATGCTTTAGAGGCGTCGTCTCGAGCCGTCGACACGGAGTGCGGCAGCCGTGAGCGCTCGCTGAGCTCACTACCCCTCCTCTAGTTCACGGTCACTGAAGTCGGGACCAAGGACGTCATGAAGGAGGCTTTTTTTTTTTTGCTTGGTTTGTGGCGATTACATATATCCATAATGTTTGACATACAAAAAAGGTGGGGGAAAAGCTTGGCACTTCGGTTCTCCTCTCAGCTCCACGAAAACTAAACAAGTAATGTGGAAGGATGGAGCGGGGAGATACACAAAAAACGCGCGCGACAAAGTACGTGGGCTGCAAGGTGGGGGTTGTGTACAGAATGCCTCTGTCTTGTGGGAAGGTGTACGTGGGGCAGTCAGGGGAATGCGCGAACGAAAGGCTGAGGGAACATGTCCTGTCGTGGAGGTCAGCCCGCTCTGGTAATCTAGCAGTGCATTGTAATACGTGTGAATGTACACCTTATTTTGACAACACCGTTATCTCGGCAGAAAGCAAGAATAAGAAAACAAGGAAGATAGCGGAAGCGTTTTTTTTTTTTTTTCAGATATTGACGAAGGTACTTGTTAGTGCCACATCAGTAACCCTGTATGAATCGGAGCTATCGTATTTAATATCTTGAACGATGTGAAATCAGAAAATGTTATGAGTGTCGATTGTAAGTCAATGGGATGTGTGTCCTGTAGGTTTCGCGGTGAGTGTGTTTTCCTAAGATTTAACCAGTTGTAAGTAGCACTCTGTGGTGTGTGTCTCTTCTACTCATGCGTTGTTTTTTTAAGCGCTTTTAACCCCTAAACATGTTCTACCAACTACCCCAAATTCGAACCCTTCTACAATTTCTTAGAGTGTCCTGCATTTTCTATATATCGCCCCATTAGATTGCCTGTGGAGATAGAGATAACTTTGTGAATTATGCGATTCATCGTAAACTAAATTATATTTACATTGTAAAACGTGAAATTGAGGAAAGAAATAAAAATAGGTAAACACGTGTCGGGTCTATATTTTTTTTTCTCTTTATTTTTTGTGTGTGTGTGGCCCGGGGGAGGGAGGGGGGGGGGGGGAGCAGAAAGTCACGCTTAGTTTTGAGTTTTTCTTTAACCAGCTCGCTGGCCTTGCTGCTCTTTCTTCGTTTGTTTCTTTGGACCTTTACCAGATTCAGTGAGTAAAATAGGAGTCACATGGGTACAAATGTAAAGGCTTTTTTGGTTCATTTTGCGCCATAGTGTTAACGAGAGCGTAAGCTTAGAAATGCAACTGAAGTAAATTATTACGTTTATAGTAAAAAAAAAAGAAAACCTGTTTGGATAAGAACATCGCATTATTTCCACGTAAAGAATGTAGGACGCAAACTCAGCCCCCTGCCACCTCCCTTTGCACACATTATTTGTAAGGTCCCTTCCAGGCGCGACGAGGTTCTGTCTGGAACAGGGTCCCTGCACCTGACGTCAGTTCGGGTAGGAGCATGATCGAAAACTACGAACACTGATTTTTTTACCGTTTGTATCATGATTTCAGGACTTCATGCAGGTTCGTTGATATTGATACACACTTTGTTTGTTTATCCTTATATCTTGCCAATCTGAACTTCACATAGGGTCACCTACATGTAATACACGGTGTTCTCCCAAAACATTTACAGAGTTGTTTTTTTTCACCGCAAACGTAAACTACGCATGGCCGAACGCTGATCCTCCGCCCAAAGGTTGCGCTGGAAGTCCGAACAAGATGCTAAAGTTTTGGAGCGAACGTAAATTATCTTTTAAAATATATAAGTGACTTTGTGAAAATTTCAATGGGAAAATGGGGCCTATTTTCTCCAGTTTTGGGTTTCTGACGCCATAGACCTCTCTGTATTCGAGAGCTCGAGCGGCCACCACTTTCCCGACTGACATTTTCAGAAAATCACTTATAACTTTTGAATAAAATATCTGTTCGTACTGAAACTTTTGCATCTTTGTTCGGACCTCTAGACTAGAGTATACGTTTTGGCTGAGAATGAGCGTTCGGCGATGAGTGGTTCAATTTTGCGGCGAATAAAAAAACCTTGTAATTTTTTTTTTTTTTTTTTGGGGGGGGGGGGGGGGGAGACACCGCAGTACACACGCAGTTTCGCCATCAAATACCATTTATAAATCAAATACTATACTCGGACCAAATCAAAAAAAAAAAATGCAATCAGTTGTTGCTGTGACTGGAGGGATCGCACGATCCCCGTCAGGCGTTAAATCTGCCTTTGGCCGTGTCGCCCAAGACAATGCTTGTCAACATAATTGTCTTATAGGAATGTAAACAAATAATCATCAATAGCCATTAACTGTTCGAGAAACGCGGAACGTGCTCAGTCCCGAGTACCTTAATTTCCCTCCGCGGTCAATGCGACTGCGGTATTAATCAATGAGAATGCACAAGAGGAAATCACGAAGCAGGACGCGTGAAGATTACAAACCGCGCCCCGCTTTTTTTTTTAATTTTTTTTTTTTATTAAGCTGTCAGTTACAGACCATGAAGCCTTGCCGTATCGAAGATAAATTGCCTTTTCGTTTCGTGGTTTTCTGTTTTCTCCCCATTCAGGTATTGCACTTTTCTATCATCAAACTCTCTGAACTTTGCAGCTGCACTCCAACAACTTATGTGTTTCTTACGAAAGTGGCGACCTCCCGCAAGGAAGCCTTGTTCTGTTCGCTATACGGCAAACGGGCGGTCCCATATCGTATAGGCTCGCGACAGTCGGATAGCGAAATAGAAACGCATTTTTTGGGAACTTTTCTACGCAAAGCGGCGCAAAATGAACACGACGCAACAGAGCATCGAGATAGGCAACAGCGATCGCGCCGTCGCACCTAAAGCGGACAGTAGCGGCCCTAGCTGCGCGATAGGAACGTTCAGCGCCAGGGAACGAACAGTGGAGACGGAGGGCGCTGCTGCACGCGAACCTTCCATTTCCTCACGGAGTCCAGGAAGCACTTTCTTCCTCCGGTTGGGAGCCTTTTTTTCCTTCTCGCCTTCCTTCGATTCGTTTCCCTCCTCCACTTTTTTTTTTTTTTGTTTCTTCTTCTCTGTCTTATTTTGGAATGGCTTTCTACGTTTCTGCGAGTCAGCTTCGCATCTGTAACGGTGGTAGAGTGGCGAGGGGGTATTCGGTGTTCGTCGGCCGAGCGTGAACACGAGGGCGCGAAGCTCTGCCACGCGTGAAACACAACAACAACCGAACCCCGAGATCTTGTATCGCGCGTATGCCCTTTTTTGTTACTGTAATCCCGTGCACGGCGCAAGTTACGCGCACTAGACCTATCTGAAAAATCCCAGGATATGTGACGACGAGGGGAATTGTGGGGCTGTTCCGATGTACACGCTCGTGCTGACTCGAACGCTTCGTATATTCTTGTAGGGGCGCGATTAATTATTTCTCATTAAGCCCAGGACGCACACAAAATAAGGCAAACTTAGAAGGAAGTAATCACACACTCTTTTCAGCTTTCCTTCTGCCGTTTCTACGTTCTGAAATCGCAGATTTATAAACCAATATCAACTTGGTCTTCGATTACTCACATAATCTCACGTGTCGTACTTCTGAACACCACGATGCGTGAAGCAGACGCTGGAGGCGCACGTATTTCCGGAAAAGTCTATTGCAAGCTTGGTTGTCGGGGTATAACTTATTTTATCTGGTTTCTAACCAGACAACGTAGCCGGCGCTGTCCGAGTGATAAGGTAGCGTGATGTAACAATGAGACGACAATGAATTCGCGCTTTCCGATAGCAGACAAGTGTCATGGTTCAGGAGGTGAGATCAATATAAAATATTAGGACTGTATGTCTCAAAGCAGCTAATGCCACGAGCGGCGCGTGTGTCATTTTTTGCAGAACGTACCACTCGGTTTAAGCCCTCCACATACCCCCCCCCCCCCCTCAAAAAAAAAAAAAAAAAAAAAAAAAATATTCTGGACACAATTGAAGCGGTTTGGTGTCCAGAGGTCACTGCTAGTTGCCTATCTATGGGCTGATCTCGTTAACAACGTGTCTGAGTGTCACAAAACGTAAAGCATAAAACACTGAGATCATTTCTTGGTCATTTTGATAAAACCACAGAGCACAAAGTACGTCGTCCGTGCATTATTCGAACGTTAGGATTTGTGATGACACAGTCACGGGAAGCTTTGGATGGTTTCGGACGCATTGCGAGATCGCACAACGCTTCACTTGATGCTGGAGGAGTCTCTCGCTCCGGACGGTGCCGCAGCTATGTCACGTGTCTCTAATCTCACACGCCTAACCCTGCCATGAACAACATACTTTCTCTTTTTACAAATGCCTTGAAATGTGCTGCGTTGATGCGGAATTGTGATCTATGCTTCCCGGGTTAAATCCCCCCCCCCCTTGCTCATCATTCATTAATTAATTCATTCATTTTATTTGCTTTTAGATGTTGAAATACAGTCGCTGGAGTCATGGACAAAAACCCTACAGTTTCGACTTGACGACGTCCACGCCCCCCACTACGTTGGCCGACAGCAGACGGTATGCGGTCGTGCGTCACTAAACTACGTGATGCACGTTAAAGACCTCAGTCTAGCAGTCATACTGTAGTGACTAAATTCTTTTTATCTATAGACAGCAGGCAACAATGCTGCCCTACTCTGGCTGACTGACCCCATGTCTAAACATCTAACGACTAATCTGTTTTGTTTGTGGTGTTTGTCGCGTGTACACTTGTTGCAAGTAAAAAGATCCTTAGGGGGCTGCTAGGGTCGCCAGCATTAAAGTTTTGGGGTATTCACCAGCAGTCTAAAGGGATTCTTGTAACACCCCTGCGGTGTTAACCGGTGTAATTGCTTGGTGTATTCATTCAAAGACGGCGATAGCACAAACGATGTCGGCAAATCTAATCATGCTGCAGCTTCTCTGTCTCAAAAGCTTTGCGTAGCGTTTCCAGTATTACGGGTAGCTTTAAAAATTAGCTTTACAGAGGACTCATGACATTCGCTATAGGTTGTCTCATAAAACGTCCTTCGAACACTCCCGACCAAACTTGGTAGAGATGCAGCCTATAACTCAAACCCTATACACCAGTAGTCTCAAACTCATTTGCGTGCGAGGGACAGATAGTCGACGCTGGAAAGGCTGAGGGCCAACGTTAAACGTGGGAGAAGGAGGAAGGGAAGGGTTCAAAATGTTTAAAAGAGAAGAGACCTCGTGCTCAATGATGTTTATAAACTCAGTTCTGTCAGTGACATCTTTCTGCCAGTGACATCTTTAGATTAGATTTGTTTACATGATTACGTTCTGTTCCTACCTGATGTGGTAACAATAATCAATATGACACCGCCCCATCAACGTGCTGGAATTTTTAATATAACAAGAGAGCAAGTACGCTGTCATTCCTGTTGCTCACTTCACTCGGGAATTAAGCAAGCTGAACATGTCTTTAAAAAGCAATCGGTTAATGTGACAGTTTGTGCTCTTCTTGCGATTTTATTACAACACCTTGAAAAAATACTTGTCTATTAATGGTGATATTTTCTGAAGGCGAGAATCCCGAGCTTGTAGCTTATATCTTTGGCAGCTGCTCCTGCTGAACGAGAGTTCGCGCAGACGAGATGCATCCTTTAACAAAGAGATCACACTTGCAGCCTAGTAGTGGTATTGTGGTACATTACAATAAGCTGGGAAGAAAAATATAAAGCGAATTAAAGGAAAAGTGAACACATATAAGTATAAACTATGTGAATAGGTGAAAAGACTAGAGCTACTTCTCAAGCGAAACTGAATCGACAAGATGAGATCACTATGGCGCATGCCATTTCTAGCGCTCGAGACATGGGAACCGGGACTCGTAGTCTGTTGCCTGCGGGCCGCGTCCCATCAATTCGCGGGCCGCATGCGGCCCGTGGGCCGGGTGTTTTAGACCCCTGCTGTACACGGATCTAGGCGTAAATACATTCGTCAGCAGAGACCTCTAAAAAACAACACCCTTCCGAGATTGAGCTCAATTTCAACAATTATATAATAAAATTGTTTCGTCCCTGAAGCAACAACGCTTGCCCAAACGCCGAACGTCATCCCCGCGATCGGCGCATAACGTCTCAACGCGAGCGCGTTTCTCTCTCCTCTCACTCTTCCTTTCTTCGCATCCTTTCAAACGAGAGTGAGGGTACCTCGTATACACCGTCTCATCTCTAAGCTGACTGTGGACTGTGTGCTACGCGCTCGCCTGACCAATCGACCGGATCCCTCTCAACGTCCGACCAAGATCTTTGCGCGTTTCGTTGCGGACGGGAGCGTGAGCTCGTGGCGAAAGACAGGCGTATGATTGGTCTAGCAGTCACGTAGCTTCCAACGCACTGGCAGCTTAGGGGTGGAGGGAGTATAGTACCCGCAACGGGCAGTCTAATTATCCGGGTCCCGAGGTCACAACGGGCTCAAGGAGACTCTCGTGTAAGTGTAATCGGAGTTCCGTTCATTGTTGAAGCTATGAATGAAACCGCGTCAGCTTTCGTTTTCTGCGTGTGCGTGTGCACATTCATACCCACACCGTCCGTACATGCGCGCCGGCAGCAATCGGGCCGAGGAAGTGGCTGAATTAAAAGTGTTGTTGGCTGGCTGTTTGTTTTGTTTGTTTTGTTTTGTTTTCCGGGCGTAGAGTCATTCAGTCGAAGCGCATGTGTACTTGGGTTTCCAAGAATCATTTACGCGAAGTCCAAGGTTTCGACAAATGGTCGCTACATTTTCCCGTGGGAACTAAATTCGAGGACCATGTGCGAAAAAAACGACATCGTGCTCAGTGTTTGGCGTAGGCTGCCCGCACAAGTGTTAGCGTTAATGAGACAACAGAGGTTGCTTGAGCTTCGTTGCGTTTATGCCCGTTAGTTTTCATCGCTCTCTGCCCGAAGGACGGCTGTTTGTGCGTGTTTTTCCAGGAACTAAAAAACCCAAATTCAAACGTTCTGTTTTTTGTTTTTTTTACTTTTTCTTGCTTGATGGAGTTGCACTTGAACTTCATGGTTGCCAAAGGGTGGCATTTAGACGAGGATAATCACGTTTCATAATTTTGGAAACATTGTTGGTCGCAGGTCAGGTAAGAATGTCCTTGCCAGGTTGAGGACATGAGGAGTACACACACGAAAAAGCTCCCTGAGGCCGAACGGTTTCGCTACCTTCAACTGAGATCACGTGCGCAGCCCTCGCTCATAAAAGTGCGACGAAATCGTTACTCATTTCCTGTGAAGATTTTACACTTCACAGACAGTATATTTCTTCTACCTCCGGGTGATGTTGGATAGGAAAAAAGTTGATCCCTTCAATGACTGGCGATTCTGGTCCACCGGGTGCAGCCAGGTGAGTTTTTTTTAAAGTGATATAAGGAGCTTATGTTGCAGAAAAGCCGGCGTCGGCGTCGGTGTCTGCGTCGGTGGTACTGAAAAATCCTGATTGGTCAGCAAGTAATTAATTTGCCTTTAAAAATGAAGAATTATAGGGGGAGCCGAATCAAACCCACGACCCTTCGTTTGCTAGTCAGACACGCAACGAACTAAGCCACGCAAACACATTTCGTTTTTTCGCCACGCGAATTTTTTAAAATATCTTTATTACATGATGTTTTGCGAATACCACAACAAACGTTCAGTCGCATTTTTATATACAGTCGGACATTCACTCCAAAAACCTATCTACAAACACCCATCACACACTTGTTACATTTGGCACCGCACACACTTTTTTACATTTGGAATTTTGTACATGTGGTCCATAAGACGTTTTATGGAGAAAGTCACCACCTTGTAATTTAAATGTTTCAGTGAAAGTCACTCGCGCGCAAAGTTAACATTTATCAGAGATCTGGGAGACCTAGGCATGCGTCAAACAGTCAGGTTGACTAAATTGTGAGGCGTCTAGAATTCTCCCTTCCGCCATTTGTTCAAAAAAGCAATTTCGTCGTACGTGGTCTCTCCGCATGTCTCTCAATCATACGACACTTCCACAGACTATGCAACCCTAGTAGTGCGAACATATCATACGGGATGTTCTCATTTTTTGAAAACGGGAGGATGCAAAGACTGTAATCGTTAAGAATTGGATCTTTTTTTAGCGTTCGTTGCGACACATTGTCTCTGGCTTATTACACAATCTACAATTTACTGTCCAGGGTGCAAGTATTCCTTTTTCTTGGACGTCAGCTTTAACAAGTAAAGTGGATGTACGCCGTTTAAAGAAAACCGTCGTTCATTAATGAAGGCACTCAAATTTTTTTCAACCCTTTAAACACGTCGCTGATGGGTTATTGTGTAAAGCGGGTGCGGTAAAGTGGAAGAGGAAACATGCTTTCTGTAATGCTTCTTGACAATGCCTTTTTAGACACGTTAAACCAATATTCTAGTGAAAATCGCACTTTGAGAAAGCTAAAGGAATCCACCACTTCCTTTAAAAAACCCTAAGGCCTATCTCAAAATATTTCGCCAGTTGAAACGACCAGGTAATTTAAACTCTGAGCGAGATGTAATTGGAGCATGACTCTGAAAAAATTGTGCTTCACATTCTCTAAGAAAAAGAACCGCGAGACCAAGTGGGGGACAAATATGTGACACAAACCCAAATCGTCATTATCAAGATTAAGGAAAAGGTTATCCCTCTTTATAGGCTCCCAAGTGGAGCACCATATTAACGTGATAAATATTTTATGAATTTTCTGTATGTTGCTTCGAGAGCAGTGAGGCACCTGGAAAACGTACATGAGTTTTGAAGCCAAAAATATATTACATACACTAGCTCTAGTGAAAATTGAAATGATTCTTCCTTTCCACGCACAAGTTTTCCTGTTCAGTGTGGTCTCCAGAGAAGACCAGTAGGTTAAACTACTACGAACCTGCGAGAGCGGCACTCCGAGAGTAAGGGAACCTCGATTCCAAGATATTCCTGAAAACAAATTAGGGTTTTGTAGCCCAGGAATCATAGCACAAGCCGTTGCATTTCGACGGGTCTACTGAAGCTACTGTGACTGCGCAATACTGCGCTGTGAGATCAAGTGCTTTCTCGACACCCCTCTTGTCAGTACAAAAAATGCAACGTCAACTGCATATGAAAGGACTTTTACCTCCACATCAGCCAGGGAGTATCCAAAGGTACTTTCGCTCCTAAAGATGCTAAGGCATAAAAGCTTTAAGTACATGGCGAAAAGAAGCGGGGATAGCGGGCAGCCCTGCCTAACAGAAGATTTTATTTTAATTTCGTCTGAGAGATTACTATTGATGACAAGCCTTGTTGAACAGTTTGAGTAGCAAAGTTGGATTCCATCTAAAAGTGTCACCTCTACGTTGATGTGCTTAAGCAGTGCAAATAAAAATGAGTGGCTCACGCGGTCAAAAGCCTTCGTAAGATCTATTTGCACAAAAGCTACTTGGTCATTATTATCGGACACTACACCAGTACTGAACGAGCAACATGAACATTTGTTTGAATAGCTCGTCCGCGTATCCCGCAAGTTTGGTATCCACTTACTAACTTTTCACTTACGCGCTGTAGCCTTTCATTGAGTAATTTTGCATATATTTTATAATCAACGTAGCACATGAATACGGGCCTGTAATTCTGTATCATTTTAAGCATTACCGAGTCTTTTGTCTTTGGTACTAGTATCGTGTTTCCACAGTAGAAGGAAGGTGGAAGCCCTCTCTGCACATAGGCATCTTGAAATACAGCGAGCAAAACTGGAGATATGATATCTTGGTGTTTTTGTTTTATAAAATTCCACACTCAGACTGTCACGCCCAGGCGTTTTACCATTAGAGAGAGTTTTGTTGGCGGCTTTGATTTCGTTTAAAGTTTTAGGACCGTCAACTAACTTCCGCTTTGTCTCGTCAAGTGTCGGCATTTGAGATAACAGTTGTTCGACTTCAGCGTTTTCTTTTGTAGGTATCACCTTTCTAAAAATGTTTGTGTAAACTTTGTGGCCTTTTGAAACAGTTGCGAAATGATGAGCTCCGGTGGAAATACCACATCGGCCACTGACTGAGGTGTTAATGAATCGTCAAACGTCGTCTCAAGTGAATACAAAGTCACACTCCTACGTCTGCCAACCGGTAGTCTCGTCTTCAATTTTGTATTTATTCATGCTGACATGACTGCAAGGCTTTGCACGGCACCGGACTTCCGTGCTGCTCTCAAAGAAGTGATATACTTAAAATACATCAAAGCCAGCGGGCAATTTCAGATGGGTCATGTGTGAACGGTCACCTGCGTCAATGCTCTCGCCAAAGAAAAGCTTTGCCGGCGTGGTGAGCTGCTCGTGAAAGGCAAGAAATGCCTCGTGATTGACCCAAACGCTCGGGATCTCAAGATGAAGATCTTGTGGCTTCCAGACCATCTCGAAAATGGGCGCATCGTCGAAGCCCTAACAGCTTTCGGCACAGTGCGCAGCATTCATCGAGAGGAGTGGCGCTACTCAGGAATGAAGCACATGGACACCCTAAACAGAGAAGTCGACATCACGTTACACGAAGGAATGACGACGGAAAAGGTTCCTCACCTACTTCAGGTGTATGGAATTTAATGCCTCGTCATTGTCCCAGGAAGGTACACTTTGTGCCTCCGGTGCGACAGGGTCGGTAACATTCGACGACAGGGCAGAATACCACACTGCTTCAAATGCGGTCGCTTCGGACACATCGCTGATGATTGCGTTACTACTTACGCAAGCAAACTTCGAGTAAATCTGTCCCGCTGCGACACCGAAGAGCAGTCGGAACTCCTGATAGATGTCTCAGAGATCGTCGAGCCTTCTGGTCTCACACCGCCAGCAGCGAAGTTCCAAAAGCACCTCGAACAATATTCTCCAAGCGTAGTACCCTGTACTAGCGAAAGCAAGGACGACCCTGGTGGCCTCCCTGGTCCAGATCCACCAACTGGTGAGGACGACAATTCGTCTACGACATCAGACTTGACGATATTTGGGGAATAGGCTATACGACAAGAACAAGGACTTGTTGAGAAGAATGCAGAACCCGAAATCACCGAGACCGTAGTTGAAGCACCAAAGCCAGTTCAAGTACCAGAAGATGCAGCCATTTTCGGCCCGACGAACAGTCCCTCTGCCACGAGTCATGAAAGAACGCAAGCAGGTAGGAGCTCGACATAAACCATACTACAAACCACCGGGGAACCTCAAGGTGATCGAAGACAGCCAAAGTGGTAACTTGAGTACACCCTGAATTCCCCCATGTATATACCCTTCCTTTACATTTTGTAACTTTAAATGTAAGAGGTCTAAACTCTAGGAGGAAGTAACATCAACCTTTGCGCCTTTTTAAAGAGGAGAAAGTTGACGTCGCAGCGGTACAGGAGGCGAAGTTATCATCTGACGAAACTTTTGCTGAAGTGGCGTCCTTTATGAAGGAATGCGAAATCTGCGTTAGCCGAGCTACTGGTCTCTCCGCTGGGTGTCTTTTTTTCTTTCGTAAACAGCTTGATATGTCATCCCTTTCCATTTTTATTGACCTGGAAGAGCGTTTTATTTCATGTGATCTTGGCCTTAGGCAGATAAATTGCCACTTCATTTGTCTATATGCTCCTAATAATCCAAAAGAAAGAACATGATTCTTGTAAATATTATCAGTAGCTTTTTAAAACTGATATAACTTTGGTTACAATGGGAGACTTCAACTGTGTTTGTAGTGCAGATGATCGATCGGTATTACAAACTAGGTACGACAGAAGTGCCGCTGCGCTTCAGAACATACTTCAAGAAAAATAACCTCAATGATGAAGCTTATAGAACAGGGTGATCCACTACGTTACACACATTTTCAAGGAAACTCTCTCGCGCGGTTAGACATAATTTATGTATCAGGCGATATACTTGACGCTATGAGAGACTACCGCGTTAAACCAGTGTTCTCCTCGGATCATTGCCTGGTATTCGCTTGTTTTGGTCAGCGGAAACACCGAAGTGCTTATCAACAGTGGGATTTATGGAAGTTAAATTTGAAACTTCTATGCGATGAGCCTTTCTAAAAAAAGATTCTCTCAGTTTTGTTTGATATACTCAAAGACCCAACATGCATATATTTGCTAGATTGGACAGTTTCAAGCAAGAGGTCTAAAACAACACAATCGAGTGCTACGTACGATTCTGTCACTTATCAGCAAACAGGAACAGCGGGAACTTTTTCAAGAATATAAGAACTTTATATGAACTCGAATGCTTAACCCCAGGTGCATATAGTGATGATATCAACATTGTACGAGCTCAACTACAAAAATACGCAACCGAAGGGAATCGAGAAGCCTTAATTGGATCTCGCAAGAAACGTTTTCGCCTAGGTGAATAGCCTGCAAAGAGTTCTCTGGACGACGAAAGGCGATACGCCCTGGAAAAAGAAATTCTAGAGATTAAGAACAACAGATCAATGCTCGCCGAGTCAACAGAAATCGTGAAAGGCCAAGCAGGCACGCTTGCACGGCTTGAGAAGGCGCGTTTTTTTTTTTTTTTTTTTTAATTTAGCTTTTGCGTTTGAAGGTTTAAGGGGTAGTTTGGTTAATTCTTCATGGACACCCATTCGCCTGACAATTTGCTAAACACACCAGTAAACATCGCTGAAATAGAATCCCAGATATTAGGTGGAAATATTTGCTTTTTGCAAAGTTATTGAAGTTACAATTTTGGGCCTCATCGTGTTTTTCGAACTGAAAGGAAAACTGACGCCAGTGGAAGGCATGGGTTCATTTTTTGTACTGTAGAATTTGTTCCCAACTGATTCCAACCAGTTTCATGGTTTCCAATGAATGCTTTGGAAGCTCCCTCCAATACCCGCGCACCACCTTGGAACAAATGCTTGGCATAGTCTATTTTTTAGACTGCTGGCTCGACTGGCAAGTCTGCCTTCCGCTGGCGTTACGGCAATGAAAAGTGCGGGAATATTTTAATATTAGCTTTTGCAACATTTTCATTTGCCGGTTTTAGAATACCTGTTATGTATTTCGCTATAATAAATAGCACACCGGAAAGAGTAAACGACCGGGATTAAAAAAAATATAGAGTTAGTTATGGTTGCTCAAAATATCGCCGAAATACTTCTATATGCGTCCTCCTGTAATTTTGTCCGTTGTGAATAAGCCTCGTTCTGGCTACAGTTAATTTAACCTATTCTTATACACAATTGCGTTATTTCTCTTCAGGTATATACCTACTAAGCTCAAAAACTGGTATTTTTTTGCCTTGTCCAAGCCATTAAAAGGCAAGCTTATTTACGTGCTACAAAACGGTATAAAGAGTTCTAAGATCATGTAATGAAACGGAAAAACCTTCTAACAATCCTTAACCTGAATCATAAACACTCTTAAGACATCGGGAAGTCCATAAGGGAGAGGAAGATTGCACAAACAGACCAATATTTCACACCCTCTTATTTGGACAATCCACACGTTACTTGCAGAGCTCGCTAATCGGCGAGGCTGCAGCATTTAAAACAATAAGAACCTCCCAGCGCGCCTCCTGAACCAGTTCCAGCACATGATTCGAGTTTCCAACTAAAAATTCGAGTCATTCACCCCTCCCAAAGACGCGCCGCCAGACCAAGAGAACTTTAAGGTCTAGTTAAAGAGCAGCAGCACCACGGTGCATAGTCGTTGATTCGGGTAAATCATTGTCATTGAGGCCGCGGTGCCGCTATATTTCAGCCACGAGGCCATCATTATACCCTATTTTGGAACCGCGTCGGTCAGGTTGCTGCGCCGTCCAGCCTTGCTTTCCTGCCTGCTCTCGCCTCCCTGGCGGAGCTATACTCCGCTCACCCCTGGTCTGACAGTCCGGTAAAAGCTAGCTGCATATTGGGCCAGTCGTATCTGTCGCCACGTGATCACGTTCCCTCTCATACCCCCGCCCTGATAGCGGGATCAGGTTGTGAAAGAAAACGCGGTTGATTGGGCCGGTGAGTGCACAGTTCCCACAGCACTGCCAGCTTAGCGGTGACCGGAGTGCGGCTAGGGTTTCGACGTGGTCCGAATTTATGCGTCGGAACGCGGCGCTTGTCTCCGGGCAGACCTCGGAATTTACAGCTCCGCTCGAAATGCTTTCACCCCGCGTGCTCGGGTATACGTCCGTTAATGCGCACTACATTCAATGAGGTCTATCATCTTGTCTCCGTGTGTAGAAACGCGCGGTCCAAGTGTGTGTGTGTGTGCTCAGTATGGAGGCGTACCACCGTATACCCGCGTCCTTTCCTGGATATTTCTTTTTCTCCCTTCCGAGCATATTTATTACTTTACACGAGAACGTGCTCTGTCTGGTGGCTTAATGATTAAATATGTTGGCGCCGTCCGTAGCAGGAAGGTCATTTTCGGTTGTTGATTCGCATTAAATTACGTTCTGATTTTCATAACCTAACGTCTCCGCGATAAGTAGTAAGTCGGGGAGAACTTTTTTTTTTTTCTCGCGGTACTGGAGATTACAGAGAACGCGGTTGACCGCCGCAAACTTTAGCTTTCATGCGTTGGTATTTTTGTTTTCGTTTCAATTTTATGTTTTCTTTTTTTTTAAGAACCTAGCGAGGATTAGGATTTGAGTAAGAGTGGAAATACAGCGACGGGTTTCTCAACATGAAGCGTTCGCTTTGTATCGCGATATAGGAACACAAGCGGAAGAGGCTTAACTTACCGGGCACAAGCGGAATATTAAGGTAGCAACACCGCTCTAAAACATTGCTTCGTTACAGAAAGAAATTATGGTGGGTTTTGTCCTGTATGTTCCGCCTAAAAATAATGAGGCTGTCCAGTATGCGTTAACATTTATTTTTTAGGTGACTGCTTGGTACTTTGAATGGGATCGTAATGTATCATCATTATTATTCTATTTGAATGTGATCGTAATGTGTCGTTATTATTATTATTACTATAATTATAAAGTGGCACTCAACCTCATTTTCCTTTCGTTTCCTGCCACTGCAGGGGGCTCAAGAAGCTGATGTATGTTCAAAATTCTGTAAGACAAATGTTGTTGTTTTTTTTCCACAGAGGTGTTTTTTAGAACATAAAACAACCTGAGAACAAAATAAACACAATCGAAAAACCATGGGTGCGGCAATACAGAGTGATCGTTGAAGAACGTTGCCGAACAGCAGATACTGTAGGCCTGGACGTGCTTTCACAGAAGTCTCACCCAGTGAGCCGTTAAGAATACAGTTTAAGCTTCTACTCAAGTACGCGCTCGTCGCCTTTCGTCGTGATTTTCCTGCACGTGCTCACGAGACGCCAAAGTGTTATCGAACAGAACGCGATAGAGACGGAGCTTCTACCGCATGTCTAACCTGTCACCAACTTACTTGTCGCCTGCATTACGTGCACCGCCGGCGTAAGCCCGACGATCCGACACCTCCTTTGAGGATTCTGCCGGCTCGCGAGACAAAAGAGCCGAACAGCTGGGGTCTCACATCTACACTTTACAGGCCTGGACCACACCGGCTCACGAGGCAGGGAGACGCTACTCTTCCTATGGCAGTTCGCGCGCTCGACAGTAGTGCACCGTCGAATGCAAACTTTTCCTCCCTATGTTCCCCTTCCCCAATGAGGCCATGGCTCCACCCTTATGTAAATAAAGTTAAATCACCATCATCATCAAATACCCGATATCCCAAAGCACTTCCGAAAACTGAAGTGGCTGTAGGCTTCCGTGTTGGACAGAACCGCGTAAGAGTTGTACTGTTCTCCGTCTTCGCAGTTCAACAATCACGTCAGTGTTCAAGCATTTCTGATTGATGGGGGCGTTGCCACCACCTGCATTACGCTTGTTGGGTCTGTTGCATTGGTTTCCAATTCAAAATTGCATCAGTGTCTCGGGAAATATAGTGGTAAAAAATTCCCATCGTCGAAAGCAAATTTGAGGTTCACTTCAGCGTCCCTTTAACCAAGGTGCACAGACATTGAAACTGGCGACGACGTATTCTCAAAATATCTGTGGTGGTCAAGAAAATCGGGGACTTCTAGAAAGGCGGTGAGTGTCACCGTAGTGATGAATAAAAAATTAAAAAAAATGAAAGCACTCATGAATATATTCTTATGATCTGAGCATAAAAAGGCAATTCTTCAAGAGGGCGTTCGGAAGTTGCCATTCTGGGGGTTGGTCTTGGCGCATCCTCCGTTCGCCTTGCAAAGCAGCAAGCTCGGGCAGCTGAGAAATCTTTATCACACACATTCTAGCTTGTGGCAGTGCTTCTGTCAATGCAAATAAAGTGTGTGCAGATGTCGCGCTCCGAAGCAATGATCTCAGTGGCCAGCTAGATTTCATTTTTGGGTTTGGAAAATTTATCCCATGGCGACCATCTAGTTTTTGTTTCTCAATGCACACACGCACATGCACAGGGAGTGAAAGATGCTTACTCGTATAGCCGAAGCAACTAAATATTTTAATTTCTACTGCATTATAAAAACAAGGCTGTAACTAAAGTGGAGAAAGCTAAACAATCAGAAATCTTTCAATTCTAATTAAAAAGTATCCTTATATGTATTTTAGTTATAATAAACATACCTTCAAATTTTAAATAGAACAGCGATCATATGCAAGAGACAAGCAAGACCTTTTTTTTAATGACTGAGAAGCAAAAATAACTGAAAAGAAGGTTGCCCTTAAAGCGGCGCGAATTCAAGTTCAAAGATGTTCGCTCACTACGTGACCAGAAGAAGGATACTCTGCTCACGAGAAATAAGACATTAGACACGATGAGCGATTTTTATATAGAGATGCACGCACGTACGAAGTAAACTGTTACGAATAACCAATTACTTTTTGCGAAGAGCAACACCTTCGAGCGATTACAGCTATACCAGAGAGGGGAGTTTCTGGAGACTCAATTTACTTCCAAGTGCGGCTTACATTTCGCGTTTCACCGTCGAAATTCGTTACGGGCTTATGAACTCCAAGCCGACGCGTGATATGTGATGTTGGGGGAGTCATATTTACGCAACAGCTGTACAGTGCGGACGGCACGAGGATCTAAAACGTGACACTTTAAAAACCTCTTATTTTTCTTGGAACCACATCGGGCACCGCTCGTGATCTCTTTTCCCTCGCTCTCGACGCCCGCTGTCACGGTCAGTCATGAACGGAAGACGAATGGTGCGGCCGCCGTCCGGCGCGAGGGCTGCATCGGTGGAAATCTGGGAAGAAAATTGACCATTAGGTTCCATTCCTCGCGTACATCCCGCATGTTCCAGCTTGATAGATGCATGCCGCGATAAGTGACGTAATGGTTGCGACCGGACTTGAGGCGAAACGGACAGACGCCCCTTGGTCTAGTTCAGTCCTGCGCGTGTGGTCGTGTGGGCCGGAGGCTATACGGTGGGATGTGGGGGGTTACTCCGGTGTGCGGAACTGTATGACCAAGCTCTAAACTTTGTCGCGATGGCCCACAGACACAAACTCACTTTCTAACGCGGAGCTATAGCCTCAGGACAGCGAACAGGTGGAGCCTCGGTCGGCTGCTAGTAGTGCGGCTGGTGGCCGCAGAAGTTGAACTTTGGGTACGCCATGCCACCGAACGATTGGATGCGTGTGCTGCGTGAGAGTTTGGCGGGGCACTCAGACGACCGAGCTCAAGATCGGGTCAGATGATTGAGGCCACGGGCAGTCTCAGAAGTGCGACAATTCCGCACAAGAAAGCGCTCCCTCTCGAACCAGAGTTCAATGTCCGATCGGTAGAATATTCACTGGCGTCTGTTTGTAAAGAAGCTCACTATCGCCCACTATCGGTGTACCTGTGCGCGCTTCCATATATCTTCTTTAATCTTTGTTTCGCGTCCTCTTATTCAATTCAATGTGAATATGTTTAAGTGGAGAATCTGTACCCCGGGGCGGGCTACCTAAAACTCAAGGATCGGAGAGGTTGTAAAACAAATAAACTACAATTCTGAAATATCTACTGGATAAATGCGGCATTGAACGGCAAATACGGCATATACATCTAGAAGTCATAAGAGTTTATACAGTGAAAGACTGATAACGGCATATGTACAATAAATTACAGTAATATAAAACCAGCTGTATAAAGAAACAAGTGCCAGTGTCTTCTGTGTCTGTTCAGTGTATTACGCCGGACGGTTTGGAGAGGTTTGCGCAGAATGTAGCTAACACAAACTGGGGTGATGTTTTCGAAAATGGTGACCCCAATGAGGCGTACAGTTTATTTTTGGAGCGCTTTAAAAGCCTTTACAGTGTACATTTTCCATACAAACAAATTAAAGTAAAAAAGCGGATTCGGAAACCTTGGGTAACGGTTGACTTACTCGGAAGAATAAATATTAAAAACGCTCTCTACAAAACGTTTACGAAGACTAGAGATCCCAATGACCTCGGGACATTTAAAAATTATCGTAATCAAATAACAAAGGACTTGAAAAAGGCCAGGCAACGTTACCATTATGAATCTTTTAGATCTTCAGTAGGCCGCAGTGACCTTATGTGGAAAAATTTAAACGCGGTTATCGGGCGTGGTATGCGCTCCAATGACATAGAAAGCATTTCTTCTGCCGGCGTCAAGTTAACTGGCGTATCTTTAGCAGATGTATTTAATGACTATTTCATAAATTTACCTCAACGTAGTTATAGCGGCGACGCGTGTAAAAATGTTACGTTTAGAAACAGCGACTCTATTTTTTTACGTCCAGTCACTGACGCAGAGGTGTTTACGGTTTTTATGGAATTAAATAACAGACATAGTTGTGATGCGGATGATATGCAGATTAGGCTAGTCAAGTATGTTTTACCTTTGATTACTCCCTGTATTACTCATATTTTTAACTTGTGTCTTTCGGTCGGTGTACTTCCGCAACTCATGCAAAAAGCTGAAGTGTCTGTGCTGTACAAAAAGGGAGATAAGAACGACATAAGCAATTACAGACCTATCTCTGTCCTTCCACTATTCTCAAAGGGCTTAGAAAAAATCATACATATTCGAGTATCTCAGTTTTTAGATAAGCACCAAATAATTACTAATGCTCAGTTCGGCTTTCGAAAAAATCGATCAACGGAACTTGCATTGCTTGAACAAAAAGAATTTATTTTACGGAGTTTTGAAAGTAAGAAATTGGCCCTTGGCATTTTTGTAGATTTTACAAAGGCGTTTGATTATATAAATCACAATTTACTGCTAGAAAAGCTCGATATTTACGGAATTCGAGGTCAAGCGTTTCTCTTGCTTAAATCATATTTAGGTCACCGTCAGCAGTTCGTTCATCTTAATAGTTTCGCGTCTTCAACAAAGGCAATTATATCCGGTGTACCACAAGGAAGCATATTAGGGCCGTTACTGTTTAACATATACATTAATGATATTGTAAACATAAATCCACTGACTAAATTCGTAATATACGCGGATGACACGAGCCTCTTTTTTCCTGGCGAGACTGGCGACGAGCTTATCAGCTGCGCAAACGTGACCCTAACAGCGTTGCAAAAATGGTCATCGGATAACGCGCTAAACATCAATACGAGTAAAACAAAGGCAATAATCTTTCGGCCTAAAAACAAAAATGTTTCTACAACCAAGACCCTTGTCTTAAATGAAAAGTGTATAGATATTGTAGATAACTTTAAAAGTTTAGGTGTAGTTTTCAATCAGTACTTATCTTGGGATAATCATGTAAATGATTTACGCACTAGATTGTCAAGGGTCATTGGACTAGTCTCTCGTAACCGTTTTATTCTACCGAGAAATGTTAAGTTTCTTTTATACCAGACTTTATTTCTTTCTCACCTGAATTATTATCTAGTTAAAGGCACAACCACCCGCACAAATCTCCAAAAAATACTTCTACTGCAAAAAAAAATATGTACGTCTCATTGAGAATGCTTCTTACGACTCTAGCACCCAGGGACTGTTCATAAAAAATAGTATACTTCCTGTTTACAAAATGTATCAGTACAGACTCGTGATCAGTTTCAAGTTAGAAAATAAAAGAAATGGGGATAGTTTAGTAAATCTTGCGGAGCTAAGAGAACTTGCAACTTCCTACCCAACTCGGTCGGCGGAACATTGGACTGTGCCATTGTGTCATAACAACTATTCAATGCAATCACTGAAATACACACTTCCTACTATATTGAACAGCCTAATAAAAAATAACATTGATATTATTTCTATCGCAATTCAGGAATTACGAACTGAACTAATGTGGGGCGAAAACGAATGAATCGATTTATGAGACCTGTTTGATTTTTATATTTTACTTTGTAATGTCGGTTTTCTCCGTGTTGTTCGCTGTTGCTTTTGTTTTCACTTCTGTATATGCCACTAGAAGGGAGCAAGGGGCTCTGTCAAGCTGTTCTCACAGCTTTTTTCCCTTGTTTCCTCCATTTATGTATCAAAATGGAAAATAAAGTTCTTTAATAATAAAAAAAAAGATGTAAGGGAAAAAAATCATGCTAGACGTTTAAATATAATAACGTATATTGTTATCTCATTATATTATTTAATATTTGGCCGATATTTCAGTGTCGTTTAAGGTATGACTTCTTAACATTGATGTACGCTTCTATCATTCCAAATTAAGTCAAAGACCTAAAGCTTTGGCCAAAAAAAATTAGCTACTGTCCGGTGCGCCTGGAACAAGCCGTAATGACTTTTGCCGTCGATCATTAGGGAACTATATAATGATGTGTTTAACGTCTTCCACGGGATGGCCGCATGAGCCACTTGATGTCTTAACCTGTGGTCCTTTCTTTCTTTGTCCTCAAGAACTTATTACAATTAGTAGTTTTCTGAAGAAACATTTTCTTTTCCGATCACTCGGCGTCGCAGGAGAACAAATAAGCACACCGGTAATTTATTGGGGCTCGAAGCAGCGTGCCGCCGATACACGATTGGAAACAAGGCATGGTCGCCGCCATGTTCCTGCTTGTGTAAGAAAGCACGTGCAATGGTAAGCCGGCCAAAGTCACGTTCACGCGCTTGCTGTACGTGCTTCCACGAATGGGGCCCCAGTCCGGACGCCGTGCTTGCAATCATGTATAGGCTAGAGGCACTGGATCCTGGCAGAGCCGTATATTAGGAGAGTTTGGACAACAGGCGGAGCAAAGGCCGCCGCCAGCGCCGAATATTCCCCCCACGCTTAGAGCGTAAACTAAATTTGTGACACAGCGTCGACCAATCAGGAGACCTCTACTCCATCTCATAGATGTCTGCAGTGAAGACAAAGGCACAGGAGCGTGAGCCTAGCTCAGCGAAACGCTTTTGTTTGTACGAGACCTCGTGCATGGGAGGCACTTTCCAAAGCCACGCGCTCGTGCCCATGCCTTTGTCTGCACTGCTAGAACAGCGTCCCGAGACTGGCTGAAAGAAAGCAGTGCAAAGGGTGGGGTGCGCGAGCGTCTTGAGACGCGGAGTTCCGCTCGGCACGGCTCAAATTATACTTCGTTTCACTTTATCTGCGAACGAAGCCAAAGCTAGAAGCGCGAGACCAGCGCTTTTTGCATTTCTCCCCAGCTCGCGCGCTCGAGCAAAGCCTGAACGCATGGAGCTTCCGTGCTCGCGCTTCCAGTTTTGCCTTCGCTCGCACATAAGGTGAAGCGAAGTATAGTCGTGGCACAAATTTAGAGCACACGACCACCGCTAGGGGCTGTTTCGCGGCCTGTGGTTGGCCCCGAAATGCTCGCCTATTCAAACCAATGTATGGCCAAACTCTCTCAATAAACGGCTCTGGATCCTGGGAAAGTGGTCGCCATTTTGGTCCATAAAATGAGCAATTTCTTGAATTAAAACTTGTGTTTGGGCGAGTTGGTTCATACTGATTTAAAAGGTTGTGAGTTAGCGCCCGTCCTGTCGTCTTTGTGTCTATATTGTCCTTGTTTTGTTCGCGCTTTTTAACCTTTTAAATAAGCAATTTCTTCTTGACCCCTCCGTTCTTGGTGAGCCGATCTAAATTCGCTAGTGATAGGTAGCTTTATCAAGACGTTTCTTGTATACTGAGATTTTGCTATCCACACACCGGCGAAACAAGAGTACTTCTTCGAACCAGCACCACATGCTATGTCGGTGCTTGGGGACACTGAAAAATAAGTTTACTGTATTAAAATATGCAAAAAGAACAATATAATTGTAAGAGATTCGTGGAGATGGGAATGATGGATAAGTTTATTCAGACGGTTATAGGCGCCAGAGACGCTTATATTGGCGAGGAACGCTTTCAGTACGATGATGCTCCATGGTGATCTTGGCGCGACTGATTTAGAAAGCTTCGAAGATTTGAATGGACCGAGATGGCGATTTCCATGGCAACGTAGACATATTAGCCAATCGCCTTGCGATGCTTTGGTCGTCTGTATGTTAGTATCTGTTTGTGTCCGGCTGGCAGGTAGGGAAGGCAATGGTGCTACTTTCCCTTGATGTAGTGATTTTAGTACAGGCTACTTCTAAAAATATCCCTGCATGCAACACGGCGCGCGTTGCATTATAAAACTTCTTCGGCCATGAAGATGAATGGCATGGTTTCGATTTCGTTAGTAGGCAAGCCGTTGATGAAGAACTGTATCTCAGTACTGGATGAAAATAAAGTGAGCGCTCGCTTGCATTTCACCCATTAATCTTCGTGAGAGCCCCAGTTGAATCACGGACCTCCAGCGGCACACTCTAAAAAAGATCCCCTGAATCTACTGTCCCGAACAACACGTGGATAGCCAATCACCGTAACTCACGGAGGCAGCTCAGCAAATCACGATGCCGAAACGTAAGATTAGACCAAAAAACGCAGTCTGAGTTGTCACATTAAGCAATGCAAAAATATCACGCTTGTATCGCTTAATGTCACAACTCGGACTGCATTTTTTTTTTGTATAATCATAAGTTCCGGCATCGACATTCGCTGAGCTGCCTCCGTGAGTTATGGTGATTGGCTTTCCAAGTGTTGTGCGCGAAAGTAGAAGCACGGGTTTTTTTAGACAGCCGTCAGGACCTGAGACTTGGCGAGGAGTAGGAGTAAGGCCTGCCGCGTCCCATACAATTTTGGCGGCCTGGCCACCGCTGCAGACCCTCCCGGGTCAAGGATTATTTATGAAGCCTAGGACATTGAGACAATACAACAGGATGATAAGCCCAGTACACTTCTTCCTGTATTCACCTGCGCATAAACTCTGGTACGTCGAGAGACTCAAAAACATACCCCGGCATTCTATCCATATTGGTAGACAAAAGCATATATTTAATGAAAGTCACATATTCGAAAATGCATGCACTCAAATCGGTCGTGACGGGGTGTCGTGAATCGACAGACCTCTCGCAAAATCGCAGCAATCCTAGTGGCGTAGTGTCAAGCAAAGCATCTTGGGTATCTTTTGGCCAAAGTTTCGTTTTCAATTTGTCAACCTCAATTTACGACATCTTATCACGACCTAATACAACGCACGCATTTTGAATATGCGACTTCCCATAAATTTATGGCGTTACCTACCAGTACGGATAGAACGCGGGGTAAGGTTTTTGGGGGTTCCCGACGTAGCAGAATCCGTGCGCAAGTAAACAAAAGGAGGAGAAGAATTGTACTGGGCCGACCATCCTGTTCCATCGTGTCAATGTCCTATACAGGCTTCTTAAATGATCCGCGGCCCGTTCACTCAAATGAACACCGCCATTCGCTAAAGTGTCGTTCAATGAGACATTATGGGCTGGGCTTCGTTCGCTAAAATGTCGTTCGATCGAGTCAGTGCCACCAGGTCCTCCCAACTAAACGTTTATCACGGCACATGTTAGTGTGGTAATACTTCAAGATTTATAGTTTCTACGATTTTGACGAAGTGAATAGAAAAGAAGATGTAAAAAGTAACTTCATTTAGCTACAAGTTTCTGGAAAATGTACCTAAGATGCAGATGCAGATGCAGATGCCGAGAAATTAAAGTACCTAGGTTTGTACCTCTGGTACAACAAAAGTACCTAGATACCGATTTCCAGTTACTTGTACCTAGGTACTTTACAACCCTGCTGAGATCCACTACTTCGTCAACGAGGCAATCGATTTTGAAACCATGCCACTCTTCTTCATGGCCAAAGTGGTCCCATAATTCAAAGCGTGCAGTGTTGCGTGCAGGAATTCTTGAAAGTAGTCTATTGATATTGTAAAATTGAACCCGAAATGGTGGTCAAAAGGCGCTTGCGGCCGAAATATCCATCGAGACGGAAGATACAAGGAGTCGAAAGATCCACTTGGTCAAGTGACAGGCGAGAAGGAATATCCATCGAGACGAAATGTCCAATTGAGACGGAATGTCCAACGAGTCCGAATATCCAATCGAGACGGAAGATCTAACCGGGCGTGAATCTCCAGCGTTCCTGTATATCCATCTAGACATAAGATCCAACCAGGCCTGAATGTCCACCGTGAGTGAATATTCAACGAGACGGAAGATCCAACGTGGTCTGAATGTCGATTGAGATTGGATATTCAACGCGGCAACCGTGCAACGTAGAATATTACTGTATGCTGTTCAGTGTGACAAGCTAGAGCCTAAAGTAGCAGTATGGTAAAAATAAGCAGGCAGCTCGCAGTGATGAAACTTCGCCCTCTGTGAATAAACGGGCGGTGAGAGAAAGCATCATTGAATAAAGTTTACCTTAACGATTCTCACAATTTTGTGACAGATTTAAAGTAAATGTTCCTGCTGGAAGCCGACCTTTACGAAAAGTAACAAAAATAAGCAGACTGCTTTACGCGGTGAAATCAACTGTTTTTGCTTGAAAGCGCCTTCCGAAAGTGCACGTATTTAATTTATGAAACCTAATTAATTAATCGAGACTAATTTTTGAGCATTCTGCTTGTCACACTCGTTTGCCAGTAGTTCTTTTTTTCTTTAAACTGATCACTGAAGCCTGTATTAAACAAGAAACCAAGCAAAGAAGTGAAAATTTCCCAAAGAAAATACGAGAAGGAACTTGGATTCTTTCAGATTGCGCAGCATGCCGCAGAGAATCGAATTCAGGCTCCTCTGCTGGACCCGCTCGCTGATGCGAGACCGACATCATGCTCTATCTAGGCGAGAAACGAGGGGCTCCACGCAGAAATGGATGCGTTTGCCAAATTCGTCAGTGGCCACGCTGCCACCTACCAGGACGTTTGCAATGACGTGGACAGACTCACGAACATTTGTGAACTCGCAGGGGCTACTTGACAATGTTGTCAGTAATCGTTGAGTGACGCATAAAGTTAACAAATGCTTTATGTTTTCCGCTGATCACGTCGTCCTCTTTTGAAGACGTAGAGAAAGGTGCCGCATGCCGAAAGCGGAAACCTATCACTCTACGAAGCTTCGTCTCCGTAGCATTTTTGTGCAAACAGCTGGTTCGGTGTGCACTAATCACTCATTGTTGTGTGTGTTTAAATTTTATTTTGATGCCCAATTACTGCTCTCGTCTCTTTCGTTTTTGCCACATAATTTGTCAATAAAACAATGACCTAGATAAGCATGTTTCTAAAATATATATTGGGTTTGTCCGCGAAGTTCTACGTCTTATTTTCATGATATATTTCAGCGGTTGTAAATGTTTCGCAAAATCAGCGAAGTTGAACCAACTTGCTAGAATCCGCCTGAGCGACCAGCATTATTTTTAACAAATTTAAAGACTATAAGCTCTAAATATGTAAACATTGCGAAACGCATTGCTCAAATCGTGTATCCAGAGAAATGAGACGGTATGCCGCTCCGCGTCCAATATCCACTTGATCACGTGGCAAATCTACGAGACAAAATATCCATTGAGAAAGAATTTCCAACTGAGACGGAATGTGCAACGAGTCTGAATATTCAACAAGATGGAAGATCCAACCAGGCCGGAATGTCCACCGTGACTGAACATCCATTGAGATGGAATGTCCAATTGAGATGTAATGTCGAACGAGTCTGAATATCCGACGAGGCGGAAGATACAACCAGTATGTCCAACGTGTCTGAATATTCAAGGAGCCGGAAGACCCACCTGTGGATCTTTCGACTCGGTGGATGTTTCGACGCGTTGGATATTCAGTCTCGGTATCGCCAAAAGGTACCCAAGATGCTTTCTGCGGCACCACGCCGCTAGTATCGCTTCGAATTTGTAAGAGGTCTACTGTTGTTATCAACTCCCACCAAACAGGGTAAATAAGTTTGAGCTGTCGATGCCATAAACGGCATTGACTTTCTCGTTTCCCGCTATTTCATTAGCTTTCCTTCATATATGGTTACCTAACGTGGCTTTCCAGACACGTATTCTTGACACCAATGAAGGCTTTGTATGTGGCCGTCATCCTCAGTTTTCGCGAGTTTGCATTTCGCTGACGGACAGTTCATCGGCTGTAATGATTGCTATAATAACATATGCTCTGAAAGAAGAACCTCATTGCTCTTGGTTTTGCTGTTTTGTTTACCCGCTCTGCTTTTTCTGAGCACCTCCAGCAACGTTTTTCAAGTCTCATTCTTTTGGGCGTCATGTGAAAAATCGGTTTCTGCACGTATGGGTATATGCTTCCACTATTTTCAGTTGTAGACTAGACACTATAGTGCAAGATTGATGGCGGGGAAGACATCTTTCCCATGCGGGCTACCATATTCCACCTATGATGTAACGTCTTCTTTTCACGTGATATTCCCAGAAGATGCCCACGCTGGCGTCTCTCCGTAGCCGGATATTCTCCTATGTATACTTCGTCTCACCTTAGCATGGACTAACTGCGAAGGCAGTGCAAGCGCGAGCGGCTAGTCTGACTGCCTTGACCGGAGCACTCGCTGCACGAGCGCTCGTGCAGTCGCCGGACCTGACTCAATATTTCGCATCTACAGGTCTGAAATCATAGGGTGCCGATTTCAAGGTGCATGTGTGAAGGGGTGAGCTCGTTTTACGCTTTAGTATGTTTTGACGCACCATTTCAGGACAAAATTCCGCGTTAGTTTGCGCATTTATGCATTATCTAACCTGGATTATATATCTGCGGTCTGGTGCCCATACAAAAATGGTATATGGTCGCCTACGGAAAATTATATGGCAGGCTATCATCCTTTATGGCCCTCTATGGTCGGCCATAGAAATCCATAAAGACAGCTACAGCCAGCTATAGAAAAGTCTAAGGCCCAGTGTCTAAAGACTGGGAACCAATAAATTTTCTTTACCCGCCCATAGAAAATTCTATGGCCACAAGTCTAAAGACTAGGAACCAATAACGTCTGTAGAAAATTTTATGGCCCTGAGTCTAAACACTGGGAACCAATAAACTTTCTTTAGGTACCTATAGAAAATTATATGGCCCCACGTCTAAAGACAGCGAACCAATAAATGTTCTTTACCCGCCTATAGAAAATTCTTTGGCCCCGAGCTTAAAGACTGCAAACCAATAAATTGTCTTTATGCGTCTATAGAAAAATTTATGGCCCCGAGTCTAAAGACTAAGAACCAATAAATTTTCTTTCCACGCCTATAGGAAATCACTACCGGCGCTTACTTTTTAGTAAAAACACTCCACGTTAGAAAATTAAATCAATACTGAATTTCTGCAATGCCGGTGACAAACCATGACCCAGGATATGCTCTCTGCTGTTGCAACGAGTCGTGAAAACCAGTAATATTGTTTGTTTGAAAAGTCCATTAAAATACTTGTGCAACAATTAAAATGAATTATTACCCCCCAATAGTGAAAATAAATTACACTCACGCCGAACACTGCAATCAAGCAATAGCTTGATTGCAATCTTCAGCACCAGTGTACTGCCGTCATCACTGCATTGTCAACATGATTCATCAAACGTATTAAAAAGATAATTAATAAATTTTAGTTAATTAGCCTAATGATCTACATTTGCTTTTTTTCAGGGTTTTGAATTAAGAGATGGGGGCTATTCCAAGAAACAATTGAAGTAATGTTTTAAGTACGAGTAATATTTGCTCCGCCTCTCCGTGTTTTTGCGACAAATAATGGGTCACCGGCAAAGTCGAATTAAAAAATTAGACTGCCATATATACAGCTAGTGCGAACACAGCATATATAGAAAATCCCGGCGGCGCTGCATTGACGCTGTTGTGTGGGGTAGAGTTCTGCTAGAGTTCTGCTAGTGTTCTGTTTATTCTGTGTGTTCAGAGATGTATGTATATCTACCATGTAGTGCTCACAAGTGGGGGAACTTAAAAAAAACAATTTCTTTTTTTAGAGTTTGCTGGCTAAAGAGAGCCATAGAATAAGCCATACAGGAGTCTTTAGCCAACCATTAGACAAGCTAAAGAGCGCTATGGCTGGACAGCGATAGGGCCATAGACAAAGCTAAAGAGGCCCATAAAGGCGGCCATAAAAAATGCTAAAGACAGCCATAGAAAATTCTTTAGCCAATTGGGCCAAATAGCTAAAGCCGACCATACAAAGAATTTTCTATAGCCGACCATAGGACATTTTTGTAAAGGTGTAGTGTTACATGTCTCAAGTTACGTGTTTTAAACCGAAACGATTATACCGCTGAGCCACAGCAGTTATGAGCAGAATGATAAAAAGCAATATAATCATCCCCAACAATCGCACGATAATACACCACGCACCTTGGACAGGATAAAGAAATCAAAGAAATGTCGTATAATGTAGTATTTTTTTCCCAAACGACACGCCAATAAATTCGTTATAACCGGGACTGGTCTGCGCGTTTTTAAGTTTTCAAACTTATTTCCTATCCGTAGTTGCGTATAAAACAAAAAGGAAAAAAAAAAACGCGAGGCCAGGTAAGTGAATAGGAACCACTGACGTCATATGATCTTGACGGTAACACACACATAAAAAAAAAAGACAGATCAGTTTTGAGCGCATAAACGTATAACTTCGAGTCTTCATTTCTTTTCCCGTTTCCCTTTTTGGAATGTCAATCAGATGACTACAATCGTAAGACACTTTACCTGGACTGCCAAGAAATCATACCACTTTAGGCTGGAGTGTCTCTTTTAAGCAGCGGTTGCACTGCTACTGCATCATACAAAAGACAGTCTTAAGACACTGTCCGGGACATGCTTCTTCCTTGTATGACTGCCCGGTCACATTGGTCATACAAACGAATGTCTGCAGCCATGTTGTAAGCATTCATGTGTGAAGCAAACATCGTGCCTTGAACGTGCTTGTGACGATGATGATTCTGTCGTCCCGTTTGCAGCCAACGCCGAGTTTTTTTATAACGTGTTTTTGTGTGACTTTTTTTAATGATAGCGGCTTAATTAATAAGAGGGTACATCGGCTATGAATCGTTTTATTAACTACAAAATCGAACATACGGAAGCGACAATTTAATCCTTTAAGCTTATGTTCAAGTGGGAGGGGGGGGGGGGCGGGGGAGGGGGGGCAGTCACAAGAAAACAGACGTCACGCACGAACGCAGCAATCATTGTATCTCTCGCACGAAGCGCGGTCGCTTGTTTATAGCAGACTTGGAAAGTAATCCGTTACAGGAAACAGGCTACTTGTAATCCGTTACTTTTTCAAGTGATTTTTTAATTGCCACGTTACTTTTTTCGGAAGTAATTTTAATGTAATTTCGTTACAAAATATTGGTAACGGATTACTTTAATTACTCGTTACCTTTTAAAAAAATGTGATCATAATACAGTCACTGGAGCAATACCAATAGAACATTCAGCGGCAAAGAGAGCAAGTTCAACAAAATAGAAAACATCAGAAAGGGGAGAATAGCCGAAAATAGGGCACGATTTCTTTTTATGACCGGTCACTAGAACCACTAGAAAAACGGGCAAGACATGTACAAATATACGAAAGACAAATATCAAGTAAGACAACGCCGAGTAGGCCCTCCGTCGCCTTCCATCGTGTCTTTCTTCTTTTCCCGGGCAGGAGAAAGCTCTTTGTGTTTATTTGTTTTTCTCTTTTACACCGTTTAACCCTTTCAAACTTCTTCGACGTCTCCCGCCATCTGCACAGACATCAAACGCGGGTCCGTACCCCCTCGATTCGTGCAACTCGCGTAACAGACAATGTAGCCTCGCGCGAGGGGGTCGAATTCTCTTTGTCTTTGATGTGCGCTACTGTATTCTAGCACGCTCTTCAGGCACGGCTGAAAAGCGCCCGGCGCGAGGCTAAGAGCATCGTCTTCGAGGGTATGGACGATACTTTTTTTGGTTTACTTGTCTGGTAGGCCGCCTAAGGAGTGTTGATGGACAGAGAGAGAACGCGTAAAAATGTGATCCTCTATTGTTTTGTGAGACCGATAGCCACCGCCTCTCTCGTTCTTTATGCCCTCCCCTCCCCTGGCCTCCACGATTATTGGTATGAAAGTGAGAACCGATGAACAATCGATAACCCGTAACCGCCACTTTTACTCTTACTGGTCGAGTTTTCAGTCATGGAGTGCCTGTCTTCTCCATTGCCATGTCTTAATGAAATGTTCAAAATTCAGGGCATTAACGAGAACGCAAACCTCGAGTTTCAGTGCATACTTTGCTTGCCAAAAAATACACATTGTCATCAGCAAGAACAGCAAACTCTAATCTACGGAAACACATCAAGGTAAGCTGTGACACCTGAATTCTGCACTGGCTATACATTGTAACGTTAAAACCAAGTTTTCTTTTCTTGTGAATAACAGGCGAAATACCAGAGTCAAAAGGGAGCTTTCGTAGATCGCCTCTTTAGCCCCGAATCCCGTAGCGGAGGTAGACGCTGCTACTAAGCATGGGCACCACTAGCTTTTCTGCACAATTCCAGGGATCATTTCCGGAGGCCGTAAGCTAGCGAGATGGCGGGTGTGGTTGCAGCTTTCGGTGCCTTGTCAGCGTATACAGGTGAACGGAGTGCACCTACACTCTTTCTCTTAAATACAATATTTTATTTTTACAAGGTCTACCGTAATACGGGCGCAGGAGAAATGAAAAGTAGGCTTGCAGAACATTTCTGAAAAATATCAATATTGTTTCTATTGTTTTCTGGATAAGTGTTGTTCGAGGCGGGGTTTAAGCCGCACGTCCGGAGGCTTCCTGGTTCGTGACGACGACCATTCCCCGAAGTGAAGAACCCAGGGGTCCAGTGGAGGTGGGAGAATTGGTAACGTAACGAACGGTTTAATTACATGGTAGCGATACAGTCGTCAAATCCAAGAGAACCATTGAGCAGCCTCACGCCCCGCCTTATATAGGGGTCCGTTTTCTCCCTCACTCTCCGCCAAGGCAGCAGGTGCGACCGCCAAGTGCGTTGCAGCAAAGCCCGCCGCGTCGTAGCCAGAAGTGCGTCGTAGCCATGGTTCTCCGCAGTTAGGCCAGGCCTCTCTCCCCTTCCGGAGCGCACGAACCCACACGCACACACACACACGTCCCGTTGACGTCACGGACGCGTTGAGACTCGTTTTGGGCAGGCATCGACAGGTGGGCGACAGTCCAGAACACGTCGGGACTCGTTTCGGGACTCGTTTCCGCAGCGTTGAAACTCGGAAAAGGTTGCCGAAGGTTCCATTCTTAACAGTGTACAGAAAAAAGTAACGTGAAAGTAATTTGTAACGTAACGAGTAAAACAATCCGTTACTTTCCATCGAAAGTAATTTGTAACGGTAATCCATTACATTTGAGGAACGGTTATTTGTAATTGTAATCCATTACATTTTTCAAGTCCCAAGCACAAGTCTGGTGTATAGAGGGTATTTGCCAGTCGGGTCGCTGGTTTGTTTTCTCGCCGCTGCGAAGATGGCGGACGTAGTTTTCGGCGCGCTACTAGATGGCGCTCTACATACGGCGCCCCCAGGCTCTACAAGCCTGGGGGCGCTGAATTCACCCCCAGCTCCCCAGCTTTGGGCACGATGAATCGAGCCCGCCCGTTATAGAGGGAGCAGCCGCAGTATCATCATCATCGTCGTCGTCGTCGTCGTCTATTGGGATGAATTTGTTTGTACTGCAACTTAGGACTAAACTTCCGATGTGCCTTGGAAGCATTAAAAGCAGTGATAACAAATTAAAAAAAGAAAAAACACAGCAAGGGCGCGCTTGCCAGAAGATTCTTCCGGAGCTACACGTGACCACTTATAGCACTGATTTCCCTTCTGTTTGGGCTTTGATATTTTGCCGAAGAGGGTTTTAGGGCTTCAGAAGCTGGTTTACACTTCATAATGAATACGCAAAGCTACGGTGATCTAAAGTGGTCGATGTAGCCTATATCGATCACTTTAGTGCACTGCCGTGCACTTCAAAGTGACTCTCGTAAGTGAAACGCTTCTTCGTGTGTGTGTGTTTAGGAAAGAGGAAAGGGGGGGGGGGGTCGAGGTTAGTGGTTTCTGTTTATTTAATTATATGCTCTACCTGTTCTCGCTACCTTTGTGTCTTATTGTATACTTTATTATTTTCCTTCCACAGCGTAGCAAGCCGGCGCAATGCGCTGGATGACCTCGTTGTTTCCGATAAACACTTGCTCCTTACTACTACCACTAATAGTGCTCTCCCTACACACGAGCACACAGGCAGCTGTATTATAGTCCAAAACTACTATGTCGTACGCAAAGCTTTTCCTGAGATTCTAAACGCATTACTAGCAAACCGTTTTTTTTTATTGCAATTGAATTGCTAACAAAGCCACGGGTGCGCGAACGTGGCTTCGCAAAACGCACGCAAGCTAAGGGCATCCGTGCGCCGGCGCACGGATTGTCCTTTCAATATACCATGGAAAAGCTTCTTTTTTGGTTACAGGATTGCGGATTTGTGAGATAAGAGTTAAACACAATCTGTCCGGGAAAAATTCGCCTTTTGATCGTCTCCGTACTGGTTGTGACTTGCAGTGCCCATCGCGTTGCAAAGGGTAATGTCACCCCTTCGTGGTAAAATATTCCTTTGAAATGTTAAAAAAAAAAAAAAAATGACAGCGACTTTTATTTTTACATTTCATAATTTACGAACTGCAGTATTCGAGGAGCGATCGTTTAAATGTGTCTAGAAGGCTTTGAGCAGTTGTTTCGGGAGTGAAGAACCTGCATTTTTATGAAATTTCTCGCTTAATGTAAGGAGGAGACTGACGTGGTACAGAGATGACGTTACGTTAATTTTACCGCTAAATTTAGCGGGGAAACTGGATTGGTCTGTAGGTCTCGTGATGTCGGGTCACGTGACATCGGTTTTCTCGCTAGATTTAGCGGGTAAACTGAAATTGGTGTTTAGGTCATGTGACGTCACTTTCCCCGCAAATTTTCGAGGGAAATGTTTGAACGTACGGACGGACGGGCGGAACAAATTTTGGGACCAAACTGTGTTCAGTTAAAAAGCATTTCCCGCCTCAAACATAACGATTTATATTTATCAATCGGAAGTTTTAGAGAACTCAACAAAGCTGATAACGAAGATGAACTGCCGTTGCTTCCTAATAAACCGCATACGAATTATAAATGTGTGCGTTTAAAGACGCATCCAGAATTCGTCCACGACGTCACAAATTGTCACGAGCGTTCGCACGTGCTCTACGGAATCAGAAAAAAAAAAAAAAACGCGTGACGACCTGGCCCACGAATGAGCGCATACAAGTGATCACCGGCAAGCAAATGAGTCGTTCTACAAAAACACACAAACAAAACTCCCACCTTTTTTTTTTATTTTAGCAGGGGAGTATACGTAACACACCAGTCTCGTCGGGGGGAAAAACAAACTTCTCCGGCTCACAAATTTGGGAGCCAAACCAAGCGTGCGGAGCGGCTCGCCCGCATGCAGCCCGCTCCCAAATGGTTTTCGATGTTGGTGGGCCATTGACACTGGTGCCAGCGCGCTCAAACGACGTGCAAGCCACGTCTGGTATTCTCCTCAGCCTTTTCCTGCCTGAAGCAGACGCAGACCGGCGGTTCGCTGTGCCGCCGAATTACGCGTACAACAGGAGGCATTGTTGTTTCCCCCCGCCTAATCGCAGTCACTCGAGCGACCGGTCATGAAGTATCACGGGTCCTAGAAAAGGTCGAGAGGCGTCGAAGGCTCCGCCGCGTGTTGTGCCTCTCCCCCCCTCCCCGCCATAGATCACCTAAAAAAAAAAGAAAAAAAAAAGAATTGTTTCGAGCAGCGTTTACTCTAATGAAAACGAGCGGGCGCATAGAACTCGAACCCGGGAGCTCACGTCCCAAAAGCAAAGACTTAGGAACGGTTTGATTCACATGGCAGAACTAATTGCGGCATGCATATACGCTGTGTTGCTCTTTCGTCGGAAACGATTATCCTCATGGGATGTTTGCCCCACGCGCGTCTGTGCACGCGGTGGTCTCTGCGTACCCGTTGGTGTGTGTGCGTCCGGGCCTATATACGCGAGATGTGTGACTGCTACGGCATGTACTCCGTCTGCTTGGGATTTAGGGCTCAGTGACCAAGTAGCGTGTGCTGCCTAGAGGCTCTGCAACGAGCGGGGATATCGTTATACTACCTGAGAACAGTAGCGAGTAACAGTACATATTTAGTTACATGTTTAAAAAAGAAACGTGCATTATCAATTCATCGTACATGCCTACTTTGACAGACACCTTTTTTTGTGTGTGTATCTTGGATGACTGATGGATCCAATGTTTTCACTTTTTTTCACTTTACCGGCACCAATTTTCTTTAAGCCATTCATTGACACATAGACTATCACCAGTTATTAATGGCGCTGATCGTATAACTGTAAGGTTGCATGACAGCATTCATAGAAATTAAATCTTGACACTTTTCTGCCAAGTTCACACTTTTCCAAGCTGCATTTCGCCTCGTCTTGATGGCATATACAACCAAAAACTCAAATTATACACTCGTAAAAACATATGCCGTTAAACGTCTGGTATAAGCTGTACATATTTGTCTCATACTATATCATCTTGAAAACTAAATATTTTATTGAAAGCACCGAAGCATTTAAATCACCATATAACTCTACACAAAACACGGGCGAAGCTAGGGACACGAGATATTCGCTTGAAAACGCTGCAGTTCTACAGCTTACAAGGTGAATAAGTGTCTCCAGTGCTTAAAGCAAGCGTAAAACAACAAATATCGTTCTGATTTTAAGCGCAGAACTCGTGGTGGCTGAAGTTCTAGGCCAATATATTTGATCATCAATTCAAGCTGGTGACGAAAACTGTACCAGTCATGATAAGAACTATGTTGACGTGAAATGAACTTAGTGCAAGTCTGCTGCCATCATCAGCTCGATCACAAGAACCAGTATAATCGGAGACAGCGAATACGTCATATACATATTATGTATAAGTGATCGCGTGGGTTGGTGCCTTAAAGACTAGTAGTCAACAAGCAACAATAGCAACCAGTAATTAACAAGCAACAAACAACAACAACCTACTGTGAGAGCTGTACAGCATTGAATGATTTTAACTATCGCTGCTATATCTGTGTTTGTTGCAGTTGTACGTGTGCGTGTGACGGTGACACTTCCACAGCCCTTCTCGAACGTTCCTTTTATAAAAATATAAGATCGTCTCATATGAGACATGATAGGAACCCGTTCCGAGTATGCGCTGTCAACAACGCACTCAAATATAGCTTCCAGTAAATTGCCCCATTTGAAGAATTGTTTTTTTTTTCCTTCCTTATGCTCGAACTTCCAACCTTCAATTATGTCTTGTTATTGCGTGAGCATCGAGTTAGCAAGCGTTGTCAAGGCGCTCCAAAATGCCGCGATCGGATACTGAATGCAGAAGCACAAAAAAGTATGTCAAAATCTCTCGGTGCGCAATACGCACCGAGCGATATATTGTCGCCACCACGCTGGCGGTCATTCCTATACTTGTTTTTGGCGGGAAACTTTAATTCAGTTGTGCGAGCATGTATGCTGAATAAGGTACGCTCTCAACAGCGAGGCGACTCAAGGAATGGTTATATTAAATGGTTTGTATAACGCCATATTTAGTTGTACAGAGTAGCCAACATTGACCAACTGCCTAGGTGGAGACTCCAGACTCGTTGAACAAAAAGTTGGGGTCGACCCGCTACACGAACTGTTGGCTCCTACTTTGTGTTTGACGAGTCTATAGCACCTGGTCAGCCATCCTTCTTCCTCGTTGCCTCCTCCCCATGGCACGGAGACGCGCGTAAAGTAGCAAGTTCAAGACCTGGCATGGACATTACCCCAGCCACTGCAATTTCTCGAATAAACCTGTGCGCTACCTCCGTTGGTCTGTTTCCACTTAAAGCGCCAAAAAAAAAAAAAAAAACGCGTTCGTGACAAGACACTGTTACTTACGCTCAACATGACAGCTACGTTTTTCTCGCTTGCATGACGGAAAGCCACCGTGGCGTTTTAAAGCCACGGTGGCGATAGAAGATTGCAAACCATCATCGAACGACTTGTTCAGTTGGCGCCTCGAAAATTGGCCTTTGACACGCGCGCCACGCCATACGAAGAAAGCGCGTTCCTGGTCGAAATTACGAATTCAACCTCAAAATGCTGGCAGAGAAAAAACTAGATAAAAAAATTATTTTTAGAAAGAACACGGAAGCTCTATGCTTTTTTTTTTAATGGCTGTATTTAGGTGCAACGGTCTTGCTCCTGCGTGCTTGTCATCGTAATAGCAAAGGTTGTGATGTGGGCACTTAATTTTCATCGTTTCGTGGATTCCCTACATTTGAGATTATCACGAGTGCCGCTCAAGGTAGCCAGAACAAACGAATTATTTTACGGTTACTGACAACTTGAAAAATGCGGGGGTTGGCGAGTTCCGGCATTTTATTATTTCTCTTCAGCCAATGGGATTTTGGTATAAGCCGATCAGAGCGTTAAATTATTAATCACGAAGCAAAATGCGTAAGCGCATCAAGTCACGCCCTGCGATTCTCTAGCTGCAGACGTGACAATATAATTATTTAAAATTTAGTAAGCTCGTACCATGTTCCTTTGACGGTCTTCTTGGCCTCATATATACGTATATGACGCAAAACAGGTGACATTAATTGCATAACTTAGTGCATTGCAACGGCATAACAAATACTAATATCCAACACAAATATTTTATTTTGTTTCATCGTGAATGCCTATTGAAGGTCTACTTATTAATTTCCTGCTTAAAACTAGGATCGGTCAAGCGAGCGGGTTGTACAATTACTTAATTTAAACTTCTTTTCACGCAAGTTAAGAACTTTAATATTTCTCATTTACAGAACACAGTAATACTTAGAGATATCAAATGACAAGATCTACAAAGATATAAAAAAGAAATAATAACGTAGTCACTTTCTACACAATTAGCAATTGTAGTGTAAAGCAAAAATTAACACTTGTAGCCATTATCAAGCGATGATTTGATATTTCTCAAAGACAGCTAATCCTGACCTTTCATACGAAGGAGTTGTCGATCTATTACGTATTGTTTAAGGGGGACTTCGACACGAAACAAAACAGCTGATGGCAAATAAAGGACCCTAATAAATACAGCAAAATCATTCCTCGCCCAAGAGAGACTGAAAGAAAGGTAATTGTATTGTGATAACAAGTATGAAAACGGAATAGAAGGGTTGTCGTATAACCTGCAACTGGTAGCTCCAAATAACTTAAGAATATCTGAAAAAAAAAAAATACAGCTTTTATGATATTCTCACGCGGAAATAGTTGCAATTGACTGCAACAGTGACCCTTGCAATTTTTTACCGCCTGGCCACATTCGTATGCAAACAAGATACCATTTTCAACATGCTTATATATACGTCTAACTGACTCATGCCACAGCTATAACTTCAACCACCTACCTCATCTTTGCTCCGTTCACGCAAGCGCTTAAACGCTAGGCCGCATCCATAATCACAATACGTGCCCTAGTTACCGAGAAATGCCTCAACAATATCTATTAAATATTAAGTTGTCTCCTTAGTCATCAATAGACGGTCATCGTGGTGTCCTCCACGCCCTCTCGCGGGACATGCTGTGTCGGGTCTTTCGGGTCACAAGAGGAGCGAGACGCCATCGAAGCTTATGCCACAGCTCCACGCCACAGGCGTTCCACGTGTGCATAACTCTATGTAGAGCTCGTCCGTCTTTCTTCTAAGCGAGTGTAAAGGTGAAAAATGGGGCCCCCGGGAGAAAGGCCATATGCGCGCTCGGCGAGGATAAAATGAGAGGCCCTCGTACTTTGAAAGGTCTTTAATTACTGCGCTAATGAGTTGCCGCCCGACGTGTAAAGTGCTGGCCTCGGCATTTAGCGAGGAACGAGGCATGAGCCCGGGGATGGGCGTGTTGCGCGCAGCAGGGCGGCCGGGCAGTGTGCATGATTCAGCGCGTTTCTTTTTCGGGGAGGCGACGCCTCTGCCAGCGAAGGATTCGGATTGAGAAGCAAGTGCGTGATTCTCTCACATTCTTCAAGGCTGCGATCGTGCTCTCTAACTCCGCGTGGCTTTGAGTGATCCCCGGTTCAAATGGATTTTGACGCTTCTTGGTTCGGGTTTTGTACGGAGACGTCGGTGCAAGTATGGGTCATTATTTTTAACGTGTGCAGTTTGAGAAATGGTCGTCTTCACCGTTAACCCTCTTCGATTGTTTTCGTCCACAGAGACCCTTATTAGGAAGAAAGGTTTACATAGTTTACAATATTGAGTACGTCGGCGATATCTCTATATAGAATTGTTCGTATCAGCTTAAAGCGATGTAAACACTCGTGACAACTCGAATAGGTCTGTACCAAGGAGTTTGTGCCATATAGTCCGTGCTGCATGATCGAGCCATGCATATACCTCAGTAATGTTCTATTTTTAATTGGCGGTACGATTAAGTGTGAGTTATCTCATTCATCGGCACTCTTTCTGCAATTCTTCTACGCACAAGGATTTACCGCTTTACTCTAAAAGAAGGTTATCACCTTACACCCTTTTGTCTCATATAAGGCACCTAAAAACTTCAGTTCGACGTACAGCGCACTATAGTTGCACAGACGGCCCCAACATTTTACGAGGGGCTTGATAACCGTGCGATATAACAACCTTAAATAGCTAAAGTACGTATCAAAGACCACAGAAAGAAAACACTGAGGTTTTTCAGTAAAGCAAAAAAAAAACAACGATTATTATCTTTTTTTTTTGCAGTCAGTAACACGTACATTAACTATTTTAATAAGTTGTACCACACAACTATCAAGCCTCTCGTGAAAGTTAGTACCGTCCGATCGACGCCAGTGCGCTGTACGTCGAACTGAAGTTTTGGAGTGTATTATATGTGAAAAAGGGTATAAATACACCTTTTTTTAGAGGGTTGTTATGTGCTTAAACCACGTCTCTCCTCACGTGTCGTCCGTTCCACCACTTCCAGTTTGCCACCAGAAATGATTGTGACTCGCATTGAGACTTTCTAAGGTGCCCGCAACAACATTCTTCCGGATAGCATATATACTATAGGAATAATATACTAACACGACATGCGGAAATGTTGGCACAGCTTATATACAACCCGAGAGAAATAGAGAGAATGGTAAACCGACTTCGGGCTTTCTGTTGAAAATTTGAATAGAAAGTCTGAGCAAACAAAATGTAGTATGAAGAAGGTATTAGCACATTTGGCAACAAAAAGTCCGAACTTATTTTTATGTGGGATTTTGTTTTTAATATAATCACCAGGTGTGGGTATTGCGTGTACGCAAAAACAAAGTTTCCGTGAAGGGACGCGTCTGGACATTCGCCGCGGCGACAGTAGCGCCACAGCAGGAACATGGCCTCAGCGCCGCGCGTTGGTGTATACCTAAAAAAAGCTCGTCGAATGAAATAAGCGCAACGAATGTTTTGTCTTGGGACTGCAATCCGGTCAGGTCCTGCTCATTGTTCGCACGTAGTTTGCATTTTCGAGTCAAACACTAATGTTTAGAGCCTCTTCGTTCGTACAACTTTTTCCGTAGATGGGAGTTATTGGCCGAGGTTTTCTGGAAAAAACAGACTGACACTTCAAAGAATGAAATGCTTTCTCACTACAGTCGCCTCTGCGGTCGGCGTCAAAAAGCCTTTTAATAGAACGTTTCGAAAGCGGCAGCTGCCACAGAGTTGGCCAGCTACCAATGTTGATTTCGCTTCTCGGTCCAGCAGCGTCGTGGCGTCTTGGAAAACCGTCTTTCCGAGAAAAAAAAAAAAAAAAGCAGAAAAGAACAGCACAAGAAGAGATGGGTAGGAGAGGATGACGAGCTCATGCTTCCGCATCGCGTGTCAACACGCCTCTTGGCGTGTTGACACGCGATGCGGAAGCATGAGCATGAAGCGAAATAATTCCCGACAGCGTCGGGAATTGTTTCACTTGAATTCATTTGACTCGATATTCAGGCTGACACCTGAATGACGAAGCCTGTGCTTCGTCATTCAGGAGTCAGCTACTCACGGTCGCCTAGGATACCTCAATCTTCCGTGAGTCATACTTAGCCCAGCTGCTTGCACTAGAGTTCTTGTACAGGTTCCCTACGGGAGCCAGAGTTGCGCGTTCATTCCCGTAGCGCCGTCTTTCCTGCATGGCATGTTGATCCTGCTCCTCACGTGACTGAATTCGGCGAATAGCGGCGGCGCGCTCAAAAGCAGGGGAACGTACACCCGCCGGCGGGGTCTAGGCCAACTCGTCGAAAGCCGACTCGTCGACGGCCAACTCGTCGGCGGCCCATTCGTCGAATAGGCAAATTTGTCATATGGTAACTCATCGAAGGAAAACTCGTCGAAGAGGTCAACTGGTAGCCGCTGTTTTGAAGCCCTAATATATAATTTTTTGTCCTGAAATATTAAAACAAATCCTGCCCTATAGTAATGCGTAGTATCGCTGCACAGTAATAGACCTCCAGTGTGCTCTTTCTTGTCGAAGATCACAACTTGCAGCTTTCTTCGCTATCACGGTGCAGTGGGGGACGATCACTGCGTCGCGTGTGTATCACTGGGGTGCGTGTTAACCTACTCGGCGCACCGATTCACGCAGCTTCGCTTCGACAGTCTGCGGTGGCTCATTACAACAAGTAATAAAGAAAACAAACAAAAGAAGGATCCCGAAATGAACATTTCTCAACTTGTCTCAATGTAGTTCTCAATGACTTCGCCCTCTTGCAACTTTTCTTTCCGCCTTGTAATCTAAGAACGGTGCTGTCTCCTAGTCCAAACAGAAATAAAAATTTAGGTAAAAAAATAACAAGGAACCACGAACTTTTACCTCGGAACTTCATTCAACACACTGAGACGAGTCACCCTTTGACAGATTGCCCCTTTCGACAAGTTGACCTTCGACGAATTGCCCTATTACGAATTGGCCTATTCGACGAATGGGCCGTCGACAAGTTGGCCGTCGACGAGTTGGCTTTCGACGAGTTGGCCGGATCCCCCGCCGGCGATATGAAGGTGAACGCCGGACCGTCGACCGGTCCGTGCTATCAGCGCCATGACGCGGCTGCCGTGGCGGCTCGCTTTCTTATCGCGCGCTTCGCCGAGATTAAGCGCTTGGATCGAGCGCTGTTCTCAGATCTGCTGCTACTCCCTGCAGAAAGCGTGGAAGTGGGTTTCGATTTCGGGATCGCTTATTGTGGGCGTGGCTAATATAACAACGTCATCGTCGCAAGTGCGACGCGGTTGCTGACACATCACACAAATGAAACAATACTGTGTTCTTCCTTTTAAGAAGCAGAAAGTATGTTACTTTTTTATTTGTTCCGCAGCCATCCGGTTTAGCACAAATCACAACAGAAACAGACTACATCACATGGTCTACCGATAGCGTCTGAAAGGCTGCTTCCCCAATCCTCGCGCTTTCTGCGGGGAGTAGCAGCAGAGCTGAAGAACAGCGCTCGATCCAAGCGCTTAATCGTGGCGAAGGGCGCGATAAGAAAGCAAGTCGCCACATGCAGCCGCGTCATGGCGCTGATAACGCCGAGCGGTCGACGGTCCGGCGTTCACCTTCATATCGCCGGCGGGTGTACGCCGGGGCGCGTGCAACGCCTACTTTCCTGCACTGACATTTGAGTCTGCTCCTCACATGATCGGATCTCTGCGAATAGCGGCGCGGCGGCTCTTGGAAAACAGACGCGCAACTGTGGCTCCCATAGGGAGCATATACGGGAACTCTAGCTTGCACTCAGTTTCTGCTCTTCCTCACGACGCCGAGATAAGGTGCTGAGCTGCGGATCGCACTTTCCGGGGTTTGGTTCCTACCGAACTGCTGGCTGAATCACTCTCGTTACGAATCAATATTTATAGTTACAATTACGTATGATTAAATATGCCTGCTATGGGCTCTGTACGCTTTATTGTTGTCCTCGCCTGCGTCTAACACTTTTTTTGTCCTTTGTCACACTCGAGCGTAACGCATTTCGTACGATATCCAGCCCATAAGTACATTCTGAGGTAAAACCAGCTGCCTTCTAATAAGTTAGAAATATTCCCTGTTCAGATGTTCTAAGCTATGTCAACAAAAATATTAGGCCGCTGTACGGGTGTTCCCCAAATGGACATCTGCCGCATATCGTAGCAATTATTCGGGTGGATGCACTTACGCGCATGCCTCCGAAACACTCCCTTGTGCGCGAGCGTTGAAAAAGTGTAATCTACGCCGTTGTCGTGCACGATGTTTCGCCACGGTCTAGGGGCTCCTCCTGTGGTCAGATGGGCAACTATTAATACTGCGGAGAGCCAGCAAACGACAATAAATCTGGACCATTTTCTTAGAAGATTTGAAGGGACATTAACGTCTTAACGACTCTGGCAATTTGTTCCTTTTCACTGCACTTTGGTAACTTAATTTCACGTCTTATATTTCCGCAATTACATGCCATAGACGTGCTCCCGCAGGAGAAGGGTAACGTGGATGTTTCTTTATTAAGTTATTAAAAAAACGCACCCATGAAAATATTAAGGCCCGGGAAAACTATAGGGCAACTGAAACATACACACATCTTACTTGCCGCCCGCCATCTGGACTGCGAAGGCAGCAGGAATCGCTCCTGCATTGCACCGTCTAACACTGAAGAAAGGGGGGCGTGCACCCTCAAATTCCTTCACTTCGTTGGCACCAGGGGCTCCAGGATCTGTGTTTGTTGTTGTCACGTGCAGGGCTCAATAGAACAGTGCCTTAACTGCCACGTGAAACGACAAGCCCTACAAGACACACGGAAGCAGATAGACAGACGCACGGCTGGTGCCTGGAACACAATAAAACGATCCCCGAAGGCATCCAAGGCTCTGTCACTATTTCTTGCTATACCGGACTCTCATCAAATCTTTAGATTGTGTGCGTTTGTGTGTGTGGCCACGTGTTTGTGTGTGTGTTTGTCTTCCATTTATTCCGTCATCGTCAGAGTTCCTCATTGCGCTCTCTCAACACATCTTTCTGTTCTCTCTTCCCCTGATCCCAGTGCAGAGTTAGCGACACTTAGGCCTTAAGAAATGCAGGTCGTGGCTAAGTACGAATGAGATTTTATATCGGTCAATGCCGCTGTAGCATTGGCTGTGGGACGATAATAAAATACTCGGAGCCCGCGACGTCCAGCGTTTCTTAAACTCGCAGTAAGTGGAAAAAAAATGCTTTGTCAACGACGAAGGTATTAACCCGTATGTGTCTACACGTTGCGCGAGGAACGCATCGGTGCCGCCTGTCGTTCGGGCAGAGGCAGATCTGCGTGACCCTGAAACACTCGCTTGTGGACATGTTTTCGAAAAGTGTAATTGGCGCCGTTGTTGCCGACCATGTTTCGCCACGCTCTGCGGGCTCCCCCTGGTGTCTGGTGCGCAACTACTAATACTGCGGAAAGGTTTTAAAGCGGCCAAACGACAATAAATCTAAACTTTTTTTAAGGCTCTTCGGGACTTTAAGGGGCCGTTAACATTTTAACGACTGGGATAATTGGTTCTCTTTCAGCACATTTGGTAACTTACGTTCATTTTTTTTTATATATAATATTTTCGCCATTACGCGCCGAAGACGTCCTCCCGTAGGAGAAGGGTTACGTTATGTGTGTTGCTTTCTTTGTCCACTCTTGTTTTTGATAGTCTAGGAACATGACAGAAAATGACGGACGGACTCAGTCAATTGAGAACGGTGTCTGTTTACCCTTTTATATGTCATGTTACTATAATATCTGAATTGTCTAAACAACCCGCTCATACCCAATATCTTGTTTTTTGGTGCTCATTTTCGTTAGCTGGCGCATCCGCAGTCGCGATTACCTATAGGGTGCCTTCATGTGTGCTTGGCTTACCGCTCATTCACACTGGAAGCGGATCCGCGTTCGAAAAGCGGTTGCGAACGCGGTTGTATTAGCGGCGAGAAGTTTTGGTGGCGCCCTCCTGTGGTTCCCCTTTGTGACGTCATTACCTTGCAAACAACAAGTTCGATGGTGTTTGTTATTAGCATGGTGGAAGCTTGAAATCATTGCGCTCTCAAAGGAACACTGCCAACACCGTCAAAATTAAAGTTCTTTCATTCCTCTTATTTCCGTCGATGAAAATCCCCTTTCCGACGTCATAGTCAGCGTTCGGCCAATCGTGGTAGGCCGACCACAGCGACGCTTTCGGTCGCGCACGGGGCTAATAAAGATCCAGTACAATTGCACGCGCACTCGATGACATCAAGTGCGCGTGCAATTGTACTGGATCTTTATACAACCGCGTTCGCAACCGCTTTGCGAACGCGGATCCGCTTCCAGTGTGAATGAGCGGGGAGACATCTGGCCATTTTGTCCCACACTCGTATTTTTCTTTTTTTATTCAGAAGCGCGTGAAAGGGCGTGTCCCTGCACGCGTTTGTAGCGCTGACTGTGCTATGGCGACATTTTGATTTCGTCGATTTCTTTTTATTTTACCCGTGAGAGCGTGCTGTCGGCATCGGGTACTACAAAGGGTGGCATCATCCTAGACAGAAGTACATTGAGCCACCCTACGATTAGCCCTCTATATACCCAGATTCGTGCTTCCCATATATTCCTGTAATTGTTAAGCTCGCCTTTTGTCTATTCGTGTGTGTCGAATCATCAGGGCCTGGGTGCGTGTTTGAGTGCAGGTGCATGTACTGGTCTGCGCGCTTTTTTTGTTTGTGTGTTTTTATGCGCATGCGTGCCGGCGCCTGTCTGCTTTATGTTATCAAGTGTGTGGAGAGCGCGCGTATAGGTGCGTAGGCACATGCCTGCGCGTTTGCGCATTTGCACATGTGCGTCCGTGCTATGCTCGCCAGCACCCTTGTGTGCACGTGTCCACTAGTTTTACACCCTGGTATAGATCAAGTTGTCCCAGGGCTAACATCATAGTCACTGCTTATACATCACAGAAAAGACAGCCTGCAGATTCGAACGTGAGTCACCGCGAGATCCCTGCTTCGAATGCCGCATGGCAATGAGTTCAAGGAGGAAAGGTTGAGCAGGCGGCATTCGAACCACGGATATTGCGGTGACTCGTGTTTGCAGACTATCCTTTTTATGGTGTATGAGCAGTGTGACCTCGGCTTTAAAATGTTTAAAAACACACACAAAAAAAAATTGTGCGGGCAATCACGCGATGGGTTGCGAATGGACAGCGTCAGCGGGTGCGACATTTTGACGATATTCCGTCGTGATTGAGTGGAAATATCGGTGATGTTGCGGTAACAAAAAAAATAAAACATTTCCTTTTTTTTTTTTGCGTTGCGCGGTGATTGTTGCGAGAGTCGCGACAACAAGCTAAGAGCCCAACTAACAAGTACACAATTTTCGGCTCGAAAGTCGTTTTCTTTCTGCCCGAAAAAACCCTGTCGAGAATTGGCCGGTTTCAGTCACGCTCACTCTCTTTTTCATGGTTACGTGGCGTTCAAACCATGTGTACCAATAGTCGTGGGTCATCTAAAGCACACACTCAATATTAAAAATATGAAATAAAAATATAAAAAATATGAACCCCATTTTTGTGGCCTCCAAATATCTAAAAACGTTTGCTTTTATCGAAAAAAAAAAAAGATGTTGCACATATCACAGGAGGTACATGTACACGTCATTCTCAATATGGCGACGTACCGTGGGCTGGACGACGCGATGGCGGCGCACGGCGGACCAACGTTGCGACGGGCGTGGGGCCGCTACTTCGAAACAGTCGTCTGCTGTAACGGCCAATCGAACTTCTAGAGTAGAACATCGAGCGGAACGGATATAAGTGCGAAAAAATCGCACGACAAACGGTTCAAGCAACTTCCTTGTTGTCGTACGTCTGCTTCACGCGCCGAAGCGGAGAAAAACAAATGTAGGTCAGTGTGTAGCCACGTGACTTCCGGCCATGAGCTTCCGTGCTCGTGTTTCGTTTTTGGTTTAGAGCAGTTGAGTTTTTTTTTTTTTTTTGCTTTATTAAAAATATGCGTGACTGCAGCAAAATACTGATTGGGTAGTCTCCTAACACCCCAATAAATCACCTGGCAATATATATATATATATATATATATATTAAAAAAGATGCTAGCGTTTTTTTTTTTAAGAAACGTAGGTCCTGAAAAGTTGTAAAGGGGTACGGAAACGAAATTAAAGTGCTACTTTTTTGTTTTAATAGTGTTGCATGTTGCAGCATAACTTAAAAAATACCAGTCTTTCGTTGGAAGGCACCATAAAACTAATTTTAAAACTAATTAAACGATCTTTCAATGTGCACCTGGTGGATGCATGTAAAGCCTATTTGGGAGGTAATCTAGCAACGTTGGGGAACCTGCTACGTAGTCATGGCATAGCAAGTTCCATCGGAGTAGCGCCGCTCTTTGCAATTCAACATTTTTCTTCTTAGCTTTCCTCAACTCACAAATCGCGCATTGCACCAAACAGTTCAAGAAGACGGAAAGGAGGGACTGCCCTCTTGCTCGGACCCTCGCTTGTGTACCCGGACACAGCCATTCTCCCCCTAGAAGATTAACCCGTCACTCAAAACTCGGACAAACGTTGCTTTCCCCACCCCGTTCACCCCTACGCTGACAGTGCTGTTGAAGCTACGTGCTCCATGGGGCCAGCCACATGCTTGTCACCCCACGTGTACTTCGAACGGCTCGGTTGTAACGCGTTGACGCTATTGGATAATTGTAGTAAGACCGTTTCCGTAGTCCGTTAAGCACCCGGATAGCGCTCCGTAATCCGCCACAAGACCTTGAACTATGCAGATAAGGCTGGCGGCGCGCATGCGCAGCTGCGGCGTTTTCTTCACGGATACCGTAGAGGAGAAAAACGGTCTACTACAATTCCCTATTGACACCACCACAACGCTGACAACGCCACCAACGGCGAAGCTCATAACCACGCCAGCCTTGCTACTGTCACGAACGCGGGGAATCTTTTTTTTTTTTTCCTGTTTTTATTTGCGCCGGATATTCCATGACGCATCGCGCTCTCCGTTCGCTGCTCTTCGAGCGCTTGCTCGAGTACAGCGTTTGGAACGAAAAATATAGGCAGTCGTTCAAAATACAAACGTGCGATTATCATTTACGGTTATTATCCGTCATGGTTGATTCATTTCCGAACGAAATTTGAATATTTCAATGTTCGTTTCCGTACCCCTTTAAGCATCTAATGGCCGCTCCGCAGCGGATAAAATTGCGGCACCAGAAGACCCCAGAAAAGGAGTGAATAAGCAGAAAGCGCGACCAGGCTACGACTCTGCGTTTCTTAAGTTCTCGGTGACTATACAAGTATCACACGAATAAAATACCGAATCTTTTCTTTTTTCTTGCAAAATAAAAGTCAGAAAAGGTTTACGAGGGCACCCAGATTGGCAGGGGTCGGTTTGTTTTCTCGGAATCAGACAATTTGACAATTGCGTCCTCATCCATCTCCGAGTTACCCAGAGAGCAGACGAATTTTCGAAACTGATTGTTTCTCTCTTTGTTGTCGATCCACGTTTTCTTTTTTTCTTTTTTTTTAGGTTTCAGTTTCACTGATTTTCACCCAGACGGCGTGTTCCCTTTGAACGCAAAATCGCTTTAAAAGCGCAAAAAAAAATATTTTTTTTTTGTTTTGGCAGCATCGATGACAGACTGTGGGTGCCGGCAGACACGTGCGCGCAAAAAACAACAAAGACAAAAAGCGACCGGCGCCTTTTGCGCCACCTGCCGAACCCACATCGAGTCCTGGGAGCTTTTTCGGGGTTTTCGAGAGTCTGGGCGCTTTAAAAACAAAAACCAAAAAACCACACGAAAACTTGCTAATGCAGCGTAATGAGACGTTGAAGAATAGGCTTGAGCCGTGCCCCCCTACGGAGCAGCGCGCGCATCTCCCAAAGCGAGCAACTGCCACTTGTCATGATAAATGACTAATTCGTCTTCTTCCGCTGCATCCCCCACTGCGGTTCTAATGACTGTTTGGTTCCTCCGACTTCTTGTCGTCCGTGGCTCGCGAACCTCGAAGGAACCCATTTTCTCCTCTACCCTTGCAGCGAGCTTCTTCATTCCTTCCAAAACCTCATTTTGTATTATTAAGATTTTTTCTTTTTTTGCGCGGAATAAACTGCGGGAGAGTCGTCTCATATAGGGGCCACAGTTGCGCAAAAATGACTCTCGAAAAACGGTTTTTAAGCGTTCCGCGGGTATTCAGTGGCTCATTAGGCAGACGGCGTACGAGTTGTTCACGTGCGCAGCAGAGACCCGAACTCCTCGGACAGTGGCTGTGTGTACACTGTGGATTAGTACTGCTTTCTGGCCGTGACACGAGCACCCAACGTCGTCGTGATGATTGCGGCAATGATGATGATGACGAATCGAGAGGTCGTTCGACGTCCTTGTTCTCGAACGAAGTTGTCCCGTAGATGAGGTCATAAGAGATTATTGTACTACTGTAATAATAAAAAGAAACGTGCCGTGGGTCTAGTTTAATGCAGAGTGCTCGAAGAGTCAATCAGCAGCTATCTGCCAATGACAAAGCCCTAAATATCCGTGAACCTACGAATCAAAGTTTGCGACGTTACATTGAGATTGACGTAATGCCCCGCGCTCACGTAATGCTCCGTGACACAACGCAGACAGTAGTATTTCTAGACGTAGACATATTGGGCCCAGTTATTTGCCGAGCTTAATCAACTACAGTCAGTGAGAGCTTGAGAAATGAAAGCTAGGGCGTGCATAATTCGTATTTTGGTGTTCTTTTTTGGATAAATCGGCATCTCTCTGACTGCAAACCGATAATGAAACGGCTCTGTGAAAACGGAGACAAACAGGAGTTTTCTGGAGTGTATACAAACAAATTTGCAATACGGCAAAAAACAAAATCCGGCTCAAGTGCATATAAATTGCGGCGAATGTACGAAATGAATGGACCTTTTGTCGATGCGGAGCACAAGATCATCTGTTTCTTCGGCGAAGGTTGTCGTGACGTCAGAACATCGATCTCCGATTGGCTTTGATTGGAAGATGGTGGGTAGACCTCAAGGTAGGTTTCTTTGAGGTTTACCCACTATTCTTCGATCAGAACCAATCGGAGCTTGACATCCTGACGTCACCACACCCCCTGGAAAAGAAGCAGACCAACTTGCGGCTCGCATAGCATTGATTCACTCGTGTTTAGGCATTGGAGCTGGTAACAAGTCGTAAGACCGGTTCAGACACTTGCGTTTGAGTGCGTTTGACTGCGTTGCGTCGAGAGCCGAAAGCGAGTCATCTGCACATCTGTGCTTCGTATGAAGCGTGGAATCCAATTCAAGGAATAATCTTGGCACGCGAGAAAAGCAGCATGGATTTCCTGGTTTCTCGCAGCCGCAACGCAGTCAAACGCAGTCGAACGCAACTGTCTGAACCAGGCTTAAGGCGGTTTAGAGGCATCCGAGGTATCCGAGTTTCGCCGGCATGGAGTAAAGCTTCTATTAAATTAGCGAGCATGAAAGGAGACGGTGACATAGAATGAACAAGTTTCAGTTATTAGTTTCACAATCTTTAAAATTCTCATGTTAAAAAACAAATTAATTTCTAAAAGCTTAAAGGTGTCTATAATCAGTGTTCAAAATAAGTGGCGCACAATCTTTCCACGAGACAGCAGACGCCGGTGTGCGCGTGCACACGCAACGAAATTGACGTCATAGTCCCCCATTCACGCTTAAGATGACAGTGAAATGTGTAAGCTCTAGGGAAAAGGAGAATAAGTATATACAGGCTTTCCATCTAAACAGTAGTGTCTGGTGATAAAAGGTCAGCGATTAATTGGTCTAACAAACACGTAGCTTTCACTTGTGAAGATGAAAAGCCTGTATTTATTCTCCTTTGGCCCGAAGCCCATACATTTCACTGCCAGCTTAATCACGAATGGGGGACTATGGCGTCAATTTCGTTGCGTGTGCTCGCGCACACCGGCGGCTGCTGGCGCGTGGAATGAATGTGCGTCACTTATTATGAACACTAAATTGTTTGGTTCAGTATCCCTTTAACAATTCCCGTCAACAGGCAAACATATGACAGAACTAACGCGCCTAACCACGCGCTATTAACAACTACAGTGGTGCGAATTTAATCCCTTCTCCTCTGTTTTACATTTCGGCCGCCAGGCCATGTCGGCGTTTGCTGCGCACTTAAATAGGCGCTAGCTCCCGCTTCCGCTCCTTCATGTCATTTCCGCTAGCAGCGTCGACTACCTTGGAGTTGCGAAGAGGAAGCTCAAAATCAATCCCTCCCTCAGCCTTTTTTTTTTTTTACTCTGCACTGATTACCCGTGATCACTGCTCGTCTTCATACATGACGCGACTCAGCACAAATCGAACATGCTTGGGGTCAAAATGTCCACCGATACAAAATGTGTTATACCCGTGCCACACGGACAACTCGAATGCCACTCACAACGAATGACATTTGAGCGGACGGCCAATCAGCGCGCGACACTCCGGGCGTAGCGCATTCCACGCGCGACAGATTGCGAGCTGATTCGCCGATCACACAAATGTCATTCGTTGTAAATGGCATTCGAGTTGCCCGTGTGGCCCGGGTATAAAAAGGCCGAAACGTCTACCGAGTCAAAGCGTCCAACGAGACAAAATGTCAAAAATTAAGAGATCGAAATGTCCGCCTAGTCGACACTTCCATCGAGTCAAAATGTTTCATTCGGATAAACCACGTGAGCGAGCGTCGAAGTCAGGGCGGGCAGTCATGAAGCCGCAGTAACACATGCTCACGCATGTGCTGCAGACATGCAGCACATGCATGCACGCTCATGCAGACATGTTCTTGCATGTGCTACAGACATGACATCAGAATTACCTGCGTGCACGTCTCAGGCATGTTCGAACATGTTTGTCCCATGCGCATGTATGATCCGAACATGTCTACAGAGTGTTTTGTATGACGGATATGACGCTACCGTCATACAAGGAAGAAAACGCAACTCGTACAATGTCTGCTTACTAGTGACGCCGCGAATATTTTTTTTTTATCGGATCTGAGACTTGTAGATCGAAACAAGGGGTTCGAAAGGTTCGAAGACATTTCGAAATGTCTAACTTAGTACATAAGATATTTGACGATTTTAGAACTTTCCAATTTTCGGCGCTAAGAAATGCGATTGTTTTCCAACTTTCGATTTTTTTGCGCTACTAAATTAGGAAATTTTCTAATTTTCGAACCTGTCGTGCTAATATATTCGACAATCTTTCGAACTCTCGGCCGTACTAATTAAAAAAAAAAAATCCGACGAACTTCGAACTTTTGAAAAAAGTTCGACGAACTTCGAACCAAGTTCAACCCCCCCCCCCCCTCCCCAATTGGTTTCAGGAAACAAATATAAATAACGCAAGATATCAATGTGTGAAGTGGAGTGGAAATTAGTTTTATTTAGGTGATCGTAAAACAAACGACACGCGTTTCTTCGGGCTAGCCTCGGCCCATTGCCTCGTACCTTTTCCTTTCGGCTTCTGCACAGAGCCTCTCTTATCCACAACTCCGTTTAACTTCCCCGAGTATGGTGCCTAGAGCGCGTCTCCGACTAGTGTGTTTAGCGTCCTGTCTCACGTGTACATCAAAAGTGGTCCGGAAGTAGCAACAGATGACGTCACGAATGCCGGAGTGCCCTGCTGCCGAATGTCGCGGTCCTGGCGGTTGGTGGTAGAGATGCTGGCGAAGAGCACCACCGAACGCGAGTGTCGCTGTCGTCGCGGCGTCCCAACTTCTGGCTGCCGAAACTTCCGTGGACTGCCACACCGGAGAGCGGTCTGCAGCAGAACAGGCGTTTGCCACATCCAGTGCCGCTGCTGGGACACCGCCAGGATCGCGACCCGCGAAGCGTGACACTTGTATGACGTCACCAGGCGGAAATCGAGATAGGGCCCAGTTTTTGGCCACGGTAAACACACCAGTCGGAGAAGCGCCCCGTACGAAAATGTCAGATATGGCCCTGATATATTTTATTTACGGCCATATATGATAATATAAGTAGTCAGACATAGCCATATCCCTCCACATATGGGAGCAAATACGGCCATATTTCGCCATATAAGTGGGCAAATACTGCCAGATGTGGCCATATAAGTGCGTAGATACGGCCATATATCGCCATATACGCGTGCAAATATAGCCCCTGATAATGATATATGGGCCCGTTTCGGTCGTGCAAGCAATGCCATATATGCATACTCGCTAAGACACTAGTTGATTGATCTATATTACACGAGTCTCATGTAATTGGTTAACTATTGTTAACATCCTTAAAATGAAGTTATTCCAGGTATTTGGACCAATTAATCAATTGCGCATTTTGAAGATTGAAATACAAATGAAATTTGGTTGTATGTTTGACGTACGTTCCATCCACCGTACCCTGAGGAATCCAATGAATGAACAAATCTCTTATTTGCAGGCTTGAATTTTAACCGAGATGCTTCGCAGAAGCGTCCTTCATATAGCCTTCGTTGTCTGTCAACGTTACTGTTCTCCGATTTCCTCGCGTAAACAACTGGTCGGGGAAAGACGCGCGCGGAACGCGACGTCGATGCGCTGCAGCGACCGCTGGATCGGCGCGCTGTTCATTTTTGTTAGTAATCGGCTGAACTTCAGAGCGGCCAATAAAGTGTTTATTTGCATTAACATCCGTATAAAGTGACCAATATCTCAATCTATCAAAGAAGAAAAGTTCGAGACAGCGGCAGTATGGTTAGCCCAATGACAACCTGTCTTGACCTGATCAGCTGTATTTTTGAGGGTCGGGGGATCTTCTGATTTAGTCTGGTTGTGCTCTCATGAACCTTACGTTGTGTCGGGTGCAGTGCCCTTGTCCAGTGTTTTCTCCATCCCACGGGTCATCCCAACAAAACTAAACGCCCGTAGCAACTAAAAAGTATCGGGGAGCCTGGATATCTTTATGTGCGAGCGTTGTCATGTATATTTAGTTGCCTTATGCCCGCATCACATTTAGGCGTTGATCGAATTGGTTGGTAAAGAAGTAGGAAGTACGTTTTCCTGGCCGCCTTAGGGCTTTTTCATAAACCGTTTACTCTGCTCAACGCCTGTTTCATAACTTACGACAAATAACGAGCGATACAGATAGTACCGTCAGTACCACAGCACTGCGAAGGAAGGAGTATATTTACGGCGCAAGAGAATTGCGCAACGATTTCAGTACAGTTTGTAGCCCGTTTCGCAATTTTTCTAGGCGAATTCTTAAAAACTCAACTCGAAACTGCGGAATTTGATCTCCATCCGGGAAATTCAAATACTTTGAACTTAAAATAGAAACTTTCGAACATTTCAAACTTGCACTTCGAAGAAATTTGAAATCTTCGAATTTCTGGACACGGACACAGCAGCCGACACAACTTGAATCTTAAAGAAATTTTAAATGTTAGAAAAATTGACATCTTCGAGCTCGAAGTTAAAAAACCTTGACATCTTCGATTTCTTTTTAATTCAAGCTTAGGTGATAGTTCTAAAGTTGCGAAGTTTTAGAATTCGACTTTCAGCCAGGTTTACAAATGTCGAAACCTTTCGAACTCAGTCTGCGGCAGGTTAGCGGTATCCCCGCTGCATATTGCTTTTGTCGTGTGACCGCAGCTTAATAGAAATATGGATAGATTATTTTGATCCTATTTGAACTGTATGATGCAAGTGACAGCTTTGTAGGAATCAAGCCCTCCTACGGACTATGAGCCACGTTGATACGTGCCAGTCACTACTGGCGTCGGTATCTAGGTCACTAAAAGAAAATTTTCAAAAGTGTAAAACTATATCAAGTCAGACTTGGAATAGTTTTACCCTTCGATCAGATGACACGCGTTTTAACGTGAACGCGTGTGAACACTTCAACAGACATCGACTATAACTGCCAGAGCCTGAGACCATAAAACAAAATGTCGAAGTAGTTAAAACATTCGAAGACGTCAGTATATGTTTAATGAGTCAGTTCGTCCAACCAGATCTGTATACGTCCAATCAAACAAACTGTCAATCGACACAAAACATCCATATCGCACATTTTGTCTCTTTGGGCATTCTGACATGCGATCGAGCGAGGAACGAACCCGGCTTCAGAGAATTTAAGCATTTTGGAGCAGTAGATTTAATAAAAATCACGCAACCGCGACTAAAAAAGAAAAAAAACGGTGGAAACAGTTTTGTGCTAACGGCGTCGCACTCGCACTCTACTGCATCCCATGATTTTCAGCGTTGGGGAGAGAATGCAAGAAAGCGAAAGATACCTACAGAAGACCTCAGGGATATTTTCAAACATGGTCCTCCCCGCAAGCCCCCCCCCCCCCCCTCCTCCAAAATCGAGTTTATTGGGGGAAGCAGCGCTTTATTTAAAATCAAGATTGAGGAAATATGTTGTCACAGTTCTAGTGGGGCACCGTAGTGATCTCGAAGTTTGCTTTGTGCGTGACATGACCCTTTAAAGGTTAAAAAAGAACAATAATATAGTAATTTTACATTCAGCCAAACTCCTTCCGAAATCGAGCCAGGAAAGGGGGGGGGGGGGTGTTTTCGGTACAGTGCGCTGATTTCTTTCACGCAAAGACCCGATTCTACGCAGCTCCCAATGCGAGCTCTGTTGTTACTTTTTGCATTTCACCGATACCAGAGCGCCACATATACCGACAAGCCGAATAATAGCGTACGCTACGAAAAAGACAAGATAACCCTTTTTTCACTCCGAGTTTTCGCTCTCAGTACGTGACCGCAATACCCCTCCCATCCACCCGCCTCCTCAAAAAAAGAAAAAGAAAAACAAAAGGCGGGGGCGAGAGTTTTTTCGTTATACTTACTCAGTCGGAGGAGCACCTACGTTCCAACAAAGTATTTAGGAGAAACATTTTAGTGAAAAACCCGAGACTGAGGTATTAACAGACGACGACAAGGAAGAGAAGGAGAACGTCGTCGTCTGTCATTACCTCAATCGCGGGTTTTTCACTAAAATGTTTGATATACACCAGCTCACTTGCGCCCTTACGTTCTGCTCATTTAGGAGACTTTTTTTTTGTTTTTTGGTCTAGACATATTTCTAGTTTTGTAATGAGTTCACTCCGTATGTCGCAGCGATTGGTTCTCCGAAGTGCTTTGTGAAAACGTTGACGCACTGGATTCCCTCCACTAGAGCTATTGCTCTTTGCTTTGCACAGCACACGCGCATATCCACTAATAACTCAAGAAACGAAAGATGTGTGTTCGTTTCTTGTGTTCACGCCCTCGTTTCTTAATCTCTCGGTGTTTACTCCCATATTCGCCTGCAACTTCAGAAACCCGGGACACGCGTAATGGCATCGCGGCCGCTTAAACTCCCGCAACTTTTAGGCTCCTACTTTTTGAATATATTATATATATATATATATATATATATATATATATATATATATATATATATATATATATATATATATATATAAATATATATATATATATATGCATATATATATATATAGATAGATAGATAGATAGATAGATAGATAGATAGATAGATAGATAGATAGATAAGAACGAAACAAACTGAAGGGCGTTAACAGCAGTAATGAAGGGATCATTAAAGTGGAGATGCAACGATTTTTGTATTTTGCGAAAATACCGCTTAGAACGGATACCTGGCGTTAATGACCTGTTAAATACCCGTCCGTTTTTCACCACACGCAATCGAAGCCGCAGAAAAAAATGTAAAAAAACGAGCAGAGTTCACCCCCTCAACTCGCAGCCAGAACAAGCGGCCACGTGATCTGGAGCCTATTATATACCGCCAATGTTGAACATAGCCACGCGCTGGGGTTGGCAAGGCACAGGACACGCGCTGAGTTCCAGACATTGTTATGGTTCGGCTGTTGTCGTCATTACAGCGATTGGACACACGACACTACCCGAATTCTTCTCGAGCTATAGATTATCACGATCCCAAATCGAGTGCCCACGCAATGCTCGGGTCCAATCTATGAGCCGCATTCAAATATCGTCACTGGGCGGTATTGCTACCGCCCAGCTACGTCATCGGGTTTTGCGAAGGAGAGATTGAATGAAAACGCTCGGTTTTGTCCCCGAAATTACACCGCAACAAAGGAGTTTCTTGGTCAGTGGCGTTGCGTGCGAGTATGCTTGAGTCCCACTAGTGCCTGTAAGCTCGTGTAAAGTGAAAAACATTCCAATTGAATATCGTTGCACCGCCCCTTTAACTACGCCCCGATTTTCTTACGGATCGCTTTCTTAAAATTGTTTTATAACCGTCGAGTGCCACGAAACGCTCGCAGACGATCTTATCGCCGGAGGTGCGGTGTGCAGGTCAGGATGCGACGTGCCGAAACGGCGATCCGCGAAAGTTGGCGCTGCTCTGCGCGAACGAAGTGACCGTAGCCGGTTTGGCTCCCTCCCTCTTGCCCCCATAAAAGGGGGGGAGGGGGAGGGGGGGGGGGGAAGGAAGGCATGCTCGGCGGAGAAGTCGACCTGCAGGGCAAGGGGGCGGGGCTTCTGAAGAGAGGGGCGGAGCCGGGGTGGTAACCAGGGCGGGGCTACCAACTCGGCACGTTTGTCGGCGGGCTACGCACCTCTCGCGGTACACTGTTTTGGGAAGAGTGACTCCGAACGATGCCAGCTCTCTCGGAAGAAAAAAAAAAAGGAAGAAATATCTCGTAAGATCTGTCGGCGTTTTTGCGCTTTCAGATTAAGCGAGCGCAGACTGAAAGCGCATTGCGAACAAAGTCTCCATAAATCTAGAAACAAGGGATGCATCTTCAAACTGAACAGAAAAAAAAAAGAAAACGAAACCGTAAGAGAACAGGGGGTATACGAGAATGGTCCGTCAGTGTTGATTTCAATTCATTAGGGCTTATGGTTTAATATAGTGTGTCTAAAGTAATTTTTCCTTGTCTATGCAGTACACATAGTAAATAGTGTATTAGTGTATACCTGAAAACTTGACTTGATTTACATTATACATGATGAGGAAAACAGCTCGGGAAACACGGACTACGAAGAGGAACATACACGACGGGACAATGCATTGTCTTGTCGTGTATGTTCCTCTTCGTAGTCCGTGTTTTCTGAGCTGTTTTTCCCATCATGTATAACACCAACCAACTGGCCCAGTTTACCACCTTATTACAGTTGATTTACATCTTTCCAGGAAAAGTAAATAATATTTCGGGCGAAATATTTCCAGAAAAAGTTGCCGAAACGTGTTCAGTGCGTTATCGAACATTTATCGTACCTCGCTTCACTGTAATCATTTTCATCGTAATTTATCTAGCGAACAACGCAAGAAATCAGAAACAACATATTGGCATTAAGGAATAAGAGGCGTTTCATAGCTAATATACAATCCAACCGAATACGCAGAACCTGTGGCAACGAAGTGTGGCAGAAAACAAAGCGGACACGAGAATTGTTATATAATTTGTCTTTCGTACTGTTCATTCCCGAGTTTTACAAAACTCGTACGCGGTATTTCTTAAACTAAAATACTATGTGACACGCAGTGATATTACAATACGAATCCCTTCAGCGTTTCTGAAATTTACCATCCAAAGATTTACTGAAGTGTAACAAGATGCTGACGCGTATAATATAATTGAAACGTATGGCCATATGTCGCTCTCTCTTTTTCGTTTTTTTTTTCTTTTTTTACGTTAAGTGTGGTATGGGACTTGCCATGCACTCCAGCGAAGCTTCTCTTTCTGAACGGGCTCTCTGTCTGTTCTTTTTTTGTTTTGTAATAGACTCGCCGGAGAACTCGATTGGCTATCCATGACCCACAAAGACCTTCGCATATTTCTTACCTTTACGATGTCCGTCAGGCAAAGACGTGATCGCAGATTTTGATTTTAAGATTCCTATAAAACTGGCAGCGTATCAGGGAGCTTTCCATCTACAGAGGCGACGTCGCGCGTTACGGAGTTATATATGAGAACGAGCCAACATATTTCGTCAGGCTGCTTCGTAGTGTTTTTTGTAAAGACGTTCATCAACTGTTGCATTAAAAAAGATTTAAAAACAATTGTCTCTTTGGTTGGTTGATGAATTTGTGGATGATTCACACAACGTTGTCGTCCCGACAGTTTTGTCCCCTTTTTACATGCTACCGAGTGACTCCAGGTATAAATTCAGGCTCGAAACACTGCGTCCCAGTTTTTGTAACGCTCGCCCAAACCAGTTCCCAAGATAACACTTACCATGCCACTTTAGACAAGCACTTTCCAACCTATAAGAGCTATAATCGCTTAAATTAGTAGGGCGCACATGCTTTGGACAATGGTATCGCTGTAATTGTATGATGAACGGCAGAAATAGTTGAAGGGAAACTCTACTGAATTCCGAATATTTCGGGATAATGAGTGACTTCACATTAAAAAGCACTTATAAGACGCACTACGTCATTTGCTTCGCGAAAATGGGATATGCATTGTTAAATGTTCTTTTAAACACGAGCAGACATCGAAACCGAAACTTCGGCTCCCTCTGGAAAAACTAGTCTTGAGCCTCCAAGAACATGGCTATCAATGTCACGGGATCCTCTACTCAACTATATGGTGAGCACGTCTTCGAGTGGTGTGTTTAAGCTTCCTATACTGCCCATACATCAAAAGTGGTCCCGAACTTGGCAACAAATGACGTCACAGAAGCCGAAGTGTCATGCTGCTGCATGTCGCGATCCTGGCGGTTAATTGTAGAAATACTAACGAGAAGATGGAGTAGCACAACCGAACGCGAGTGTCGCTGTCGTCACGGCATCCCAATTTCTGGCTGCCGAAGCTTACGCGGACTGCCACACTAAAGAGTGACAAGCAGCAGAACAGGCGTCTGTCACGTACATCACAGTCGTTGGGACACTGCCAGTATCGCGACTGGCGACAGCATGACACTTCAATGAGGTCATCAGGCGGAGATCGTGGGACCACATTTTTGGACGCGTTAAACACACCAGTCGGAGACGCGGTGCCGGCATGTGCCAGGAGCAAGTGTAGCAAGTATCGTCTGCACCGCACTCTTCACAGCGTTTTGGTGTCAACGTCATTCGACGACGTCTGCACAACTGCGACATAAGTCTGCGCAGGTATGCGTCCGTAGTGTGAACGAAACTCCGAGAGGCAATAATCACAAACGGTGAGACGACGACGGCGGGCGGTTATGACTCGGGACGCGGCGGTAACGGCGGGATGGCCGAACGGCCGTCCCGCCGTTACCACCGTTTTCCGTCGGCGTCTCTGACTCGTGTATTTACGTCGGTGTCTCCCGTCGGTGACGCCGACGTCGCTCAACCCGGAAACGGGCACCTAAGAGTTGCGCTCTATAAAAATCAATTTCCAAAAGAAGTATTTTAAATTCCCGCGCGATCCGCGCCAGTGCAGAGACGAAAAGATTGAGTCGTCGTGCAACTCGAGTTTCCCTCACGCTTCCGAACCGTCCCGAATCGAAGTGTCGTGTTTGCCCGCGTCCCGCGAACAACCGCTCTCCTCCGTGCGTGCCATCGCAGTGAGCAGACGACGCTTCAGTTTCGAGTTTGAAGTTCTTTTAAGGCCCTTTCAGCTATCTCAATGTCTTTGAAACGGCGCGAGGTCGACGAGAACGAGCAGTGGACTTTTGTGAGCGGACGCGAGGGCCACGCCGCGCCGGTTCAGCGTGAAAGGCTGCCCCGGCGGAGTCACAACCGCAACTACGGTACAACCCCAAACGCAGTTGTTTTGACCGTTTGACGATTTCCTTTTCGAAGTCCGAGAAGTCGTCCGGCAGCTAAAAAAGAGAACTTCGTTCGATTCCTCGACTAATCGGTCATCCTGAGTGCAATATGTGCCCAGCGCCATGGCGCCGCCATGTTTTCCAAGGGGGCATAAAAGCCAGAAGGCGACATCATTCCGGACTCCGAATTTTCATATTTCAATAAGAAGGGCCGTATATGTGCGTTCGCAATTGCGTTAAAAAACACGTTTTGCGAATGCCGTTATTAAATATTACAGAAATGTCGCTTAGAAAACTTATAAATTTCATAATCGCTTACTTCACGAATAAAAATACGCAAGGAGGTGAGAAGGGTGAAAGAAGGGCGCCAAAGACAAAAATTCGCGTGCAAACGTGGGGAATTTTTTTTTTTTTTTGCGTTGTGGTATTATTTTGCATGTCTATGACTACAACTTGCATCGTTCTAGAAAAAAGAAACAAAAAAAAAAAACTACCTTTGGGGTGTCAGTGCCCCTTTAAATAAACAGTAATATTTGCATCGAGGAAGTCAATGAAGTAGAGGGAACGTCGAGTTTTCTACTTTATATTATACTCGAAACTGTACACTCCTATAAGACATGTTTGAAAGCGTGCTACCGGTATGCAGTTTAAATTATAATTAAGGCAGCGAATGCCGGTTTCCTGTGCCACCCTTTCTTGTAAATAATAATAAAAAAATAATGTACTTTTTTTTTTCTTGCTTACTTCCTGGTGGGCGATTGTCGACACCTAACACTTGGTGCTAACGATGTGTGCGTACAAAAAGAAGCCCCGGCGACCGTTGCGCTTCTCCTCTAAATAGAGGTTCGGCCACACGAACCACAGCATTTAGAAAGATCGCAGGCGGCGCGCGCTCGGTTCCCCAAGCTGCGCGAGGAAGCCTTCCGAAATGACACAGTATTAGCGAAAAGCATCGCTTCCTAACATCATTTCCAAAATGACAGTGTCGCGTCTCCGCTGACATGAAAGATAGATCAGGCCATTCATTTTGCTCGGTTAGCCATCGCTCCCGTCGTTAATACACGTCACTTGAAGCGCCTGCGAACCCAAACCGGTGAGCCCTGAAGCTTCTTTATTATTATTTTTTTTATTCTACTGCCAGGTGTTAAAAAAAATATTTTTATATATAAGCAAAAAAAAAAAAAGACAGGAGGAGAGTAGGACAATTTTGGGCGTATGGAGAAGTCGGCTCCCTTCGCAAACCTGTTCAAATTTTCGCTTAGGGTTCTTTTTTTTTTTTTTTAACCCTCTGGTGGAGGATCCACAGAGCTAAGATTATATGCTTTCTGAACCAAATGAACGACGCAAACAAGTACAGTGTAAGTCCGTCCATGGAATATAACAATTTCTCGGAGAATTTGACCTTTAACGAGAGCTTCGCATAATAATATATCTTTTCTGTTTCTTGTTTCGAAAAGCTGCCACGATCATTTGTTCCCCCGAGGCCGGTAGAGGTAACCACAATTGTAATTTTAGTGCTTCAAATATTGTTGTTGTTTTGTGCGCCAACTTGGTAATCTTTTATCAATGTGATTGTGTCAGAACGCTGCTATTCGCTCTTCAGACACACTTAAAGGGACCATGAAATGACCCGTTTACTTTTGGCAAATAACTTTTGCATTAAACCCTCAATGTTCGCTGAACGCCGAACAGGCATCTATTTTCGTTTCGGTTCATTAACTTCTACACGAAAAAGTATCGAAGTATCAAGTTTTCCTTCCCCTCCAACTTGCCGCAAAACAAGCCGCGGCGTAATTTTGACGGTTGTGACGTACGTACTATGGCACCGGGCACAAGGAGAATGGGAGCGGTAGCGGCGAGCTGGCGGTGTGCCGGTAGGTCTTTACCGCAGGGTTTTACTGCGCTGATGGCGCTGCTGCCATCGACATCATTTCTGAATTGGCGCCTCTCATCACCGCGATAGCCATGGACACATCGAAGCTGAGCGAAACTCAATTAGATATGTTGCGCTACAGCGACCGCATACGACTGGTCCCATACCAGGGTTGCCAGGTTGGACTATAAATAGCCCAATTGGGCTATTTATTTTTGTAGCTGGCGGGAAAATCTGGTGGTTGGCTAATTATTGGGCTATTTCATACGCGAGATTCAAGCATTTTCAAAGCACTTGCTTTTCAAAGCCTTAAATGTGGTATTTTTGAGCCAGGTAGAAAACAGCAATCAACTCAAGAGATTAGAAAAGGAAAATATCCAAATCACAAGCGTGAAAATACAATATGTGGACCCTCATTGGTGTTGGCCGCAGAGGTGCGATATTAGGAAGTTTTAGTAGACCGGGTTTCCCCCTTCCCTAAGCCCTCCGCTACGAAGAAAGCGCCTCTGCGCCTGCGTGCCGATGGCCTTGGCTGTAGAGTTCCGGGTAGCGGAGGGGCTTAGCGGAGAGGGAAAAACGGTCTACTAAAACTCCCTATTGTTTTTCTGAAGTTTTTTGGCGCGATTTAATACCGCAGTCAGAGGCGGAGGCAGGTGTTTCCAGAGAGGGAAAGGGGGGGGGGGGGGGGAAGTCAGTTTAACAGACGTTTCAGAACTCCCCTCCTTTCGCTACCAATACGAATACGGATGTTTTATCCTCTTTTTCCGTTCTCCTGTAAATAAATGTCTTATGTCATGTATCATGTTTTTAGTGTTCCAAATATATGTTTTGAATACCTTGAATGAAGTTTTATGTGTTGAGCTATATTTATATACCGAAATTTGGCTATTTTTAGGCTATATCTCAGAAAATTTTAACCGGTTAATCTGCGAGTACCTGGCAACCCTGTCCCATATGCCAGTATGAAGCGCAGCAGGTCGTCAGCACAACCAGGCGGCTATGGCACGACAGCCGCTTCTCCGCCGCCGTCAGCCGTTTCCGCGGTCTCTGTAAAAAGAAGGGGACGCGCTGTCACTCACTGGCGTAGCAGGAAATGCACAGAGTTCTCTACGGGCTCAAGATTATTTTGTCAGGATAGGCTCGCAGGGCAGAGTGGATGAAAAATAGAAAATAAAAAGATGCAGTACGCCGTCTCCGACGATCACGGCTTTAAAACACGACTTCACTGATAGTACAAATCTCGCCACACGCCTTTTCTACGATTTCAAAGGACAATGTATTCTTAGCAGAGATATAACAACGTAGAAATCTGATTTCGTGATCACATAGACTTTGCGATCGTTTAAGGAATGCTAGCACTAATAACTTTTCTCGGATGATGAAAACGCGTCAAAATTCGAATCCTTTATACACGCCTTTAAATACAGTACGCACCAGTAATATCTTGTACTTGACCACACGCATGATGCGCAAAATAAGAAATCCGGCAGGGTTGGGCAGAAATACTCAAAAATGTATTTGGAAATACAAATACTGGAATACATCAAAATAGTAGCTAAAATACTGATACTGAAATATATCTGTAAAAATGTATCGCGATACGTATCGGAAATACATTTTAAATAGAGGCGAAATGTATTTGGAAATACAAATACAGGAATACATTTTAGGGAGGGCAGAAATACAAATACAGAAATACTGATACTGCAATACATTTTTTTTTTTTCAAATTTGTTTGAGATGCCAAATGAGATGAAGCTTGAAGTTGGAAGTGGAAGCTTTTGATCCTGAAATTACTTTCCCGTAGGCTTGGCACTTTTCTTTGAAGGTAGTGATTTCGGACGACGAGGAGTCTTCAATGGGCTCAAAAAGACGTACGGACTGACCGCGGTCGCTTCCCTGACACCCTGTCTCTCTGACGACGGATGCGAAAAGACTTCGACCTCTATATAAATTGTATGATCCTCCTAAGGCCCATCAAAACGTCACCACGCCCCTGTCCAATAAGGACGCCCCTGTCAACATTTATCTCATGACGTCACGGTGGAATGAACTGGTATTCTTTATCTGTAGGTGTGGCCTTGAACATGAAAATTTACCATGCTGCTGTATGAAAGGACAATATGTACTTTCGTTGTAGATTACCTCGTTGAAGATCGTGCAGGCAGTGTCATTTTGAATTTTCGAGAATTGTGTACCACCTGAAGCATCCTGGAACACATGTCTTACCTTCTGTTACGGTTGAAAAGAAGATACGGTGGCATCCCTGTTGTGAAGGTCTTTCCTGCTGACCTTCCGCCACCGACGCATAGATTGCAGTCCTCAAGTTTCGTCTTGCATACTCTAAATAGAGACCTCGTGGATTGCGACCTGATATTGCCGCACAGGTGCGAGCTCTCCGAGAAACAGCGCGCTCGAGACGAGTCGCAGGTGTACGAAGGCTGGGTCGGCACAGCGAAGCCACGTCTGACTTCTTTCCTGGGTTTCGGATCTCCAGAGCAGCGGGTCACTTTCACGTCGGCTGATGACGTACCCTTGAGCCGTGCAATATTACGGGCGCAGCCGCAGAAGCATTCGGATATGTGTTGATCGAACTTCACTGCGTGAGTCAATCTACTATTTCAAGTCAACCACCGCCAGGCTCGTGCTGCAACGGACTGTGACTCAGCTTTGCCGGCTGGGTGTACTCTGTACGCTAAGGTAAGATAGACCGTTAGCTACGGGCTTTGAATGCCAGCAAACAATGACTCAAGAAACCCCTACCTAAGCACCTGCGGCAGAAGATGCTCTGACTCCACTCCTGGCACGCCACCTGGATCGAGTCCCCGACTACGCAACAGTTCTCAAAAGGGAGGAGAGGACGCATAGAAAAATAGTTTAGGGAATCGGAAGGAACCTTGGTCAGCATGGTAACTAATGCCCTCAAAAGTAAAAAAAAAAAGCATTCGGATTTGTATTTTTTTTTTTTTTGGGGGGGGGGGGGGGGAGTATTTCTCAAGAAATGTAACGAAATACATTTCACCCTGATTGTATCGCGATACAAAGGAACATTCAAAATGTATCTCGATACAGGAATACAGATACTGGTGAAAAAAATGTATCGCGATACAGAAATACAGATACAAAATGTATTTCTGAAATACTATCGCGATACATTTGTATCGCGATACTGCCAAACCCTGAAATCCGGGCGATGTTCGAGGAGACAAATGCTAAGAAAGCACCACTGTATATATATTGTCGAAAGACGACGGCACGAGCGTTTCTGCTGTCTTGAGGGTGCTACTGCGTGGTGCACGTTAAAGACCCTAGGCTAGCGGTCGTACTCCACTGGTTAAATTAAACAACATCGTCGCACGAGTAGATATATCGTCCCTTCTAGGACGTGCTGTGTTATCATCGCGACACGCGACGAGAATTCAGTCAAAGATAGCGCTCTACGCGGAACGACGAGCTTACCACCAACGTTACTAGATTACAGATGGTTGAAAAAAACCCGAGAGTGCGGGTAAACGACACGACACTAAAAAGTCTCTTTTAGAGACTTTTTAGTGTCGTGTCGTTTACCCGCAGTCTCGGGGTTTTTTCAACCATGTGCAATGTACACCAGCTCGTTTGCGCCCTTACATTTTGTTCATTACTAGATTACCTCAGTTGTGGAACGCCCGCGGAGGGGGGTACCCCCCCTCACTCACTTCAATCCGCCTGGAGTCGTTCGAAGCGCCATCTATATTTTCATTTCAGAACTGTGAGTTCCGAAGAGCACAGCTGAAGCGCCAAATGGCGATGACAACGCCGCCATTTCCTCCGCAGCGGTCACTTGAGGAACTGCACGTGACATCTATTTTTGGCTTCAATCGGCCATTTCGGAAACGAAGCAGATGAAAGGGTTACAGGGGCGCCATCCCCGTCTCCCCAGCGGACGCGCCGCGACATATCAGTGAAGTTAAGATGCACCTAGGTCGGGACGCGCTACCTGAAATCCCCGCTGAGGCATCGTTGTATAAAAACAATATTAATTGTGCTGCAAAAACTTGCAAACTAAAAATTTTAGAAAACATCACGCGCCCCTCATTTTGTACTAACTCCAATAAAAGTTACTACAAAAAGAGTTTTTTTTCCGTTGGTTTTTACGTTTCTAGTAACGTTGAAACGAACGTATCCCAATTCAGTTACCGAAGCAGCCGTCCGGCGGCGCGTCGAGCGACTCCGGGCGAGTCGTGGTGAGTGAGGGGGGTTACTGTTCGTGCATGCAGCGTCTATGAACAGTTCCGTAACTGAGTTAATCTAATAACGTTGGCTTCCACCACGCCGACCACGTCAACGATCACCACCGACGCCATGGCTTTCAGCAGAGAGCAGGAATCGCGAAACAGCGCAGGTGCAGTCTTATCTTTCATTTGCTTCGTTTACCACACGATATATGGCGCATAGCTCCGAGCATTATAAAATTCGGCAATTTCCCTCAAATCGCTCATTATTCAACAAAATGTGGATCAGAATATTCTTTAACAAAACTTTTGGGAAACATTCGCCGGCTATTTATTGTTTATGATCACGGTGCTGGTGTGGAAGGCTCTTATCCAATAGGCGACGTAGATTTGGGTGACGTACCGTGGCACCGCGAATGCGTCGCAGTGAAAAGGCAGAGAGCGTTCAAAGGAAAGAAGGTGTAAACGAGTCCGCTTTTCTTTGACAAGTTCTATAGCGAAATTTTTCTCTCTACTTTTGTGTGCGTGTGTGGGTTTTTTTTTTCAAAGCTTTTACGACATGCGGTGGATGAAATTTGTTTTCAATATCGTTTCATGGTTCCTTTAATATTCATGGTGTAACCAAAATAAATATCAAGTGTTTGCATCTTTATACTGTAACCGCAACCCGTTAGATTTATTAACCTTCTTTTATATTTTTTTCACGTATTCAAGAAAAATTTTCAGCCTTTCCACTCTGGTGAAGAAGGAAGACTAGCGAAGCTGTACTATGGTGGGAATGAAGTAATGACCGGCCGCGAGTCGGCAAGCCAGAGTGGAAAGGCTGGGCAGCTACCAACATCTATGAGCGACAGCGGCAACCAAACAGCCGGCAAGCCGGTTGTCTGGTTGCCGCCGTCGTTCATAGATGGCGGTAGCTGTCCAGAGTTTCGTGTCATTATTTGTTTGCTAACGGAGATGATACTGGATACTGGGGAACCTAGCCCTTAACAGCTCCGCTGTAAAAATTTGTTTACAATCATTGTCTTGGGTGCCTTGGCTAATGGCAGATTTAACGCCTAACACCCTTTCAGCCACAGCGATGGTACACAAAATGCATGCATGCTATTAACAGACGTACGAAATTACGAGGAGGCAGTCGCTCACAAAATACTAAGCCACTTGAATAAAACTAAAAGAACAAAGAATTACATAAGCTGTAAAAAAATTCTTGGATTGCAGAACAAAGATAAAGAGAAGGCAGAAGTCCTCAACAAACAGGTTAAGTTTAAGTAATGCAATTGAACTGGCAAAAATTTAACACTATATACAAAGAGTTAACCTAGTTTATTTTAAACAGCATCATCCCGAATGCAATAGACAGATGTATCAGAAGACACAAAAGGCGAACTCGGGAAGAGTTATCATCTTAAAGTATAAAAATAACGAGTGTCATCCTGTCATTTTCTGGAACTCACTGGCTGTAGCCTTCCAGAAAATTAAAAAAAAAAAAAAACATATTTTTTCATTGCATTTCTTTAAAGGGCAACTCCGGTCCATAGTTTCGATTTTGGGATTATGACTGTTTTTAGCGCAGTCAGCGTCCCTGAATTACAAGGTGTATTTTTTTCCTAGGTATTTTGCGTAGTTTTAAAGATATCGACACCTCAAAGTTTTGCTTGGGGCGCGGTCGACAGAACCGAAACTAGCCACTCGAGGCCCCGGCAACACTGGAAATCAGCCGCTAGGCGGTCTTGACGTCACTGTCGTTCTCGTTCAACGAGTACGCGGTCCACGCGGCACCTGCCTCTGTGGCACTAGCCGTTTAACATTCTGTACACTTGGTAGATATCCAGCATATGTAGCAATAGTTAGTTCATATACCAGGCACGTAGCCAGGATTTTGTTTCGAGGGGGGGGGGGGGGGGTGCCCATGACAAAATGCTGTATGAGGGGGAGAGAGAAGAGGAGGTCCCAGCAAAATGAAAGATTTCGGGGGGGGGGGGGGGGGGGCGGCCCGGGCCCCATGGGCCCACCCCCTGGCTACGTGCCTGGCGTATACCCAAAAGCTAGCGACTGGCAGGCGAGTGAACTCGTTCGGTGCCGGTGTAGGACGCCAATCTCACTACCCCTCCGCTTCGACTACGGTAGTGGTTATGGCGTACGCCAAAATCAATACCGTAGTCGTTTATTTCTCTGAAATGGCGGAAGTAACTTTCCGCGGCAAAATACCCTGATTGTTTGTTGCTGTTTGTATGAGCGGTGGAACGCGCGCGCGGCAGGCGTTGATTAACTTTGTACCCGGCGGCCGTCGCCTTGCGTGCGCTTGTCCGTACTCGTCCCTAGGCCTAAATTGTGATCAGGGCTCCGTGGATGGAGCGGCATTGATATACGCTGCGCTAGCCAGTGACGTACAGTACTCGGGGAACCCTCGCCGTGCGTGCGCTTGTCCGTACTCGTACTTAGGCGTCTCGCTTTCGCGCTGGGGGTCAGTACCACACACGAAGCTTTGGGGTTCTCCGGCGCGGGCCGCGGCGTCCGAACACCGTGTGCTGGGCTGTATACGTTTGTTTATTTGTTTTTTTCCCCAGGCGCGTAAAAAGCGAGGTTGTAAGTTACGGCACTGTAATTTACCACATAAGTTCGTCTAGGTGGCGGATCTAATTTGGAAAAATATCAAAGAAAAGGCTTGCCGCACTCAAAAGTCACACAAGAAACACACACACAAAAAAGCTTGTGATTGGAGCTAGTTAGTGGTTGTAGTCTACATGCCTACCATTCCCCATTCAACGGAGCGTGAATGCTCCATGTTCAACAATGCCTTTGACAATGACTGCTTTATTGATCTGGATACTTTTATCATGCTTACCTTTGCGAAGTCCATTGCTACTGTTGACTGCATGTTTTACCTTACGTCTTCACATGTGGTTCGGCTGGAATCATCCTTTTCACTAATTTAATGCAGGACGTAGATCAACAAACCACAAATGTTTTTTTTTTTTTTCATCTCTGCCTCCTTTCTTTATATGGGGTAAATAAAGCACTGGATTTTGAATCCCCGCATCAAGGCCGTGTGCCGATTTCCAAACTGAGCGGGCTTCTGTTTTTTTTTTTTTTTTTCAGCAGACACGTCGTTTAGTGAAAACATCGAAGACGATGATAGCTGGAGCCTTAACCCATATGCACATGACCCACTGCCACGTGCTGACGAACTTCGCAGGAAGAGTGCTTCTGTCTGACACCACGATGCACGCGAGTGCGCAGCGAGTTGCTCGCTAAAACGAGCCTTGGCAGTCCTCACAAGCAAATAAACAGCAAGGCTATACCGAAGCTACACGGGCTACAGATAAAAGCAACGGCTAAACACGCCAAGCACCAGCCGAAGTAGCGGCGGTAGCGTCTCAAAGAAGCGCACTTCACGCCGCTCGACCCTGCAACGAGCAAGCTTGTCCGGACCGGGGAAAAAAAAAAAAAAGAGAACGATCGTGACGTCACGGCCCAAGGTTGCTAAATAGCGATCGGTGACCCGCTGGTGGCCCGCTAAGGAGCGGCTGATCGCAGCGGGTCGCATTTTTATTATCAGCATTAATTGGGAATGCGGCGTCCCCTTGACGTAATATTTTTGGCTGGGGTCGTATTTTGTGGCACTAAAGCGATACTAGCAATTTGTTTCCTTTGGAATTTTGGCCGGAGTTGCCCTTTAATTTAAGTTTTTAAATATAAATGTGTAGGGCATCTAATATCACGGAGGACTTCAACAACTCGGGGTTAGAAAGGCCGGTCGTTGTTCACCCTAGTTTGGTCGTGAACGAAATAGATTTGACGAATTGAAATTTTGTCAAATGGTTCTATCGATATTCGCGGTGTCATTTTAAATGGGTGTCACATAAGCACCTTCTGACCAAATATTCATTCAGTGAAATACTAAAGGCATATTGATTTAACTACCTTTGGTCGAAATTCGCGTTGTATAGTAGCCGTATTTATTCAAAAAAGGTCGCAATTTTTGCGATAAAATTCGAGCGTCTCCTTTTCTCCAGAGTTAATGGAGAGGCTACAGCTGATGTCATCAAAAGTAATATGAACAAATCAAGGTTGAGATTGCAATCTAAATAAAAAATTGAGCCGGAGCTTTCTGTAAGTACCTAAAATGTATGCTGAGCCCAAATGAAGGTCGTGTTCCTGGGATATAGATGGAAACCTGGCCTTGTCGTTTGCTACGTCAATTCCACAAATTCTAATGGTTCGCGCAACATCCGTTGTGCAGACGCGTAAACAAGAAATTTTCATATTACATTATACAAATATTATTGATTGCAGAATCGTTTTTTTTGTTTTTAATAAGTCGGTCTTCCCTTTTTATTTGGACGATTTTCTGCACTGAAAGGGCGGAAAGGCTCAGACGTGTTCAGCATACCTATAAAACTGTATGCTTTTAAGGGTCATTTGAGCAAATAGCAGACCCAAAATTGCGTGGTCTCCGTCCTCTCTAACGACTATTTCAAGAAAATGACAACAGCATATCAGGTAAAAAAAAAAAAGAGAAGAGAACTCGGGAATTTACAGCCCGAGAGGAATTAAAAATATCTTCAAGTGTATTTGCTCAAAACAAATCTTGGCGAGCTTCACAATCAGGAAAAAAAAACAAGCAAAAAAGAAACAGACAGCATACACACCACCAAACAATGGGAATGTATACGTCTAAGCAATAAACATCTAGTTCCAAACAAATATTTGATAAAAAGAAAAGCCAAAATCTGCCTATGTTGTGACACGAACAGAGGCAACTATATTGCTGCCGCTAGATGTGAGCTAACCAAAAAAAAAAAATTCCCAAGGTAAGAAATTTGTTTTTTATAAATTTGTATTTATTTATTTATGTCATTGTTTTGTTATTGTTTTTTTTTCAACCTCTAGGCGTCGTCAAATCTGCGTTTTAGCAAGAATGAACTCTTCTACTTGCATGAATAATAACTCTTTGTCGAATTTCCTTTACACCGCTAGCAAGTACGTCGCACACAACGTGAGTCGAAACACCGTGTTCTACAGTTGATGAGCGAATATATTTGTTTGTACTTTGGATCGTATAATATTATCGGGAATTCGAGGGGTGCAACTTAACAGCATTTTAAACCCGGACAAAATAACGCGCTAAAATTTGGTAGAAAAAAAAAGTCAGACACATGGCTAAAAATGCAAACAGAGGGGAACGTATGTCAGAAAATGCTCAAGGAAGCGCATATAAACACATAGCAAGAATAGCGAGACAAAACATATCAAAACATTTTGTCTCCTTTGTGTCCCATTTTCTGCAGCTATTTCTTTTTTTTTGTTTTAGGCTCAAAAACCTGTAAAACAACCATTGACCGAGGGCTATGCTAAATGTTATGCACCACGCTTCCTTTATAAAGTCAACTCGACGAGGGCGCTAGGTTAAAGTTGTCTGTGTAAACTGTAAAGGAAGAGTGGGTGAATAAAACTTTGTACCTGTATTTGAGACGCTGTGTTTTGTCTTTCTTAAAACAGTAGCTTTATAAGACCAATCATCTTCAGGAGCCGCGTAAGCACGAATATGGGTAGGTCGCTCAGTCTGTATCCGCAAAACAATAATTAAAAAAAAAAACGGCAGCTGGTTTCAGGAATTGCACCCTAGTCACCGGCGTGGGAGCCGCGTGAGCTACTGACTGAGCTACAGAACCCGCACGCAGAAACGGGAGGAGCAGAAGCAGGCGGTGCGACAAAGCGCGCGGAGCGAAGAGGAGTGGAAAGGGCAAGAAAGAGAGGAGCAGAACCAGGTGGTGTAGAAAGAGCGCGCGGAACGAGGAGTGTAAAGGGCGGGAATGTGCGCTCCCCTCACTAGGTGACCGAGAAAATTCACCGCAAAGGCTTTGTATCTGGGTGGTGCTGAAGGGAAGCTCGCGCAGCGTCAAAAAAAGACAATGGTGTGACGTGAATCTGTTTCCGTACAACATCCTGCCCCAGACACCACCTGAACTAAAAACACCACCTATCCCATCCGCTGGAGGACTAAGGGTCCTCCTGCCCTACGCACTACGCAAACTAAGAGCAACACCTGCCGTATAAAGCTTCAGCCTTTAAATGCGTTTGGCAGAATAACCAAACACGCAGCCAATTGTTGCCTTCGTCTAGGGTTTTAGTATGTCGACTAACAACCAGCTCGCCTGTCTAATAAATTTCTCTACGTTGTTCAGCCGTTTTTGCTCCCCTCCCCTGCTATATTTGAAGAATAACGGCTTAATGAGTTTTATCGTCGACATAAAAAATATGTCTTTAATTATTCGATCACACCATTTAGTGGCATTGCTTCATGGCAGAAGCGCGTCTGTGGTTCAGGCCGGTTGGTGGCACTTAAGCGTGCGACGGTGTACCAACACGATGCTCTTATTATGTCTGTCGTAACAGTTGGCCGGGTGTCCTCCCTACTGGAGTGTAGGCCATTACACATAAGCATTTAGCGCAAGCTTTCTTTAGTCTGAACTTGTGTGCAAGACGTTTACTAGATGTTTTTCTTTTTGAATTCCACAAATTTGTCGGTTCACAAAAAAAAAAAAAAAGACGGAAATGTACTCTGAAGATGGCGGAAGGGGTGTTTGATGAAACAAGAACACCTTAAAAAACACTTCTGCGTGATTCACGCCTTAGGACGGATCTCTCTTTACTTCCGCGATGTGGTGGTGTCCTCTGTTTTTAGACGGCGATAGTACGCCCTGGGAGCGCAAATCTTTGGTAGAAAAGATGTCATTTTCAGATTCCGCTATCGATGCAAGATGTGGTGTATAACCTCAAATTTTATAATTGTGTACTCCTCATAATATACGCTCTAGACAACGCTCAGCTTTCCGCAGCAAGCCGTTTATTTATACATTATGAAGAAAGCTCTAAACTTCTTATGGTTATCTATTAGGTATGTCTTCAACACTTCCCAGTCTTGGGTCTCTTATTACGGCATTACTTCAATATTTAATCGATATATACTCCGAACTTCGTTTAAAGTGCTGGCGTGGACACTATTTCATACTTAGTCGTAAATTTGTTTAAGAAAAGGTATACACAAAGTCTTTCCAAAATTGCTGCTGCAGTCAGATGTATGAGAAAGAAGGCAACTTTGCCGCTATGCAATTGTGTTTTGGGAGTAAACATGACAACAAAGCGAAGGGGACTGGACTCGTAGCCAAATACGGCGGCTTTCTTGTTTAGTTTTCAACTGTTTCAATTCACTCACAACACAAAATTCGCTTATCTCGAGAGAATATAATTCGCAAGAATTCTCAGCCTTGGGACCAGTAAATATTTAATAAGTTGAATTTCGGTAGAGTTTCAAAGCAAAATTCGCTTTCGCAAATACACTTAAATCCCAATTCAGAATAATATCTGGCTTATCGAGTTCTGAAGTTACAGCTAGATTAAATTAAAACATTGAAACTAGCATTTTGGACTCCAAGAACCTCACATTTATCATTCGAGTTACCAAAATTCAAGAGCAAAGGAGAGATAAAACACGCGAACAACAGGAACGATTGGCCACTAAAACGCGCAAAAATGTATTCTTTTATTTTTGTTTTATAAAGGTATGTTTTTTTTTTTTTTTTCATCAGTTGGCAATTGCGTTTTTTCCGCCTCGGATGTGGTTAGTTTAGTTTGGAAGGAGAAGACAGCGAAGGTTTGACTGGAACGGACGTCGCTAAAAGTTTAAATTGGTGCGGCTCGCCTCTTTTTCTCACGGGTCCTACACAAAACGAAGATTCGACCTCGTACGGTCCCCTATCGCCTCTTCCTTTTGCAAAACCTTTTAATGGGAGTGACTATTCGAGCCGCGGATCTATAAACTCGCCGAGGCCCCATTCCCACCTTGTGTGTGCCTGTTTATGCACATTCAATCGATCGGAATCTCCTCGTTGGCGGCGGCATCAGAAGCGCACCAGTACGCGGATGGGTTCTCTTGCATGCTCAACAAAACAGCGAGCACATTGCGTGAAAAAATGTTGTTTTGAACAACACGAAAAAACTAACTTTTGATGCAGTTCCCTAAAACAAATTTTTGGTCTTCGTCCTTCTGCTTATCCTCTGAATGAGAAGCCGCCTCGGCGGCTTCAAACTTCAAAGTAAAGCACCGGCCTACGAATTCCCAGGTGGTGGGTTCGAATCCCGACCGAGGGGCCCGCATTCTGCCGGAAGCTTAGAGCGGGGAAGGCGCCGCGTAACCGACATTTTAGTTGCTCCTCAAGTAAATCACAAGGTGGTCGAACAAAAAACAAAAACAACCTTGGTCAACCGCTGTGCCCTTGATTGACTTGAAACGTACAACCTCCAAAATTAATTTTTCTCTGAAATGAGAAAATAACTTGTCGATTTCTTTTTCGTATGTGCGCGGCCGATTAGAATGTTTGCGTACCTCGCTGGATTTAGATGATTGAGCAGCAGTGGGCTCTGTAATGAAATGTATACCTGTCTCTCTAACGTCGGCGATGTGTATATGGAATGAACTTGTACACTTCGCGACGCTGTAACGCGAACAAACGCCAGCCGTTTTTTTTTCAGTTTTTTATTTTAATCAAAAAACTTTCATCCAAACTACTACTGTGGTGGAAAATGCTCAATTGGAGCCCAAACCTGAACGGTAAAGCCCCGTGCCCGCTAATATCGGTTCGAAGTAAAATGCGAAAACGCGCCGGTACCATGTTCGCGCTAACGGTGTCGCGCAGTGTATATATACTTTATTCCTCCGTCTGTAAAATACAAGTTATCTCCCTCCTACAATCTGAAAGATTACTTTAGATTCCCCATTGAAAAGTCTCAAACGTCAATGAACTGTAACAGAGATGTACGACATGACGAGTGAAACATTAAGCGAGGTTGGTCGGTGGGCACCATTCGACAAGACTCAGTTTTCGAAACCGCAGAACTGTTGGTCGTCATTTGGAGACACTGATCAGTCAACATTGACGGTGGTGGCTACGTTTGAACAAGCTCTCTCTCTCTCTCTCTTCTTTTCCTCTGTGAGATTTCCGGCATATGGAGTCAGGTTTGGTTTTAGAGCTTGCAGCGTTTGCATTTTTAATCAAATGCTAAAAAGTGCATCGCATATTTGCCCTGCAATTGTGTTGCGTGCAACGTTCTTGCTTTGAGACTATTAACCTCCAGGCATTTTTTGTCGACCCGTGCCTCCAGGTGTCTCCACTCCTTTCCACCCCATTGACTCGACGTCATTAACTACACCCATTCCTTTTCGCCCCGTTAATTCATTGACTATGTAGTATTGACCCGACGTTCCCCGTCGGGTTGGCTTGTGTCCACAGAGTATGGGGAATGAATGACGGGTAGCGGGTTAACTGAATTTATGTGCAGGTCACGTGACGTCATTATGTCCGCTAAATCTGGCGGGGAAATTGAACTTTCATATAGGCCACGTGACTACGACACGTGACGTCACTTTTTCCGCTAAATTTAGTGGGGAAACCTAATTTGTGTATAGGTCATGCGACATTAAGCCAGGTGACGACATTTTCCCCGCTGAATTTAGCGGGGAAATTCGCGGTTACGCTTTTTTGAGGCTTCATTTCACCCGAAAACCTAGCGTATAAACGTTTCACGGTGAAACACCTGTATCCATTTAACAGTTTCAGAAGCGCAAGGCGTGACCAATTCGTTCTTAATGGCTAATCCTGCATCCTCATTGGTTGTGATAATGAGATACTCGCCGCTCGCCACGCCTTGTGCTACTGGCAAAAACAATATTTTTTTTTTTTTTTTTTTTTTTTAGAGCGCAGCTCTAGGCACCCGTTTCCAGCTTGAGCGCCGTCGGCTTCGGCGTCAGCGTTGGCGTCGCCGTCGCCGTCGGCGTAAGCGCGCAGTGCATTATGGGTAAATTTTCCCGCTAAATTTAGCGAAATATTTTCCCCGCTAAATCTAGCAGAAAAAGTTCCCTGCTAATTCCAGCGGAAAATTTTCCCCGCTGAATCTAGTGGAAAAATTTCCCTGCTAAATCTAGCAGAAAAATTTCATCGCTAAATTTAGCGGAAAAATTTCCCCTCTAAATCTAGCAGAAAAATTTCCCCACTAAATAAAGCGGAAAAATTTCCCCGCTAAATTTAGCGGAAAAAATTTCCCCGCTAAATTTAGCAGAAAAATTTCCCCTCTAAGTCTAGTGGAAAAATTTCCCCATTAAATCTAGCGGAAGAATTTCCCCGCTAAATCTAGCGGAAAAAATTTCCCCGCTACATTTAGCGAAAAAATTTCCCCACTAAATCTAGCGAAAAAATTTCCCGCTAAATCTAGCGAAAAAATTTCCCCGCTAAATTTAGCGGAACATTTTTCCCTAAATGGGAGGCGAGCAGGAGAGGAGGAGGGGCATAGCCTTTTCTCCGTAACTTCCCCTACTCCTCCTCAAGGGCTGCGCTCTAATTCGGCGTTACAGGGAGTTGTAAATGGCTTTCATTTTTTTGCTTATTGTTAGAATCCAAATTAACGATAAGATTTCCTGCGCACGGAGACACGTTCCCGACGGGAGGACAAAAAGAAGTAGTATTAGCTGTCAATCACAGCACGCGCACACGGTTCGCACACCGAGTTTTCTGCACGTGCCACCGATTACCGCGGAAAAGTTCCTTTGCTTACAAACAGCAATTTGTTGCGTGGCCAGTGTTCCTCCGCGACACCCCATCATTATGATTAAAATAAATCAACGGAGGCGCGAACAAACTAATCATTTTACTCCCTCGGAAATACCCCAAAAGACCGGTGCTCCTTAGTCTCTCGCAAGCGTAAAAACTTTGAAAAAAAAAGGGAGAAAAAAAGGAAAGCGAGCGGAAATTCAGGCGCGAAATCATTGCTGCTTAAAAGAAAGGCAGGTCCTTGCCTAAGTATACGGGAGTTGGGAAGGTGCAATTCGTTTCGCTTACGAACGTTGCGCGTGGTGCATGATGAACGGCCGGCGTTGCCCAAGGCGTCGCTCGCGTGGTATAGACGCACAATCTGTAAACAGTTTTGGGGCGGCCCGCGAGGATGCCGAGGATCAAGACAACACCCCCGCAAACACCAGCCGCGCAGCACGGAGACCGCGGGTTTTGAAACCCTGAGGGATGGTTTCCTGGCACGAAGAGGATTTTAACGCGGAAAGCGAGTTTTGGCCGACCAAGACGAATGAACCGGTGCCTCCTTCCCTAAATTGCGTGCTTTCGAAGAATCTCGGGAGGTGTGCACACGCGAACGGGCCCTGGGCAGATAGACAACGCCTGTTTTTGTTTTGAGATTTTTGGTTATTTTACTACAGTGGCGTCTCTCACTTTTTCACGAGGTACGCGATCATTTAATTGAAGCGTTTGGAGACGAGATTGCGAAGGCTCGGCACTGTTGCTTTTTTTCACTCACCTGGCGGGTCTTCTTACTCTCTCGCTCTCTCTCTCCTTCTCAGTTTTCTTACGCGTTGAAGAGCTGTTCTTTCTCACTTTCTTTGTATAAGCTTTTGTTTATTTGCTAGGAGCGTCCCCTTAGCGGAATTACAAACTTTCATCGAGATAAGATAATAAAAAGTTTCTTGGTAGTAAATGTCGTGCCTCAAACTCTTTCCGCATCGCGATAGTGCGCGAACGGATGTACTGGTCGGTACTCCGAAACATCGTTTATTTATTGACAACGAAGCGGAGAAGACTGCAAGCATATCTCATCCGCAAGCAGTATGCTTTAATAAAATGGGGTATCACGTGGATCCCCAAAAAGCAACTGTACAAAGACGAAGTGCAATAATGAGATGGTTTCAGTTACGCGTTGTGTATGAGTTTCTTTCTTATGACACCATTGGACACCAACGTGAAATCGTTAATCGTTATCCGTTGAAACTGATTCGTTTGCTATGGCCACTCTAAAATGCCACAATACATTTCTCGGCTAGCGACAACGCTGCTTATCCTATAACGAACGAGGCGAAATGTCGGTTTCTTCATATTTGAATACCAAAAAGGAAAGCCGGAAGCAGCGTACTAGCCAGGAAGTATTTTTCTCTCACTCTGACTCTAAATAGACCGCCATTTTAAATATGATGTTGGGTTTCCGTCACGCCTTTCAGTCGAACGCCGGCCGCAAAAAAAAAATGATAATAGCGAAACAATGCTGAACAGAAAGAGCTGCTCAGTGCGTAGCGTTGGAAGGAAACTGATGTTGTAGGAAGAAGGCCTTACGACTTTTAGCATAAAGAAAACAAAATAAACACTTATCTCAAATTTCACAATACGGTCTCGTGTTTTATGAAAAATCGTACACATCTCTACCGAAGAAAGCGAACGGGTGATTCTCCAAAACTGCGCATATTAATTATTACTAACTATCATATCGGTTGAAGCAGGGGCGTACCAACTTGTTTTGAGTGTGTGTGTGTGCGTGGGGGGGGGGGAGGGGGAGGGGCAAACCAGATCCCCCCCCCCCCCCTAGGGCCGGGGGGTCGTGCCCTTGTTATCTCTTGGGCGCCTCCGGCCTGTGTTTGCCCTGCACGGTGGCAGCTGTTTCAGGGGGGGGGGGGGGGGGGGGGGCAAAACACATGTCTTGCCCCCCCCTCCTCTGAGAACTGGGGGAGAGCAAGCGCCCCCTTGCCCCCCCCCCCCCCCCCCCGGGTTGGTATACCCATGGCTTGAAGCAATTATAAAGTGCCCGTTTATACACATAATTCAAGCATGTAAAAACTTACGCGTTAAATATATTATATTTCTATCCTCAAGGTTTGATAAAGAAAATGTTGATGTAGAATCATGCAATCGTTATCAGCAAAAAAAAAAAAAAAGAACAGGCTCAACCTGATTTTTGTGTCCAGGTTCAACCTGGACACAACAATCAGTTTGAGCTGTTTTTTTTTATATGCAAAATCATTAGAAATCTGTCTGGTTTTTGTGCTCGTTTCTAACAAACTTTGCTCCAAAGCAGACACGACATATAGGCCCAAGAGAGCGAGTCTTTCTGAGTAACTGGTCTTGTTGAATTTTATAAGATCAAAAATTAAAGACTCGTAAAACGTTTTCCGTAAAATTTTTGAATTGCGTAGCTCTTGAAGGATCGTACCAATTTATAACGTTTTATTTTATTAAAGGATAAACAATAAAGGCGTCTTTATGAAAATAAACCAATTTATCTAATAGGGGCCTTTCTAAACAGTTAATCCACGTTTGCAAAAAAAAAAAAAAATATTGGCATAGTATTATTTGATTCTGAGCCCGGACCCCATTAGTGAAACTTGCACGTTGCGCAAGATGTACGTGATATGTAATTTTATCCCTTATCGCCATAAACGGTTGTTCGGGCTACAAACCATATACTCTAATACAATTTGATTAGAACACAAGCAACCGGCACGCAGCTGCCATTGCGATTGTTGTTCTAACCGTATTTTCTTTACCACTGAATACAAACCACCCGATATTTTTCCCCGCACAAACAATGGCCGTAATCGTTGTTGCCGCTACGCTTCTTCTCGAAGAAACGCGCTAGCATTTCGCGCAGCGGTTATATATATAACAAAGCATGGTGAATGCGGCCTCTCGGCACTTTTACGCGGGGCGAACATTCCCGAAACCCCTCTTTTCCCTGGCGGCCTCGGTAGGAACCAGCACACCTTCCCTCGTTCGGCGCGTGCGGTACGTGCACTGTTGTCTTCGAAGGGCCAATCTCAGTTCCCGAACTTCGGCGGTTTCGTGCAAATGGCGTCGTCTGTCCTCTTGGGTCTTACGTTGCCGCGCATGTTGTGCATACAGGGGCGACGACGCCTCGCGCTCACGGCCCGGTGACATGGTAAGGGGACTGCGCGTCAAGAACGGCGTGGAAGTCTTGGCAGTTCGAGGAACGGAACCGTAGCCCGTGTGCGTCTGTCTACAGGTCTCCAAAGCCGGCAGCAGGATCCTCCGAGGGCGTCGAAAGCGTGCACACGCCATCTGTCGGCGCTTGCAGAAGGTGTTTCCTAGCCAGTTTCCACAGCCATTGCGGCTGTGGCGCCATCCCGTGGTGACGTTGCGAACTTTGGTTCGTCCAAATCGGTCCAAGGTTAGCGCATGTACCGGGGCACAAATGCTAACTTAGCATTTAAAAGTTTTCTCTGACGCGAAAGTTGTTGCTCACGAATGTATTATAAACCATAAGTATGATTTTCCTCGCTCGCGTTTCATCCTTGCTTTTCTTCTGATAAAGGCGCCCTCGAAACTCTCAACACAAGTACACGGGTTTTTGGCTGATCTCACGGAGGCACTGTGACCACACCCCACGAGATAATGATCCACCCTCGACAACAAACGCACACTCCGGTACACAAAAGCTCCGTGATTAAGACATCAGTCCACGACATCGGTCCACGACCGTCAACAGAGTCAATTTGTACGCGAGACGGCGTTGTCGAGTGTCACTGCTTCCTCCCTCCACCGCCGCTCCCGGACAAAGAAAGCGGTCGCACACGAGCGAGCGAAGAACGTAAGGAGAGGCGCGCTCCCTGCTCATCATTTGACGTTGTTACCCTCGAAATCAGGCTGGACATCGCGCGCGCTTCCTATAAGCTTCACGGTCCCGCAAGCATGACATGCATAAGATCATCTTGTATATACAGTCGCACAGATGTCTGGATCTTCGCCGAGCCCCCGTATGCATCCGTATGCCGCAGCGATACTAATTGAGACTCTGTTCCTTTTTAGTGGAAGCGACGTTCATTTCTCGGTCACGCATGGCTCACGGGTTCGGAGAAAGATAGCGTGCGAGTCAGAAATTTCGGAGGGAGGGGAAAGAGATCGGAGCCCGAATTCCCATGACCATGCCGGCTTTCTCAAAAGATCTCTTTGTGCCCGCGGATGGCCCCTACGCATCCATTAGATGCCCAAATAATGCCGCCTGCTTCGTCTGGTTTGTTTGTTAAGCAAAGATTGTTGATCTTCTTTTTTTTAGTCATGCAATTAAGCCGAACTTGAGATGCTGTTACGGGTTGAGGAGTGTCTCTTCCGTCTTTCTCATGCTCACTTAATTTTTGTTTCTAAAGCCTATCAGTCTTTTTTTTTAATGTGTTGTGATGTTGCGCGCGAGTAAGACGACGACCAGCTGATGTCAGACTGTGTTTAAGTGACGGTATTCGCACATGTGTGTCTCAGTGTACCGATATAAGCACGGGGGTTGCACTTGAAGCCGCGTAGCCTTAGGGCAGTGTACAGGAGGCACCTCGGTCGTCTGCTCGTCAGCGCGGCTGGTGGCGACAAAGGGCAACTTTGAGCAGGCCATGCCACCGAACGACTGGACACGAGAGCTGCGTCACGGTTCGGCAGTTCATCGGACGTTCGAGCTCAAGATATAGGGCCCAATGGTCTAAAGAATGGAACCGCGGACCGTCTCAGAGATGCAGAACTTATCCATAAGATGGTGCTACTTGTCGAACTAAATGTGATTGCCTGTTTGGTAGTATACATTCCGCAATATTGATTGACCGGGATGGAATAGGATAGCAAAATGCAACCATCGACAGAAAGGAAACATTTTCGTGGAGAGTTCGAAGAGGCTTACAACGGCGCCGCCGGCTGTGCTTTAATGGATAGCGTGGAAATTGATTAATCTTTTGAATGGCGAAATTTGAAGATACGTGGGGGGTAAAGTGCTAAAGAAAAAGGCCTGAAAAAATTTTTTTCAGACACGCGACAAACTTTTTTTTTTTTGTGGCAAAGAACGAAAGACTTATTGCAAAATTTACGAGATATAGCGCAGCATCATACGGTCACAAGTGAACGATTTGATTTCTAGCGTAGTTTAGAGTTATTAACGTGTCGACAGTCACACACACACACACACACACACACACACACGCACCACTTCTTGCGCCTATACACGACGTGCAGTCACGCTTAGCAATTGAATAGACCCTCTTCGAAAGTCCGCGCCTACGTCTGTCCACCGTCGCTTGGTCACATACTCGAGCGTGTATTGGACACGAGGCCTGCGTCATCGTTCGGCCTGAACTCGGCTCAGCTCGGATCGCGAACGAGTGCCTTCGGCGAGGACTCGGATCCAATCACGCGCTTCGTGGTAAGCAATGGCGACTGCCAATGTTGCATGATGGACTTTTGACAAGGGTCTCTTGTACACGTACACATAAACATCAGAGACACACAATGTTACATCATATAAACAGAGCAATCCTCACGTCTCCAAAGGACAAATAAATATAAAGTCCCGTTTTCGCAGATCACATAATCTCAATAAATTTACCGTAAATTACGTTAACTTTCACAAGTGTATACCGAAGATCCCCATGTCTCAGTTTCGCGCAGAAAGGCGAGCTCAGCGAAACGTTCACACAAATCCGCATCACAAACGAAGACGACATGCGCCCCATTTCAGAACTATCACGAAACGACCAACCAGCAAAAACGTCTCAGTCGATGTAATCACACTCTTTCACGATTTGTTTTACTTCCCCGCTCTCTCGTAACCGTCCCGCTGGCCACTGCGTGCCCAGATTCCGTGGGATCACGGGCCGACGCGCCCAAAACACCGGAAGTGCGTGGCCTCCCGTCTTCTCCTTTTCAAAATCGACGCGATGACCGCAGCAGTGGCGGCTGGCGGTGACCGCGGCTTTCCACCGGTCGCAGAGCACCACTCCCAGTCGCCCACTTGGCCCACTCAACTTTTCACTTTTGTCTTTTCTTTTGCGTGCAACCGCTACGTTTTCACCCTATAGCCTTCATCGAGAAGGATAAAAACGCTCGCGTGTTCGGCCCTTATCCAAACACACCCGGCGCCCCTCCGAAAAGCAAAAACTCGGCCACCTCTCGTGTGTACGCCACCAGTCTTACTCAACAAGGTAAACAAGCATCCCGCGGGGTGAGCGCGCGCGCAATTTTCACGCCGTACTCTCTAGAACCATTCAAACTTTCAAAAAAAAAAAAAAAAAAACAGAACACACATGCACACACACGCACACACACACACACACACACAACCAGCGAACAAACAACCAAAATCACCAGTTCGAGGGTGCCACCATCTATCTTTCGTGTAGTCTGCGTTTGTCAGGTTGCCAACGGTTCTAAACCAAACTCGACTGAATGGGCCCGCTAGAGTCTGGAAACAATGAGCCATCGATGCAATTTGCGCCGGCATCACGGAAGGACGGGACGGAGGGTCCGCGCTTGGGCTCCAAGCCCCAACCGCAGACGAAAGACAGGTACAAAAAATAAAACAAAACAAAAATTTGTGTGGCAGGGAATTCTGTCCGCTGGGAGAGGCATAAAGGCTGTCATTTCGCAGGAGATTAGGCCTACGCGAGGACAGGGCAGAGCGCATGAAGAGACAGGCCGGAGGACAGGTGCAGATAGGACTCGGTTTCCGTGACTCCGGTTGCCTCAGGAGCTCAGTTGGGGCCGAAATGGACGTGCACGGGCTGTGTAATAGAGGATCGAGCCGTTCATGTAAGAGTCTTTTCTTTTTTTCGTTTTTTTTTGTTTTGTTTTGTTAGCGCCAATGTCGTTCGTTCCAACTACGTTAGTTCGCGTGCACGCGAAGATCGGCGGTGATCGGAGAGAGCTCCCAATGCATTTAGGTGGAATTAGTGACGAGAGCAAGTCTGAGTAAGCCCGAAAAGAGGAGAGAGTTCGGAAATGACGGTTTTGTTTTTCGAGGAAACAGCCACGACGTGCTATCACTGTTCTTCCTTTCAATTTTTATTTGCTTACGACGAGCGTATTGGTGTATAGGGGAGGCGGAGAGGCCGAGCTGGAGATCTGAGAGAGGGTTCCAGCTTACACACCCCAAGGTAAAGGTTGGCGACATTTGATTCCACGTGTTCTTCCTTCGTCTCCTTGTTTGTTGTTCGACTGTTTGGGATTGGCAAGTGGGGGTTGTTCGTCTGTTTTTGCAGATTCGCATGTGGTATCGGGTACGAACAACGACATCCGGATAGCTCGAGGGGTGCACACTTGATTGCTGCCAGTCAAAACGCTTCGGCTCACTTTGCCTGATGTCAAAACGGCGATTGGGCGCAAGCTCTGCGGCAGCGTTTGACAGACGATTGTCTAATCAGTGGGACAGAATGATGTTACGTCAGAGCACAGTTCTCTGACGGTTTTCCGCTATCTAGTTGGTGTTCGTCTCAAGCGGAGATACGGTAGATAAATTAATAATGGGAATTTTTTTATGGTTTTTTCCTAAAAGAATTGCAAAAAGAAATGTGCCCAATAATGACTTCACAACGTCAGAAAACAATAAGGCATTCCCAAGAGGCATGATTAGAGTATCACACCAAACGAAGAGCTCAAACTGTTGGAAACCTCAAACTGTCGAGCGAGGGCTCGAAAACTACGGGAATAATGCCAACAGCGAAGTGCCGTGCTCACGAAAACTGGATAGAAACTGTCGTGACGCCACGGTTAAAACTTAAAGAGAAAGTTTAGGGTAACTTTATCGCTCTACTGAAAAACTCAAAGGTAAGGTCTTATCGCAGCTTTGAGGAGTGCTTTGGCGACATCAGCAGTCGCGGTAAAAGCACGTTCTGGGTCGTGCTCTATGCTGCTGGAGAACTCTGCAATTGCTCTCGTTTCGCAGATCCTTGGAGGCGGATTTTCTCGACAATAGAACTTATTTAAAGCATTTCGAAAATGCCCGTCTTCCTTTCCCAGAGCCCGTTCAAAATCCCCAAATCCCCGTCAATTTCTAAAGGTTCGAAATTGTGTTATAATTCTGCGTTAAGAAATTCAAACTTTGCCAAGCAATCAATGCAACGATCGATGCTCACAGTATATTGCGTAGGGTCAGTTTCTTTCTCCGCACGAAGGGAGTGAATGTACAACGTCTCGCCAAGTTGTCTTGTTTCATTCGGGAAGAACGGGCTCGGCCGACCAGTGCGAGCGATCGAGCTCCAATTAGTTTTCTTCTCGACCTCTCACCAACGACGCTCAATCTTCGGCCATTAAACTAAAAAGGTTCGAAAGAACAAGCTTACCTTCTCTCGCGCCAACTACGTTAAACTCAGTATTACCATAATTCTTAGTGCACTATATTCCGTTTCACACTGACCGTATCTGACTGTATAGTATCCGCTTGGTCAAGCAGCGCCAAAGGAACATCCTGATGGAACTCGTTGTCTTTGTGCGTTTCCAGTCGTCGGCTATATAAACCAATCACATGCACAAAAAAGCACGAAATCACGGCGCATTCATTGTGCTTGATTGGTTTAGCCGCTAACAGGAAACGCACAAAAACGACGAGTGCCATGACGAGGCACTTTTGGCGCGGCTTGATTGGAACCTATTTAGCGTCGACTGTGCTCGGAATTATCATGCGAAACGGAGTATAAAAGATGTCCGCGGGACAAAGAGAGCGTTTAAATTACGCAATAAATCTAGAGGGTCGCTGCTGGTTCAGAAAATGACGCCGCGGTGCTTGCACTCACAGAAACGACGACAACGACAGAGTCGTCGAGACAACAGTGCTTGGTGGCTTCGTACGCTGCAGCGTCGAACACGTATTACTGCCGCGAGCGTGGTGGAGTAGGCGAGGCACACGGCTATACCACGCGGAGGAACGAAATCTGAACTTCGCACGGCCTGTCTTTGTTTTCCACAATATTTACTTTTTTGGAAAGGTCCACCGTATTCTCGGCTGCCATCGAAGCAGCGGTAACACGCTGCAGCTTCGAGTTAGTCGCCGACGCGAGACGCGCGGTTTTTTTTCCTGAAAACCTGTAGGCACAAGTTGGCCTCATTTAGAGGCTCACTTTCAATTCTTAATTTTTTTTGCTGTTTTCCAACCCTGACAATGTGATGCTGACAGGATTGGCTACGTCACTTGCGACCAATGCAGAGCGCAAGTTCGTCTGCTTCTTTTGCAGGGGTTCCGGTGACGTCAGAACGCCAAGCTCTGATTGGCTCCGATTGGAAGGATAGTGGGTAGACCTCAAGGAAGCTAGCATTGAGGTCTACCCACTATTTTTCCATCAAAGCCAATCACTGCTCAGCGTTCTGACGTCAGTGCAACCCCTGCATGCGCAAGAAGCAGACGAAGAAGCTCCGTATAGGCCTCCTCCGTTGCAAAGGAGGCGTTGTGAAAAGGTACTTGTTAGGACTTGTTTTGGGCAGTACAAACCATAGAATTATTATAATGTTCGCTAAATATTCAACTGGCGCTAGTTTCTATGCCACTTCCGGGATGCGAATTGAAGCAGACAGCAACCAGTCTACTTTTGCGGTGCTCCCGTGTATTCCTATGGGAAAACACGCGTGCATTTTGTCTCCTCACCGGAAAATAACATGGATCACTTTTGTTAATTGGGTCGTTCCGAATAGTATGCACCTTTATTAACATTGTAAAAGTGTAATGACATTAGTTGCTGCATTTGTCTTTACCAGGGAACGATGATAGAAATTCGCTATATGTAGGCCCAACCTCTCTTCCCTTGCGTGCATTTAAAAACAAGCAAAAATTCTAAGCACAGAAAAAAAAATCGACAGGAATGTAAAGTGTGCTCAAGGTTCGCTCATATATTGGTGATATGCACGTCCTGTCACTATGTAAAAATTACCCCGTCGTGCATGTTTACGGTCGCTTAAAAAACATTCGAAATGTAAAGAAGAAAGTACGGTGGCTATGAAAGGTGTGTCTCTCTAATATGTCCTATGTCGGGCAGCTTTTATTGAGCACCTGTTCTCTGGCCTCTTCCTTTTTTTTTTAAGACTTTGGGCTTGCAAATGATGTTTTGAACGCGGAACAAGAGTCTTCGCACATATTCATGAGCCTAAAGAATAAAGCAGGACTTATTTATTGCAAATTGGACTATATTTCGTGGCCTTCAATTTATTTTTATCGTGTGCATGCACAAGGAGTTACTGATCCAGTGTTACTGTGTAGTTCTTGCCGTCTCTCTTGGTTTCCACATGTCCTTCGTTCGTTTGGCACCTAAATCCCCCATGCTGGAAAGCGCAGACGCCGTGTTCGCGCTAACAGTGTCCGACGGCGCACATAAATACATGTACGAAGCCGTTTTAGCACCGCTTTTATTGCAATGCATTTTAAATAAAAAAAAGCCGTAACTGATCAATTATTTCGTCTGACTGCATTCTAAGAAATGTCTGCCCGTCTACTTACCCGCAAAACCCTCATAGTGCCCTCATTTTGATCTAGGAAATCAGCTCAGCAAATAATGTGGTGAAACGTCTGTTTAGATCTTAAAATTAGGTCTGCGATGTGGCATTACCCAATGCAAGCATGACGCTTCGATTTGCGTAATGCCACAGCGCAGACTTCATTTTTAGGTCTAAACGGATGTTCCGGCTCATCATCCGCTGAGCTGATTTCCTAGATCGGAATTTGAGTGTTTTCCTCAAAAAAACTCTGAGTGTTTTGCGGGTAAGTAGACGCGCAGGCATTTCTTATATTGTGACTGAGAGATTTTCCACTCTACGTAGTACGTACGAATCCTTTGTGATATTTGCTGTTGTAATAAAGCGTAGGAAGGAAATGCACTCGCTTTTTCCCATAGAAATGCATTACCGGAGGTCAATTTTCAACTGGTTGCTGTCTGCCTAAAATTGCCGCAGCACACTAGCGCCAGTTGAACCTCTAGCGTACATTATAATAACTAAATGATACAAACTTGAGTGTCTCACACTGCCACACATGTAGAAGCGTGCTTCCTCTCGTGCGTAACTTAATCACGAGAAAGATAAAAAAAATTCGAACGCCGGGAGCAAGGATCGCGTCGCGTCGCGTCCCTGAGGCGTAACCATTGGACCCGCCGATGTCGTGCCGTCCCATGATAGCGTTAGCGATGGTGGTTGCTATGATTACGCTGCTTGGCGGCGCGATGATGCGACGCGATTTCTGCTCACATGTGTTTTAGGCTTTAGATGCGAAGAACATGAGCCAAAATAGGCGATTTCACACGTTACTAACAAAAAATAAAGATTTGCTTGGACGTTAGATATTTTGACGTCACAACCCAGAGATTAGAGACGCGTACCCTAGCGGTGGTGGGATGAATCTGGCACTTTCGCTGGTCTTACGGCGTTGAATCTAACCAATTTCAAACGTCAAAAGGTCTTTTTTTTTTTTTTTTGGGGGGGGGGGGAGGGGTTTTCAGCATTACACACAATGAAAAAAGCTCAGCGACGGAGCCACAATTAGAGCGAGGCACAGTCAGGTAAGCTTGTACTAGCCAACATGAGGGCGTCCCAGTTTGTTCAATGCTTTAGCGCAGGAGGCATATCACAAGTAAATAACAATGCAAGCGCGCTTTTTTGCGACTCGTGACTGATTCTCACAGTTACCATATGGATTGCTTTCCGCAAGGCATATATTACGAGACACTGTTGCTCTTGCGATTTCGTCATCGCTGTCGCTGCCGTTACTGAGAACATAACTCATGCAAATGACTGAACCACGCATAAGAAGTAATGAGGCTCTAAAAACGTAATGTGCATGCCTCCTCAAAACAAATATATCCCTAGGCCTGAGTTCGAAGACACATCTCATGGTGGGTAGAAATCCTGGAATTAATTAACATTTCTTACTGGAAGCCAAAGTCTCCGTTTTATAACCCAACGAAGGTCCTTATTGGTGCATAACGCAAAGTTCGTTCTGCTTGTGTTCTGAGATATAAGTAGAGCCCTGCATATCTGCGGATTACCCGCGCATCATCCGCGGATATCCGCAGCCAACTGGCGGATGCGGAGAAAAATGAATCATACTTAGCGAATTGCGAATTGTATGTCAGGTGTGGATCGGATGCGGATATCCACTGGTCCGAGTCCACGTTTTAGCCGAGGCGGCCCTTAAACGCGTTCAACCGCAGAGTGCAGAGAAACTAAGTGGGAAGAGAATTGTTCTTTACGACCAGAAAGACCATGATTCTCATCAAAGATCGGTTTAGACTATAAAAATAGAACTGCCTAAACTTCAGAAAGTTCTATTTTGCCAAAAAAGCTGTCCCTAGAAAAAGTATCTAAAAAAAAAATTGCAGGGGTATCAATCGTCTCGGAAAAGCGTATTCTTGATTAACAAAAAAAAAAAAAGTTTTTTTTTTAGCAAAAAACGTTAATTTACACGAAAGTAGAAGAAGCTTCAGCCTCCTTCCTCCTTTAGTGTACTCGCGTCTTACCACGTATATACGCGTACTTTGCTACGATGGGTGACAGCCTTTCCTCTCTCACTTTTTTAGTGTTTGATTTAATTAAAATGTCACGATGTTATTAGTCTGTTCTTTGCTAATTTTCATGTTTAGAAATTACGCGTCTGCTCGAAGTGGGTGTTGCAAAGCAAAAGTAAATGAAATATTAACAGTTTATTCCTTCTGAGCGCATCGTCCGGGCAGAGTGTCACAGACTCCCAAGACGGTCTCATAAATGCGATCATCTTTCCAGCGACGCGAAGTGTCCTTGGAAGGATTATCACTTATACATAGGATAAAACGGAATACGATACAATGATTTCCCCCGTGATCTAGCTTGAGGAGGTTATTGTACAAAGATAAGCCAGACGCTCAATAGGGCACCGTTCAGATACTTTTCTTTTTCAATCGCGCTTAATTTTGTGATGCAAAATGAAAGCAAGAAATAAGGGTCAGAAGCGGTTTCGAATTTTGTGGATGCGGTTTGGGTGCGGATACAAAGTCTGCGGATTCGGATCGGATGCGAACGATCAAACTTTTATCTGCGCAGGAGTCTACATATAAGCACTAAAGAATTGAAACTCATGTAATTCTTTAATAGTCCTTACACCTACCCCAACAAGGACTATTGAAGCAAAAACATTATGATATAAAGGATCGTTCCCACACTTGCGACTTCCTAGGACCGTGTGACTTGAAACCTCTTAATATCTCTTGCGTCGAGAAAACACACTGGCGCCCCCTATCAGGCAGCCTTCGAACACATGGTGGTCCGGTATATTTCCTCTTTTTTCGCTCACCATTCTTTCTTTTCTGGCTTGAAAAACTTCTGTCAATGTTATAAACGACTGTTTCTCACAAGTAGTACATACATTTGGTCTCACTAACGTAGCAAAACCTTCGCTAGTGAAATGCGGTTCCAGGGTCACCGCATAGATGGCGCCAGCGTGACAATGTGCTTTCTCTCGTCGTCAGACATCTTAAGAGGCCTCAGGGCAAACGGTCCTAAGGAGTAGCAAGTGTGTGCACGAGCCGTAACATTGCATCATATGAATCAAGCAGGAATTTTTCAAGAAAGCAAAAACGGTTCTGTCTTAAAGTGACTCCTACATAGTACACTTATCTAAATCTTACAGTGGGATCAAAGTTATAACTAGTGAGCTGACTAATTTTCTGTCGACATTCTGCACTCTACATGCACAGAACGCGAGCCCGTGTAACGAAATCTAAGCTGACAAGGAGCTGGGGAAGCCGTGTGCTCGCCGGACTGATCGACGCTTGCATTTCATCGCCTGACTCCGCTCTCTGGCCGTGATTTTGCGCGAAGAGCGTGATCAGGTGATGCAGGGCGCACGGTTGACTGGTCCAGCGGGAACGTAGCTTCCACCGCCCTTTCAGGGTACCTGTTAGAAGACTGACCCAGTACCCGCAGCGTAGCTATGAACTAAGAAATGAGCGTAGCTATGAACTAAAAAAGGGGCGGATCCAGAACTCCGTTTGGGGGGGGGAAGGGGGGAGGGGGGGCGGAAAATTTGTAAGGACACTATTCTCCTATTCTTTCGTGTGCACCGGGGGGTCCACCCATGTCAAATTGTTTCCGAGAAGGGGGGAGGGGGGATCAACTCTGTTTGGGGAGGGGGGGGGGGGGAACGGCCGCCTCCGTCGCCCCCCCCCCCCCCCCCCCCCCCCCCCTCCGTTGGATCCGCCCCTGACTGAGAAACCCGCTTTCGAGATAGGTGTTAATATTAATTTAATAATACGACTTTTTTTTTTCCCGGAAAGTTGACGCAATAAACACAAACAATATAATGATGTCATGCAAATTAAAAAAAAAAGGAACGAAGTTGTAGGTGACGAATTGCGTGGCATATATGTATATATTATATAACAGGTCCTCGACATATTTTCATACTTTAAAGCAAGCGCAGACTCGTGCAATTTTTTTTGTTATCCCCTTTAAGGAATTTGAATTCCACCTCTCATCTGTCGGAAGGTTATGGGTACTCTAAAAGCCGCAAATGAAAAATAGACGACAATCTTTCAAACCCAACACTGCCTATACACAGAGCACATCGCTGTTTTGCAGCACACGGCTATAGAGAAGCAGTGAGCGAAGGAGACAGAGAAAGAGGAAGGACGGTAAGTCAGTCCGGGGGTCGAAATCAGCTAAACTTCGATACGTGACTGCAGCACTGAAACCTAGCATTACAGACTAGCAGCGTAGGGCAAGCAAGACGGCAACAGCGACGACCACGAGGAAGGTGCGGAGGCAGGGCCGAACTCCTAGAAATAAATCCTTGCCGTTGGTGGCTTTCGTTCCCGGAATCGCGTCTCGCCGTCGTCCGGGTTGGAGAGATAAAGCGGCTAACTACACCAGTTAAATAAACCCCCGTCGACGGTGCAGTGCTCTGAGGGAACCAGTTTCTTGAAAACCCCTTCTGGCCGTCTGTCTTCTTTTATTAGTACGCGAGTAAGGTGAATTTATGCGGCTCTGATACCGCCCTTTGTGGTGCATCGGCGCTTCGGTGCCGCGTCGATGTATACTATACGGTCTTTGGGCGTTCCGTGTAGGCTGGCGGTCGGCGCAAAATGAAGCCGTGTCGCGGTGTGGTTAAGTTAGGGCTTCGTCGGAAGACAAGTGCGTCTCTGTCTTTCCTCGACTCTCTGAGTGTCCTTCACGGGAAAGTTGAATGCGTATGGCGGTAATATAGTAGGTAGCCTATTTTACGTAAGATGTTTTGTTTCTTCAGCTCATACATTCTTTGGGATATGATGTGACGATCTCAGATAGGAAGATAGTGACTGCGTTTTTTTTCTCTAAGTCTTTAGGTAATGTAGGAACTCCTGCGTAAAATTTTATAACTAAGTGCCTTAAATGTTACAAATGGCGTGGGCTAGATCACGGGTTTCTTTTATAAACTGTGTAGCTTTACTGTTCTCTCGACTGGATATGTGGCCTTTACGTTCCATGTCGAGAAAAACTAAAATACGTTCTCAGGTTTGTTATCAACGAGGCCAGTTTGAACAAATGTAAACACGTGTACGAAAGCAGCTTGAACGTGCACCGCAGTGGCGCATCTGTCCAAACTTCGCTTCCATGAACCTCGTATTTATATTTGTTCAGGCCGGCCCCGCTGATGATCAGAAACCAATTAGCTCAGTTCAAATCCCTTCTACAGGTTAGTCTCTCATGACACTGGCACGCGATCACGCTTACTTTTGACACTACGGACGGTCAGTATCAGAATAATATACAGCTTCAGTCCTTCGGAAACGTTATCTTTTGTTTCCGAGAAGACTGCTTAGGCCGGAATAAAGCCTACTCCAGGTTTCAATAATAAAGCGGAAACACGTATATCAGTGGGCAACTTTTTGTGGCAGTTTCAGGAGAGGACTGAGCTTGCACAATTTTAATCGGCATTCATGCACGTTCATTTTCGACTGCATAGACACTCAAAGGTTTTCTCAGTATAGTACACAACTACAGTCAAAGTAAAAAAATGTCGTAATTTGTTTGACCAAACAATTTAATAAATCAGACTTATTTTATTTAAACCAGATTTATTAGACTTGATTGAAATTTGTGTGATTTCAATCAGATTGATTTGATTGGAGTCAAATTAAATTGATTTAAATCAATATAGCTAAATAACATGTTTATTTACTACTATATGTGTTTTTAACATAGCAGATTGATTGATCAATGATTTAAACCAGATTCATTAAACTTAATTCAGATTTGTGTGATTTAAATCAGATTCCTTTAATATGAGTCAGATTAAATTGATTTAAGTCAATGTAGCTAAGATATTATATACCGTTTTTTACAACAAGATGACTTTTTTAAGGTAGCAGATGGATTGATCAATTCGTTCGATCACTGATAGTAATACGGAAGAAAGAAATACTGTAAATGTAAAGTACAGTTTAACAAATTTGTATTGCTGTAATCTCTGTCATACTTGAACTCTTTTTTTTTTTTTGCGTTCTGACTCGATTACAACAGGACATTACTTTTCCAGTTTTTCTTTCTTTTGCGTTTAGATTTTTTGGCAATATAGGACGTCACGTAGCTGGTGAACGAAATGAAAGGTAGAAATAAAACTCATCTCTCCTATTTGCCTCTCCTACTTTCTGGGTCATCCTTTGATGTTTGATGGTTTAAATGCAATACAAATGCACACAGAAAGCATCAAATGATAGAGGCTAAATAAATATTATCTTCGGGAATATTTTTGCGGAAAATGTCTGATCTAAATCACCAGATTAAGACTGGTCTCATCTAAATTACGATTTAAATCATATAGGTAGATTTTTTTTTTGTCTCCAGCATGAGAACAGTGAAATTAACATGTTTGTTAAGCTCTTGAGTATCGTGTTTTTTTCTACTGTTTTACGAGATGTTTCGACGGTATCCTCTAATTCTTTCAAGCTCTCCAGGCAGCGCTTTCCTTAACCACGAGGCGTATCAACAAATTTACTCAATCCGTAACCTAAACTGACATATATCACGAAGAGGACGGCGCGGAGTGCCGAAATCTACGAAGCTTTCCGGGCAGACGGGACCGTACTTCCCCATATAGAACAATGCCGCCCGCGCGCCGCAATTAAAATGAGCATCGGCCACACAGACGCATATAGAAAAGGCGTAAGCACGCACCTCCGCGTGCGTCCCGTCGGAGGGGGTGCCCACCTACACACGGACAGCCCTTCCCGAAAAACCCCCCTCGGCCTGCGGCCCCCTCTCCCACCCGATCTCCCCGGGGTGTCGTACACACCGTGGCGGCCCCGAATCAATGTACATCCACCATGTCTGCCCCCTCCTCCTGTTGGCGACCACTTGGGTCCCCGTGATGGACGCGCCGAGATCACGAAACTCGGCCATAAAGCGAAATGAGCGGCGCTTCTTTTCTTCTGCATTCTTCCGAGCGCTTGTTTGCCGTGCGGCATCGTCCTCTCTGTGTGTACACACTCACGAGAGGCACAAACGCGCGTCATTGTGACCGGGGCCTGATGGCTTTCCTCCAGCCGCTGTGTGCCGCGCATGAAAGCAATCCGCTAAGAGGGAGCGCTCTCCTAAGTCTACAGACCGGCGTCGAGTCGCTCTATGGCTGCCTTTAATAGAATCGAAGGGCCAGCGGGGAGGGTTCCTGCAGCGGTTCGGTCGGACGGTTGACGTATGTGCAGCAGTGCTGCACGCGAGACGGTGGGGATGTTACCGCTGATTGTCCGACGGTCACGGCACTCAAGCCCCCTTCAAGCCCCGTATAGTACCTTATTTGAGGGATGCAGAAAGCGGAAGCGCGACCTTCACCTGACTTTAGGAAAACCAGATTGTTGCGAAGAGCGTTCATTGGAGGGGTCTGCAATGCTAAAGCCGCGGTCGCAATGCGAATACAACGTGCAAAAGACAGGCTGCAGAGACACTGTTTGAAGCGTGTTTCTTGCTTGTATGACGGTCACACTGGTCACACAGGAGAGTTTTAGCGAACTGTTTTCCCACATCCGATACGTTATGATAGGCCCTCCGCGGTACGAACTGCGCATGTGCTACCGTAGAATACTCACGCATGCACAGTTCGTACCGGAGAGCCCATCGTACCGTGTCGGACGTGAAAAAACGGTTCTCTAAAACAAGACAGTTTTAGGGAACTGTTTTCGCACATCCGATAAGGTATGATAGGCCCTCCGCGGTACGAACTTCGCATGTGCTACCGTAGAATACTCACGCATGCACAGTTCGTACCAGAGAGCCCATCGTACCGTGTCGGACGTGAAAAAAAAAACGTTTCTCTAAAACAAGACAGTTCTAGCAAACTGTTTTCGCACATCCGATACGGTATGATAGGCCCTCCGCGGCACGAACTGCGCATGTGCTACCGTAGAATACTCACGCATGCACAGTTCGTACCGGAGAGCCCATCGTACCGTGTCAGACGTCAAAAAACGGTTCTCTAAAACAAGACAGTTTTAGGGAACTGTTTTCCCACATCCGATACGTTATGATAGGCCCTCCGCGGTACGAACTGCGCATGTGCTATCGTAGAATATTCACGCATGCACAGACATTTGTACCGGAGAGCCCATCGTACCGTGTCGGACTGAAAAACGTTCTCTAAACAGACAGTTTAGGGAACTGTTTTCGCACATCCGAAGATACAAACAGGCCTGCCGTGTTTCTACTGTTTTACGAGATGTTTCGACGGTATCCTCTAATTCTTTCAAGCTCTCCAGGCAGCGCTTTCCTTAACCACGAGGCGTATCAACAAATTTACTCAATCCGTAACCTAAACTGACATATATCACGAAGAGGACGGCGCGGAGTGCCGAAATCTACGAAGCTTTCCGGGCAGACGGGACCGTACTTCCCCATATAGAACAATGCCGCCCGCGCGCCGCAATTAAAATGAGCATCGGCCACACAGACGCATATAGAAAAGGCGTAAGCACGCACCTCCGCGTGCGTCCCGTCGGAGGGGGTGCCCACCTACACACGGACAGCCCTTCCCGAAAAACCCCCCTCGGCCTGCGGCCCCCTCTCCCACCCGATCTCCCCGGGGTGTCGTACACACCGTGGCGGCCCCGAATCAATGTACATCCACCATGTCTGCCCCCTCCTCCTGTTGGCGACCACTTGGGTCCCCGTGATGGACGCGCCGAGATCACGAAACTCGGCCATAAAGCGAAATGAGCGGCGCTTCTTTTCTTCTGCATTCTTCCGAGCGCTTGTTTGCCGTGCGGCATCGTCCTCTCTGTGTGTACACACTCACGAGAGGCACAAACGCGCGTCATTGTGACCGGGGCCTGATGGCTTTCCTCCAGCCGCTGTGTGCCGCGCATGAAAGCAATCCGCTAAGAGGGAGCGCTCTCCTAAGTCTACAGACCGGCGTCGAGTCGCTCTATGGCTGCCTTTAATAGAATCGAAGGGCCAGCGGGGAGGGTTCCTGCAGCGGTTCGGTCGGACGGTTGACGTATGTGCAGCAGTGCTGCACGCGAGACGGTGGGGATGTTACCGCTGATTGTCCGACGGTCACGGCACTCAAGCCCCCTTCAAGCCCCGTATAGTACCTTATTTGAGGGATGCAGAAAGCGGAAGCGCGACCTTCACCTGACTTTAGGAAAACCAGATTGTTGCGAAGAGCGTTCATTGGAGGGGTCTGCAATGCTAAAGCCGCGGGTTCGGACGTGAAAAAAGTTTTCTAAAACAAGACAGTTTTAGGGAACTGTTTTCACACATCCGATACGGTATGATAGTCCCTCCGCGGTACGAACTGCGCATGTGCTACCGTAGAATACTCACGCATGCACAGTTCGTACCAGAGAGCCCATCGTACCGTGTCGGACGTGAAAAACGGTTCTCTAAAACAAGACAGTTTTAGGGAACTGTTTTCGCACATCCGATACAGTATGATAGGCCCTCCGCGGTACGAACTGCGCATGTGCTACCGTAGAATACTCACGCATGCACAGTTCGTACCAGAGAGCCCATCGTACCGTGTCGGACGTGAAAGACGGTTCTCTAAAACAAGACAGTTTTAGGGAACTGTTTTCGCACATCCGATACGGTATGATAGGCCCTCCGCGGTACGAACTGCGCATGTGCTACCGTAGAATACTCACGCATGCACAGTTCGTACCAGAGAGCCCATCGTACCGTGTGGGACGTGAAAGACGGTTCTCTAAAACAAGACGGTTTTAGGAAACTGTTTTTGCACATCCGATACGGTATGATTGGCCCTCCCATACGAACTGCGCATCTGATACCGTAGAAGACTCACATATGCACAGTTCATACCGGATCGCACATCGTACCGTATCGGACGTGCAGAAACTGTTCTCTAAAACTAGAGAATAGAGAGTTTTAGGGAACCGTTTTTTCACATCCGATACGGTACGATGGGTCCTGCGGTACGAATTGCGCATGCGCGAGCCTTATGCGGTAGCATTTACGTGGTTCTTACCGGAGGCCCATCGTACCGTATCAGATCTGCAAAAACGGTTCCCTAAACCTGTCTAGTTTTAGGGAACTGTTTTCGTTCATCCGTTACGGTATGATATATGCCCTCCCGTAGGAACGGCGCATCTGCTGCCGTAGGAGACTCACACATGCACAGTTCGTACCGGAGGGCACATCGTACCGTATCAGACGTGCAAAACGGTTACCTAAAACTCTTCAAAAACGGTCTACAGAACCGTTCGAAGCTTCCATATTTATAAAACAAGCATGTTTCTAATTTGCTTGCGCTGTGTCCGCAGATAGTTCTGCCGTTATGTCTGCAGCGTACAGCGTGTCTTTTTTTGTATGATGCGTGTGTAGTGGGACTGCGGCTTGCCAGCTCGGAGCGCAGCTTTCTGAGAAAGTGGCTCACCTGGGTAGCTTCGCGTTTCCACTCCCGTTAAGCCAGGGTCAGACTTGATAGAATGGAAACTTGGGCGAGTTGGTGATTCCTATTCTAAGGTGAACAGCGCAATATCAATCACGCACACTGACACGCAAAGGGACAATCACACGCGCTGACTTACAACTCGTTTTGTATTCTGCTACCTCTTTGTTCTCGTCATTGGGTTGACTTTCCCAATCTCCGTGACCAGCACAATCCACACCGCAATTATCAGGATAAATATTCGAGCTCTTTTTGAGACAGCGTTAAGGACGGACTACTAACACAATTGTCAGCGAGAAGCGCTGACAATTGTCTGACACAACTGACAACGAGAAGCGAGAAGCTAACAAAAATAGGGCTTCTCGCTGACAATTGTGTTACTAGTCCGTCCTTAACGCTGTCTCAAAAAGAGCTCGAGTTTTTATCCTGATAATTGCGGTGAGGAGCGAGAAGTATATTTAGTAGTGTTTCCGGTATTCGTGCTATTCTGCTGGTCACGGAGATTGGGAAAGTCAACCCAATGACGAGAACAAAGAAGTAACCGAATACAAAACGAGTTGTAAGTCAGCGGGTGTGTTTGTCCCTTTGTGTGTCGGTGTGTGTGATTGGTATTGCGCTGTTAACCTTAGAACAGGGTCAGACTACGCATACATCATACAGAAGACAGTGTGCAAACACGAGTCACCGCAATATCCGTGGTTCGAATGTCACGTGCCAAGCTTTCTCCTTGAACTGGTTGCCACGCGGCATTCGAAGCACGGATCTCGCGGTGACTCGCCTTCGAATCCTTATCCAGATTGTCTTTTGCACGAAGTGTAAGCAGTGTGGCCCCGGCTTTCATGTCCTCGTGGTGAAATTCACCCGCCAAACATGACAAGAATGATATAGACCCACTAGCGTGACTTTGCGACAGTGAGGGACGATGCTTTCCGCGCGTCGCTGTCCTCGCGTTTTTGCGATACGTTGGACTATGTGAAGCAGACATTATTGTTCCTGCCCAATTCATCCAGACGTGGTTTTGTAGCTGTAATATGAATGACCTGTGTTCTTCTACTGTGATTATTGTCAAAGTGTTGAACGCTTATTTCTGGAATATTTACGCCTCGCTGTTAGTGTACCATGTCATAGACGATTTCAGTGACCTAGAGCCCAGTGTATACCATCACAATGGCATGTATACGAACCGAGCGAATGACCGAGAGGACACACTTAGGTCCAATGTTAATGTAAAGAAGGGTGTGCCCACCCATGTCAGCTCTTCTCCCCGACGCGATTGTAAACTGGAATGACCTTCCTGAAGACATCACTACCATCTAGGACCCCAGCATATTTTGAGAAGCCATTTTCACAATTGTGATTTAACACCCCCTCCCCTCTCAAGCGCCTTATGGCCCTGAGGGTAATGTAAATAAATAAAAAAATAAATAAACGGTCGATACTAAGTTGATTGCATACTTGAGGCATCGAGAGCAGTCGATAAAGGCCTAAGTCTTATCCAGAGGTATCACCGTCTGTTTCGCATTGTGAGCGAGTGAAGCTTGGCTGCAGACAAGAGCGTGTTGCCCTGAACAAGAAGCATGCGTGCTTGGCATGCATGTAGGGACGCTGAACGCCTGGATCTCGCTCTTGTTGCCCTCCGGTCAAAGATTGAACCAAATGAAATGACTGGTATCGCATGGGTGGCAAGAAATATGACCAAAGCCGAAATATTACGTCCAAGTGAAGCCGCGTTCTCCCCTAATACCGATATCTAAAGACTCGACCAGCTGATCTTTAGCAGGTGGCCCGCGGTTTAGCTGAGAGTTAAGCAACTATGCCTTCCCATCGTAAAGTACTCCCAAATTTGAAAATACTGGCCGGAGTTGCCCTTTAAAGGGAATGTCTTAGTATCACTAGAGCGACAAACAGAAATGACCGGCACCGACAGCATCAAGCACGTACAGTACGCTCACCAAGGTGTCTTTGGCGGCTTGCAATCACTCGTGTTAACATCATCGAGTGAGTGCAAGCCTGCCAAAGGTATACATTCGCGTACACGCACGACCGCCTGAGGCCTCTCGGTGTCGGTTGTTTATGTTTGTCGCTTTAGTGGGACTCGGGTAACATTTCAGCTGCCGACAGGCTTGTATGGAGCTTGAAATTCTCTCTAAAACCAAACTGCAACCATCAAGTGGAAACAAGACCACGATCTCCTTGCTCGTAACATTTCTGAATAGACACAAAATCTGGGTCAATAAACGCAGTCAGGGGCCGCGAATCGAGCCAGCCCATAATCTAAATGGAGAGTGACACGTCCAAATAGAGTCGCTCTTTAAGCGGACGCTCGACAGAAGGTGTCTGTAAGGTATCGAGGCATCAGCGCAAAACAAGAGCGCGCACTCGACGTGATAAGGACCCCCGCGAGACAAATGGTCGGCGGTCGTTGCTCGAGGTCATAAGTCACCCAGCGAGCGGTCCGAGTCCGGAGGACATATTGGTTATTCGAGATGGGCCACTGATACCGGCGGTGGCTCGGCGCCTCGGCGCGTCCGCGAACGCACGAGCGAGACGTGATCGGCCTGCCGATGCGGCGGCCGCCCCAGTGACAAATGGATTCGCTCACTGGGTCGATCGTCGCGTTGGAATGTCAAGAGCGACGAACCGCGACGAATGACCACGCACTCCGTGACAACTCGAAACGGGGCTGGATCAGAGCCGTATCGGAATGCCGCGTGCTTTGATATATTTCCAGGGTGCCGTGTTGTAACTCTATCCTGACTGCCGCTAACTTAACGGGCCTTTGATACCCAAAGAATAAGATGTCTTTCTTTCGTGCGAGGTGCTAGATCATGATATCACCATTAAAAAGACACTAACACCCCACCAATGTTTTTTGTTAGGCGATTTATTATGGTGTTTGAAGACTACCCAATCAATATTTTGCTACGGCGTCACGTATATTTTTAATAAAGTCAAAATACGCAACTGCCCGAAACCGAAACTGAACTGGGGAGGAAGAACAAATATAGAGGAGGAGAAAGTTACCAAAAGTCACGTGGCTGTGCAACCATTTTTTGTTTCAGTCAAAGTATTTGCAGTTCTTTAGAAGCCACAAAAAATCGGTATCATACTTTTGTGCACTATTTTTAGTACTGAGTGTGGGCCTTCGATGACCCATGACTTTGATTATCTTTGGGGGTTCTGTCTAAACCATAGAAAACGGCACATGACCACGGAGAAGAGAGTGAGCGCGGCTCAAACCAGTCGGTTCCCAACCGGCGGTTTTCGGGTGGAAAGAAAACGAATTTAGAGCCGTATATTCTGTTCTGGGTAGTTGGGCTCTCTTATGTCACGTAAAAATAAAAATCTAGGCCACCATGAATACCCTGTCAGTGTGCCTTTAATACACCTTTTAATTATTTTTTTGTTAACAAATGTGTTGTAAATAGAAGAATCAGTTTTCGTGGTTTGCCTTATGATTACACCGACGAAAGTATCAATAAAAAGTAAAAAGACAAAAAAAACACTGCAATCGCAGCGCAAACTATTTCGAAGTCTGACCTTAGTAACATATAAGACAGCTTGATCTATTTTTCGGTATACTACGATAGCTGAAGCTTCGGCTACGTGGCTATCTATCGGCCAGAAATTTCTTTCTCCGCCATCGTAACCAGTTGTGATCTTTGCGGATTCGAGAGGAGCCATTCGAAAGCTTACCAATCGATAGAAAGTGCTTCACCATGCGCTAGAAAGGGTGATCCTAAAACCAGCTCGCAGAACAAGCAGTGTAAACACATTATATTTTTTATGTCGGCATATAATTCAGAAAGGGGTCGTAGCTGCCCAGTTTGGCACTTCTCTATGATCCTCCGTGGAAATATAGCATAGCTCGTTTAACTCCTTTATCTAAAGAAGCAGTTAGAGAGCAGCGCTATGGCCCGGAGATGGCGACGGGATCCCCTCCGCATCTAATTCTGAGAAGAAAATAGTATAAAAAGACTCCATACCAAAGATATATGAATGCAATGCACAAATAAGAACGAAAGGTTTCATCTGCTCGGATGTTATCCTTCTCAGATATGCGATGCCTGTAATGATAATATAGCGAATGACGAACCCTACGAAACGGGATATCGAATATTCCCGAAGTCAGGCGGGTTGTTATTGCCGTTCCCTGCGAGTATGCGTAAAGGTTTTCGTTTGTTACAAGGTCATAAACTATTTCGAAATCAGATAAACAGGTGCGTTAAACATACACACAAACAAAGAACAATGTAAAACTTTGTAGACATAGACAACCATCAGACGGCCAAACATATTGCGTCGGCTGATAAACAAAATCAATTTAGAAGACAAAACCGAACAGCGCAAACGAAATGGCATTTAAAATTTGTGGTCGTCCAGAGCTTTATTCAGAACATTAGCGATAAAAAAATATCACGAGAAAGAGAGTTCTAATCAGGTGTAGTACGCAGGAAAAAGGAATGCATGAGAGCGTTAGTTCTATAGCGAACATTGGCATTATAAAATTCTCACGATGATATCTAGTTTCCCTGGAAGACGATGGGATCAAATATAAACTTGAATCGATACACAACTTGTTATAATGAAGCAGAGACAAAATAAATTAATCTATCAATCTTTTTACGCTGTTCGAGGGATTTTATATTGTTCGTTGTCATTCATAAAGACGGGGAGTCAAGTATTTTTCAGATTTCATAAATAAAACAAACTGCTGTGCTAGTTGCATGTATAGGCTAATGGCCTACGCCATTACTTTCTCGCGTAAAGACATAAATGCTAAGAATATGGCGAACGGAATCTTGAAACACCCGCGTGCGAAGCACGAGAGGGATCGGTTACGACGATGTCCAGAGAGATCCTCGCGACTGAGAGGACAAAGAAGCCGTCTCGGTCGGTTCAGTTACGACGATGTCCACGCCTACGTTGAGCTTGTACGCGTGGACAAGCTCAACGTACGCGGTAGAGGCTGTTGCCAATACACGGTGCAGAGTAAACAAAGGACCGCGAGCACTATTGCTACGTCAAGCTCAAAGCGCATACAGCCTTGAGAATCATACCGTCATCTGATCTCATGACATTTTTAAGTCATATTACAACGCCAAGTCTTCGGTAAGCACATCACCAACTTTTTTTTTTTTTTTTTTTATAGTTGGTGCTTTCGGCGCGACGAATCACCATCGCTTGCTGTTTATTTCATTTTTATTTAGAACAAACAGCAGCATAAACAATGTTATCTTCGAGCAGAACAACAACCGGAGTCAAGAAGTCTGGTTTTCTGTTCCCATGATATTGTCACGAATGACAGTTGATGAGGAGACGGAAACTGAAGCAAACTAAACGTTTAATGGGGCGAGCTTGTGCCCAAAACAAAATGAATTGCTGTATAGCTCTACCGTATACACGAGTCAAACCGGACTTCCTCAGACAGTCGCACTGCGCGCTTAGACTCTTTGACTTCAAAAGTCTCACTCTATGTATTCTAAAAATCCAGGGCGTCAGCTCTTCGGCAAAGTCCTTGCGAGAGCCAGTCGCTGCAATCTATGTAGGAAACTCGGCCGATAGCGAAACTAAAAAAATGCTCAAGTCAAAAAAAAAAAAAAGATTATTTTCTGAGACATTGCGAACGACATAAAGAAATGTACAGTCTCGCCGAATTTTTCACTATATTTTTGTGGCGTAATTTTACCGAGACATAGAAGCGTTTTGCGAGGGAGCACGAACAATTCTAGTACTGCGCAGTAGACGATGAAATAAGTGACAAGCTCCATTGACGTGGGTTGTACGCCGCTCGAGGAGGGCGAGAACAAAACGACATGCGCGAAAGGGAGCAAGAAAAAAAAATCGGCGACTATAACCGTACGAGGGAGTGTAATAACAACGTCGAAAAAGCTGCCCTGGCTACGAGCGACGACTCCAGTCTCGCGAACAGTCCAGGCAAACAGCCAGGGAATCTCCGGCCATTCTGTCGCAGAGGCGGATCCAACTTCGCTGACAGAAAACGCACCGGAAATTTATCCGCGCACGTGAGGTGTCCATTAGGAGCCCAAACCAAGAGCCCCAAGTAAAGAACAGAAGCCAAAACGACACCCAACGCGCAAAAGTCGTCGTCAAAAGTGAAGCTGACAAAAACTAAAGTTCCGCCGGGAGGGGAAAAGTTGGATGTATAGAGAAGGGCAGAGGAGTCGACGCGTACAGAATCAAATAAAAATGGACAGGGAAAGTAAGAACTCATTGTTTCGAAACAATAGGCACGCGGACACCTCCTCTCCCTCGACGCCATTATCGGATGACGTCACCGTTCCTTCCGACCAATCGGAAGCTTCGGTGGTAAAAGGGGAGGAGGAAAGGAGGAAGTGGGGTCGCACTTGGCTGCACCGATCCGTCTGCCGCGTAGCGTTGCCGCAACGGGCAAGTTGTCGCCGTCCTAAATAGCGCACGCCAGCAAAGTATAAAGAAGCACCAATCGGAGCCGAGCAGGGATACTCGGCTCTCCACCAATGGGAACAGAGCTGCAGACTGTTGTCCCCGTCGCCGCCAACTGTTCGACTTGTTTTGTGAGGAAGCAAAAGCTAGGCAAACGCAGAAAACCGAAGAAACATAAAAAAAGATATGTGCGAGGGGGGGGAGGGGGGGGGGGGGTATAATGATATCGGATGGGTGTTATAGAGAGGCGGGCGGGGGGGGGGGGCAGTAACACATGCGTATACTGGGCTAAGTAGGAACCAGACCTGTGCCGTCGTAGGTGTTCTTAATACGCGCCACGAATGGAACAGGCTATCCAATTACATCCCGTCTCCGGGCAGTGTGAGCCGAGATAATGGTGGGCAGCGAATCGCTTCCTTCCGTTGCAGCTTCTTTGTTTTCTTGGCATACGCGAGAATTTAGATATAGAGCTCTCTGAGTTCTTTCGGGGTATTTTTTTTTTTCCCGTTGCGTCGGCGGCGTCGGGTGTTTACGCCACGTACTCGGGTGGACGGGAGCGGGTGTAGCGGGTTGTGCGAGGTAATTACGAGCTCGTTAATCTCAATCGGTTACGGCAACGAGGCGAAGCGAAACATTTTTTTGCCGTCCGCGAGGCCTCACACTGTTCAAGCCGTCCACACAGCAGCGTGGGAAATTATATATATATATATATATATACGGTTTTTCGAGGCCCAGGCGAGGTGGCGATGGAATGCTTTCAAACTGCGTAGGTTAGTGGCAGCTAGTTGCCATGGAAACATCGACACCATTGTGTACACTCTTTAGGGGCGCCTACTTTTCGGGGATTTAATCTGCGTGGCTGTTTTCGGAAATCTGATACACACAAATGTCTCACATAGCCATTAAGAGATTCAAATATTGACGTACGTTTTGACAATGTTTGTTAAATTGTGTATACTCGTTTGAGAAATGTTTCAAAGCAGTCCCAAGATGAATGCCGTCGTTAGTAAAGTCACCGCCTCAACAAGCAATTTTCGTTTGAATCCTCGAAGTCTGTGTTGCGTGCTATTGGCAAAATCTTACTATATTCATCCGCAGGGAGCGTACCGTAAGGTATTATAGTAAGAAGAGTAACTGATAGCTGGAAATACGCAGACATTAAGGCTGTGAAATTAACCGATGAACCTTCCGATTAGTCGATTATTACATTACTCGCCGAGTGTTTTCTTAGCCAATTAATCGGTCAAAGTGTATCTCTTCTATGGTGTTTTCACGGACATCATATTGCTCGCTGTCAAGCTCGACATCAATCATTTATTAGCTTTTGCTCTTTTCGAAGACGTGAAGCTCTTCGCGCATAAATATGCACCCACGCATGGCAACCCTGTGTGTAGGGCAATCAAAGATGCCGTGAACCTGTCGAGGTCTGGGTTCGACCAGGTTTGACTTTCTTTTTAAACTTTCAACTTGAAGTGCGACTAAAGTTCGAGAGAAGTTCGACTATCCTGAAAATACGGTTAAGTTAAAGACTAGCTGGCACCGAACCTCGACAAATATTTCCGAAGGTTCTAAGGCTCACCGAACTAATGTTCAATATAAGTTCGCGGTATTTCTAGAGGCTAGCTCTCTCTCTCTCTCTCTCTTTCTCTGTCCACGCTTTTAGCTGGTATTGCAAAAACCCGCCTGGAATGCCTTCGAACGATATTCATTCTTCCAAGGTATTCTTTCTTATTGGGATTGTGTTCAGTTTTCCATGTTACTACTGCAGTGCGCAGCTTCGTTTTAAAGTCGACTACCTCATATATGTATCAAAGAAATGTTTGTAGGTAAACAACACATTTGTAACACTTCTCAATTATTTCTTTAGCACTTAGAAGGCAGCCTGACCTCAGTAGAAAGGGCTACACGTTCATTGCAGTGTTTTAATCTACTACTGCCTCGAACCTCTAACTTTTAAATGCACACAAAATAAGGCAGCATGTAAAATGAAGCTGCTTCGTTGAAAGGTATACTCTTCGTGCGCCGTTTTAAGCCTATACGACTCCAATCAATTGCATTCTGCAAATATACACAACTATATATACAATTTCGCAATACTTTAACAATTTAACCGGTCTCCATTGTAAACCAGTTGGCTGATGCATAAATTGAGTTACGTTCACCGAATACTCGGGTAAACATGCTTAATCGGTGCACCGTCCCAGCGATGATGCTGGATTCCTGTGACGCGGGAAGGCAAAGCAGGAGACATTAAAACGAGGGGACATAGAAATCTCCGCCCCTGATGTGTCTCCTTTCATCGCGATCCATATTTCACGCGTTTAATTATGAAGGTATTGCACTTGAGTGACAAAGGTTTAGAGAATCCATTTAAAATATGTTGTAATATATTACCCGCTTGTTCAAATGCAATTAGCACCCGTACAATCGCGGTGTGGGCTAGGGAGCCTTTATGTGCGCTTTGCTAGGGTGATGCCAGCCTTTGTAATACCACTCGCCGACAAACCTAGCAGCCATTTTGGTTCTCGAGGATAATCCGTGGGGCTTATAACCCTCCCGGAAACAAGCACCTTATGTCACAAGTTTGGAGCAGCGTTGTGGAACCCACGGAGGGAGGATTAGCATTTTCCCCCTCGGATGGGAGGACCGATGGACACAAAGGCCACTTTCCGGCGCACGGGGAAACCATGAGAGGAACAAAATGGCGGTGGAAGAGGGTGTGGGAAAGGGAAACAGGCAGTTGGCATCACTCTATGCGAAGCGCACATGAAGGCACCCTAGTGTGGGCAACTTGCCTTCCTGCGGCGCCGCGGCTCTCCTAAGCTGAATAAATATCAATATCATTCAATATCAATACTAGATGTCCCTTCAACAGGTTTCTTTAAGAACTTTTGGGATAGATATTTTATTAATTAACAACTTGTTTGAAAATAATTTTTTTTTTAATTTTTTTATATAAATAGCAGAAAACTTCATCACTAGCCTGATAAAAAAAAAAGATAAATGACTGATCTAAAAAAAATAGTATTGATAACGTAACACAAGTCACACTTCAGTTTTTATGGAGATGCGTTTGTGCATTATTCATGCCATGCAACTGTTTAAAAACTGGTGAACAAACCATAACATGAAAAAGTCGCTTACCAAAAGTAATAAACTCTTCCTACATCTACCACAAATCGCCGTACCACGAACCGCTCTTTGGTCCTTGGTGCAATGCATCCGGCATTTTTGCAATAAACATATTTGACACCATATATTTGCACACTTTGCAAAACAGACCCTCAATGCCTCTGACCCAATATAAACTGGAACGAGATAACCAGCACGCAATTTCTAGTTGAGGTAAATACAGCGCACAAATGATACGAAGATGGAGAGAACACATGACGGGCGCTGGAACGCAGATTCAGCGCTCGTCCTGTGTTCCCTTCGTTTTCGCCTACTATCTGTGCGCAACTATAGGCAGGAGCCAACTTGCCGGCACAGAAACTTTAGGGCAATTTCTAGTTTCGCCGCCGCCGGACTAGTGTCGTTTTCCCGCGTCTTTTGTAGGCAAAGCCGGCAGAAAAAGCCCAACTTAGAGATACCGCTTTTGCGATTATGTTTTTGCTTATTTATGTTTATAACTTCATTTACTGTTCAATTAGATATTTTATACATCCATATAAGTTATTTATATATTACTTCTCACTTCACCCTCTTCTGGTTTCGAGCCATAAGGAAATTAATAAATCAATCAATGAATGTATGAACGAATGAGTGAATGAATGAGTTAATTAATAAAATATATTAGTGATATTAAATATGCTAAAATTTTTATTAGATCAATAAATGAAGAAGTATTAATATTAGTCAATCCAGGATTCACCTCGCCTAAAAAAAAAGTACCGTTCAAAGTAATCGCCAAGCGACCTCACCTAAACTAGTCGCCGTTAACATTAATTAGCAGCGGTGGTAGTAAATCTACTTTTCACCCAAACAAAGAGCGCGGTCCTGCAGGGCTGCAGAGTGTATGCAGTTCAGAAACGTCTACACGAGTCGAAGACAATTGGGACTCTTTCGTTGCGTGACTGAAAGCTGACTCTCACGCGACATCGAGCACCGCTTCGTCGAGAAAGTTTTTTTTTCTTTTTTTCGTGTGTTGCACAGACGAGCAAAAGGTCCAATTCTGAGAAGAGTGATTCGGCTAATAGCGGTCTTCCTCCGTTTCTTTCCCCGCGAGCACGCCATAGGATGTCCGGAGGCCAAGGAAGCGGCAGGCGCTGTCCAACGCCCATAATTGCGGTTGAGACATAGCCTCGCTCGGTGCTGTAGCGATGGCCAGCAAGGCACGGCCATATAGATGTCGAGTCGGTCACCGCTTGAATGGCGCTGCGGTCGCTAATTGCTCCCTATGATATCGTTTGAATGTTGGAATGCTGTTCAGTTCGTGTCCAGTACGTAACGTGCCATTTCGGTTGGGCTACTACGAAGCGGGGTGGACAATAATGATAATTGAAATCTTGATTAATCAGACCAGCTTCGCTATCATAATTTAAGCCAAACGTTTTGCGTAAAATAATACCGAACATAGCCTTTAGTTACCATTTGTCTATCGTTTGATATGTGCATTTGTTTTGCATTTAAATCGAATAATCATCGAGCTAGGTACATTTACATCAGGCTGAACATTAGCAAGAAAGCATTGTTTTTTTCAGAAAATCGCCTCACTGAGCTTTCTGTCTGCTTTTCACTTCGTTCGTAAATACAAATAACGTCCTTTCGCGATCAAATCAGGACGTGAAAGAAAAAACCAGTTACTAGAAAGGTAACGCCCAGTGGTAAGCAAATCAGAACGCGAAAAAAACAAAAACAGATAAGGCTTTCTAGCTAACTAGAAATAGAATCAAGCTGTTTTTCTTCTAGTATGTATGAGGTTGCACCAACAAAAACTTTCTAACTAAATTTTAAATTTAGAGCGGTTCTTTTTTCCGCATATTTATCAGTGATCGGACGGATCGATCGATCCACCTGCCACATTTAAAGTGATAAAGAGCCACCACTGTTTAGCTACAGCGAGTTAAATCAAGTTAACCTCAGTGTTTCGATTGAGCGCGAGAGCACTGAGGTACGGATGATAGGCGGTGTTAGCAGTAACGCATTACAAGCCAAGGCGAAAGAACGCTAACGCATTGACAATTTGGTGACGTATAGAAACGCACTCCTTGCGATTTTCAAGTAGCGGCTAAAGTACTTACGTCACTATTTTTTTAATAACGCTTAGATGTGTGTGCTCCTAGACGCCAAGTCATGAGAATTTACGCACCCATCTGCTAACCTTTACATTTATCCCGCGTATCTTCCAAGCCGTATACAACGAGAAACGAAAGATGAATACATATAACACATATGCATACAGATATCTCTAATCTAATAGACCCTTTTCAAAAGGGAACCGAGCGACATTGGCGGTCACCATTGCTTGCTCACGAAGGGCGTGATTGGATCCGAGTCCTCGCCGAACGCTGACGTCACGCTCGTGTCCAATACGAGCTGACCCGAGTTCATGCCGAAGGCTGACAAAGCCCTCGTGTCCAATACACGCTCAGAGTATGTGAGCAAGCAATGGCGGACAGGTGTTGGCGCGGGCTTTTGAAAAGTGTCTATTAATCTATCACAATTCTCTTTCACAAGTACCAGCTAGGGTAGCAACAAAGCAACGAGCCTTACTTTTTTTTTTTTTATGCGTAACGGTAAGGGAATTGAGTTTCTCTCACCTTGAGGTACGCAACACAGGGCGGAAACGCGTTTCTTTTATTTGCAGTGTAACGAGTATCGTATTTGTTTTTCGGTACCGATTGCAACACTGCTGGTGGGAAACCGGAAATGAACAAAAGGCACGTTTCCACACGTTCCACGATGACATTTTGGATTAAGAAAACGAACAGGACGTAAGAACGTAAGGGCGCCAGGGAGCTGGTGTATACTGAACATGTTGAAGCAATCCGAGACTGAGGAATACGAAAGGTGACACCAAGAGAATAGGAGAATGTTCTCATTATCGTCTCTTGGTGTCACCTTTCGTATTCCCCAGAGTCTTATATACAGAGAGTTTGGCCATTCATTGGGAAGTATAGGAGGCAAATGAGGAGACGCCATTGGCCGAAAGCTGGCCGGGCGTGTTCCAGGTCGTCTTCAGAAGTTCGAATATGGCCAACCAGAAGCCGGAAATAATACCCTGGCGGTAATTTCGAGAAACAAAATTAATAATTAATAAGTGCGTCGGAGTAACTCTCGGTGACTGAAAATATGGTGCACGTGATGTTTCAATCACGGTCATTCAAAATCACGGTGGAAGGGTGCAACTAGCGGTGCGATCGACATATTCCGTACGCCAGGCGCCGAAGACCGGGAATCTGCCGTCCGAGCGGTCACACTCTGTTCGGGCAAAACAGAGTTGAGCGTCACATTCGTTTCTTACATGTTTCTGCATGATCATGATGGAAACATCATGTGCACCCTATTTTCAACCAGGAAGGGTTGCTACATTTAACCCTTATTCTTAGTAAAACAGTTTCTCGCTGTACCGCTAGGGGATTCTTTTCGGCGTCTGGTTGGCCAGGTGGGCATGCCAAGCCCTCTATCTGCGTCTGGTGCACGCCCTGGCTCTGCCCGCTGCTCCCATCGACCAATATCTTCCTATACACGGCTCTGGTATTCCTCAATCTCAGGTATGCTTCAAAATGTTCGAATTAATATAGGTTTTCTTTTCCCTATAATTATACTAATGGCTTCCGATATTCGTTAACACATATTCACTTGTTTCTTGAGCTTACATTTAGAAAAATAAACAAAAAAGCCGGATATCTTTCAATCTGGGATGGGCGAAATACTTAAAAAAATGTATCGAAATACAAATGCAAAATACTTCGACAGAAATAGATCTAGTTACAAATCCAATTACACTTTTTTAAAAGTATATAAATACGAGATACAAATGGAACGATAGCATTTTATCATCCTAAAATACTTCCACATATATATTTTCTTCCTATAGTCTGACATCTTAGAATTAAATGTAACCACGAGGAACAATAAAGACCGCGCCAAATAAAGAGTAGGGTCTATATGTATGGGTGACTTCATCTCAAATCGTGCAAAAGAAATATGAATCCTGTGGAAGTTCTGTAAAAAAATTTATGTCTGATAAAAATGTGAGATTAGAGCTTAACTGCACATTAGGACTATTAAAAAAAGAATTTGCTTTTTAGTTTTTGCTTTACAGATGGCGGAAGGTATGTCTTGAGAGTTTTGCAGCTTTCACGAGTGACAGATTTTGGAGTGCCGCAACGTTGAGGCTCTTTTTTTAACGACAATTATAACGTTTTATGATTGATTCAATAATTCGCGTAGAAGGGTTAAAGTTCCTTAGAAGTGTGTTTTCTTTTATTTTACTTTATGAAATAAATATTCTTGAATATTGTACTTTGGAGAATAATGGGCCAAGTTTGAATCGAGCTAGCTTTCGATGTACAATTATTCAAGGCACAAGAAACAGATCAAATTAAATCTTGTATCTAAGCCTACGTAAAATTATAATATTGTTAATTTATATATAGTTTATATTACAAAAAGACAACTGTAAGCCTGAAAAGAAAATGTAAAAGCACTAAATTCAACGTCATTTAAATATATATGTATATATATATTTTTTATGTGAAAAGCTTTCTGTTTGCTTTTATATATGTAATAACATTTATTTGACATATCTTGTTTCGTCGTATTTAGCAGTGCGTTTGAAAAAAAAAGAAGACATATTTGTACCTACATTCTACGTTGCATAGCTGTGTCATTTCTTGTTTTTTTTTTTATTGAAGTATAATTTATTTTTAAAACTAAACCTTTCATCTGTTTCGAGCTCACACACATTTTGGTAAAACTTATACATTGAAAGTATTTATAGTAAAATATGGTAGGGGGTCTTCGCACGTTCAGTTTGCTTACTTAGTAAACTACAGAAATAAAAAGTATCCTAAATATGTTTAAGCGTTGTCATGTAAGATTAACAAACATATATACGACGCTTGAAAAGGTTTTAGTCAGATAATCGAGCATTTGTGGGGGAAAACATTTCAAACCGACGGCACCCCGAGCACGTCGATATACAGGACAAGCGTGCGTGATTTTTTTTTTTTTTTTCATTTTTTTCTTCAAACAACTTCTTTTACACGATAACTAAGGTCGTTTAAACCTCCCAATCTACTAATTGGAACTGCTATCTTTGCGAAACGAAACGTACGTTCGAAACCTTGCAGAATGATAGGGGATGGCATCCCCCGATCGCATCGCGCCGCTTCCGCTCTTCCTTTCACTTGTCTGCAATTTGCCCATCTTCCCTAATTTCCCATTTTTTATATCCTTTTTTTTTGTGTTAAGATATAAGTACCTTCAAGGTTCTTATAAGCTACATTGGCTTTTTTTCTTCTACGAAAAGTGGGAACTAAAGGGAAATTCACGAGCCGAGCAGGACGTAGACAGGCCGCCACCGTTTTTGACTACACGAGTGTCGCATCCCCATTTTAGATAGCTGTCTCTATTGATTACTTAGAACAGGCAGGGTCACTATGAAGATTACAAGCGACTACCATATCATGAACCCTGCACGTGGTAGAAAGGAAGACGCTATAGACAACCTGTGATTACCGTTAGGCACTACCAGGTCTAAAGCTCTGGTTCCAGCGCTTGCCGTAGCGACAGCCTTTCCCTCTCGCTTTGGTTCGCTGGTAGGTTATGCTGCCCGCATATCTGGTACCACATTTCAGTTTGTTAGGGTTGATAAGATCTCTAAGGGCTGGCAATTTTTGGCTTCAGATCGGCTGGAATGGCGGACATCTTCAGCATGCAGAGGCAGGCAAATTCGTCCTGATTAGACCGAGAGGAACTAAAAAAGAAATAGGAATGCGAACGACGTTTTCGCAAAGTTCCCGACCTAGACATCAGACTACTTAAACGACAACAACTGCGGTACACGCGCCGTCAGCGAGCCCTATAGTGTTAATGTGAACTGATTCGCAATGTTCAGCCGTGATCTTTATCATTTTATTGAAGAGCGAGACGACATCATACGTTCACCAAACGAAGTCGCAATTCCACACGCGGAAGTAATTGCTCAAAACGTGAAAGAAGCCATCAGTGCTGCGAACGTGAGTGGGACACCTTTGAAACTTCCATCCATGATAAAGAACCTCGCGACAAACGTATCAGACGGGAACAAGCACAAGCAACGAAAGAATTTTCAAAGATTGGCCGCAAGCTGAGTGACTTTTACCAGACAACTGCCACTGTTGAACAGCCAGATTCGCGCTCACCCAGTGCGTTCACTATGCTACTGACTTGAGGACCGCTAACGAGAACAGCTCGTCCATCCAGGAAGGGTGCCGAATTTGGACCCTCGCTGTTGCCTCTCGGACTAACAAAAAAGGAAATATTCGCACTTATTCCTGAAGTAACATGACACCTTCTTGACAAGTCAAGAAACTTGGAAAAGACAGGTGTATGGGCAGTGGTCGACCCCTACCAAAGTCACTCCTAGACAGCAAGGATCTCGTACTTGGCATGAAATACTACGCGTCGGACGATAAGGATTGCTCAAGAGAAAGCCCCAACAAAGGTGTTGTGCGGGTGTATTCTGATGGAAAAAAACACTTAATGCAAAACGCTCCTTAACAACATCTATACGCGAAATGTTCAAGAAAATAAAGGCGGCTCAATCACACATCAAGATTGGGCTGACAAAGTGTTTCTTACTCCGACCCAAAAGGGGTAATAAAACGCCCACGAGGGGTGTGTCTGCATTTGATGCGCAGACTTTGCTCTTTGCCTGGCAGCATTATCAAACGCGGGCGACCAAGAATTCAGCCTCGAAGACATTACAACAGACTTTGCCTGTGTGCTACTGCAGACATGGGGTGGCTAATTCAAAGTGGGTCATGAATTAGTAACACAATACGGCGGGGCAAACATTTGGTTGCCAGATCTCTGGTCGCGGTTGCAAGACTGTCGGCATGCTCAAATGAATGCCAAACTGTCCCCCAGCATACACCTTTCCTACAAGGGCGCAGCCATCTTGGATACCGTCACTTCTGGTATGCGTTACAACATCGTTTTTGATCACTCCGTGCCGCTGGAAGGTGTTCAAGAAAAATGCGTGATTGTCCCACATTCTTGCTTTGGCTCACCTATATATTTTCGAATATTCCAGGTTCAAATCTTTTAATATATTTTCGTCCCGCAAAGCAAATACGAAACCCACGTGACTGAGAACAAAAGGAAACGAAAAACGTCTATAGACGGCTCTGCCTGCTGTCCTAGAGGAGCACCCTCTCTCCTCAAAATGCCTCGCTCCTGTGTGCAACAAAAGACAAGCACGAAGGCCGCAAATTGGAGAAGGCCTTCGAGCTGGATCCAGCACTGTCTTAACCATGATTAATAATGTTGTTATTTGTGGGTTTCCTACCGTCGCACAGGATAGTGTTTGTGCTTTAAGAATAAAAAGCACAACGATAAAAATAATAAGAAAAAAACGTCACAGGAAAGTTTTTTTTTGTACTGGTTTACTTGGTTTCAAGTTCAACCGATGAATTAGTGAACAATAATGAAATCATTAATCGAGTAATCGGAAGGGTAATCGATCAATCGCCTAGCCCTTTTATGCTTGTTAAAAAAAGGAAAAAGATATACTAATCAGCTTACTTTTAAAAAAAAAGTTAATAAATTTTAGATTTTCTAAGAAGACATATGCATGAACTTTCTTTTTAATTACCATAACATACCAGTCACGCATAATTTCTAATAAATGGTACACGAGCTCAAACATAAATATTATGGTCATGTTCGAAGCATATAATAATTACATAACAGTTTTGGCAACGGCCTTTATCTTTTTATCTTAGAATAGAGGGACAACCTGTTTTCAAACGCACTGCGTAATAGGACGGAACCATCTATGCCAAAGATATCTTATTGCACATTTACGTTACACACAAAAAAACTCTTGGTATAAATTTTTTTTGAAAACGTATGTTTTTTTTAATCAGGCTGAATTTTGTGTTTTTACTTTTGCATTTTAGGTGTAGTGTTTTTTTCGGTATAAACTATATATAAATTAGAATATTATAATTTTTAAATAGGCGTAGATACAAGCTTTCACTTGATATGTTTCTTATGCCTGGAGTAATTGTACATTGAAAGCTAGCTCTATTCAAACTTGACCCATTATTGTCAAATAAGATTTAAGAATATTTATTTCATAAAATAAAATAAAAAAATACGCTTCTATAGAACATTAACACGTCTATACAAATCTTTAAAGCAAAAAAAAAAAGAGTTATGATTCTCGTGAAAAAAAAAAATTCTAAGCATTGTGAGACTCCAAAATGTGTCAGTCGTGAAAGTTGCAAAAATCGCAAGACCTACCTTCCGCCGTTTCGAAGGCTAGAACTAAAAAAAAAGCGTAATATTTTTAGTAGTTCTAATTTGCAGTTTTGTTCTAGTTACACAATTTTCACCAACATATTTGTATCTGTTTTTTTTTTAATTTTCTAAGGACCCATATCAATTTTTCTTACACGATTTGAAATTAAATCGTCCATGTACCAAAAATCAAGCGCTTAAAAGAAAAGTTACAGCTCTAAAAATAAAACTTGTTTGTCATAAGATTGGCGGGTACAACGTCAGGAAACTCACTGTATTCAGTACGAGTTTCATCTGAAAGGTTCAGTCGAAGCAGTAACGCCATTTCAAACAACACTGTTAATGCGGCGACTAAAAAAATAAATCAGGCAACCAAAAAGTTAATAATTGTACCAGCCCCGTTCATTCCTTGTTCTGCTCTGCCTTTTTTTTTTTCTTCCATGTTTAAAATAAGCAAAGGGCAGAAAGTTTCATCCTCTTTGCATATAACTCTCTCGCGAAGGGCGCATAATATAGCATTTGATTGCGAAGAACATGCCACAAAGTTGTATTTGCGCAGTGTATGAAATACAAGTATCTAACATAATAAACTTTCAGTATTGAAATACCATTGACAAATACATTAGCCAATATGTAATTAAATACTCAAAGTATTTTAAATACGTATTTCAAATACTTGGATTTGAAATACATACTGCCCATCCCTGCCTTGAATGTATTAAGAAACATTACGAAATACATTCGGATGACGCTTTTTTTGAACACTTAAGAGAAACAATCGCAGCTATGGTGGTCAATGAATACTCACTAAACTCTAACCTGCCAGCTGGACAAGCGATCAAAGCACTCGCTGCCCAGAGCCTATTGTGTCTTAAAGCGGGAGGCACCTCCTACCATGCAAGCAGTGTGTGCGAGTCCTCACAGAGTGTAGAGGAATCAAAATTATCTCTAAGTGCAATGCACACCTAACAAAAAAAAAAAAAAAAAAAACGCGGTTGCGAGAGAAGTGGCACAGCTGCTACCTTTTACTTTTTGAGCTATCTTTTGCGCGTGGTCTAATTTTACTTTGATTGCGGCCACTTTTCTTTTCAGTTTTATTTATGCCGAATAATACAGGTTCCTGCGATGGCTCCTGCCCAATCACAACCAATTCCGTTTGCGGGAAATTCCTCATGTGTTCCGAGAGACCTATATTGGGCTCATGAAAAACAAAGGCATCAAATTACTACACGAGTCTCACAACTCGAAACAAAAAAAAAAAAAAACATTACCTACTCTCCGAGGGCATTGTGTCCGTTCCACTTCCCTGCTTAGGTTAAGGCCTATAATTTGGCTAAGTAATTTTGTACTCTCTCGATTCATGCTCGGTCGCTTATTTTTCATATTCTTTTTCTTATTTTTGCAATATACGTTGTTGGAACGACTTGCAATGTCCACACTTTATTTTATGTCGCCTATAAACAGAATATAACCGTTAAACCTACGTTTCTAGAAGGTCGTTGACAGTCGCTGCTCGTATAAAAAATGAACAACGTCTGCTGAAAGCAAACTGTAAAAAAAGGCCCTTCCTTCAGTTCTACAAAATCAATCAAGTTTGAAGAGGTCAACATGGTGATTTAGGATCTCTTGCAGTTGAAATGTGGCAATCAGCACAAAGGAAAAAAATAATAATAATAAAACAAGCGAATGTACACGTTTTAGTCAGTGACATTGAGCATGGTCACCATGTGAGTCGCTATGCATCAGATACGTATATATAGCTACAATAGAGCAAAGTTCGACAAGCTCGGAGCACCCATAGGTGATATATTATGCACCCTTTTTTCTTAAACGGAAACAGAGTTACGTTGACAGTTACTGATGTCGGGGTAATAATAATACGTTTTCGTTAAGGGCTTATTATGCAGTTGACATCGCCGCCTGCAAACTCGTATCTAAATCGACATTACCCGGTTAGAGCGGGCTGGCTACAGCGTCAGTGCCAAAAATAACACGCACTACGGCAAAAGAAATAATAATAAAAAAGAACTCGGTTATGTTCTTACTTTTATCATTTATGTTCTTTTTTATATGCGTAGGCTATGTTCAGCCTAATGTAGAAATCCCGAGGACGTCAAAGCTGCGCGACAGCTTGTACGAAGGTGATGGATTGAGTAGCTAACCGCCAGTTAGTGGTTACGCGCGTGTAGCAGAACCTTGCTTCCTTCCAGCTTTCCTTTTCTTACTCGCTGCATTTCCGTTTTCTAAGGTCACAATGATTGCTGACTGTGAAGAACATTTAGCTCCACTGAACATTCATTCAAACGCTCTTCTTAAACGACAACCTCTACACACCATCTGGGAACAAATGACCTCCTCCTCCTCCCCCCCCCCCCCCCAAAAAAAAAAAAGAAAGCAAAAAGAAGTTATGGGGATACGTTGACAAGTTGCTACTCTACTACCAAAGCAAAAAGACGCACGTTTACGAATTATCTTACGCAGGTATGGCACAGACGTGGTACGTCACGCGGATATCGATACACGTCCAGTGCATGAATATTTTGTAGGACACGTGTCTTTTCTGTAGTGTACAAGCTCCAACGACCTCGTCCTGAGTGGTCGTCACCCCTTGAGGAGTTGGCTACAGTCAGTTACTCTTGGGGTTTTTTGGCACGTGCCACTTCAGAGACTTCCAGATTCGACATGTGCCAGAGTCGGCTTTCAGCTCTTAAAAAAGTGACCTATTGATGTCACTTACGCCCAAGTCAGGCCATAAAGAATTCAAGAAATGCGGCACTAACCTCTACTGTAGTTTTAAATAGCATTTCCAACACCAGGATTCTCTGCAGAAACGAAACTACGCTGTCTGGCAGCGCTAATATCTCTAGCGATACGCCGGCCTCATCTCGGTACAGTTGAGCCAGTACCTCGAAAATTAGATTAAGACCACTGCGTTTGCGATGGCACGAAATTTTTTCACGTTCCTAAATAATGACCCTTTTCCCATCTAAAACCTTTAGAGGTGCGCAAATAGTGAAATTTCAATTCGAATGGACTTCGAATCAAATATTGCGAAATAGTGGTCAGAAAGTCGAATCTCGTGTTACAAAGAATCAAGACTCTTATTTGCAACTCACAGAGAATGAACAAAAACAGTTTAGATTAAAACCAAAGTCTGACGTGCTTGACAGCAAGACCCCTTAACGAAAAGAGGCTAGTACGAATATATCGGCGTTAATGTCAACTTGGCAAAGCCATACTCGAGACGCAGCTGAAAAATATGTTCGCCCATCCACGCGTGGATATCGTGGATTCACAAAATGCACAGCACCCGCAGCGGGCTCTATGGATGAAGCAGATCTAGATGGAGAGATACAGCTGAACCTTTTGAATAAGGGCGACATCTGCGTAACCCAGCCGTGGTATCTTTTTTTCGACAAGACGGGAAGCAACATCTTAGCGGACGAGGCGGAATAAATTATTGTTGTTATTCGTATGCTGGCAAATACTCGTCGCATTATGGACAGCAGGTTTGTAGCGCAAGGAGTTGGCGGTAAGTGACGTAAAATAATTGAATCCAAAATGGCGACGTGTGTGGTATACGGGTTTTCCTCGAGGGTGTCAGGGCAGTTTGAGCGCGGCTGCTTCAAACGAGGAATACAAAAAAGAAAAAAGTTGCTTTTGATAATTGTGATTAGTCAGTCAAGGCCTCTCAGTACAGGCCTGATTTAGATCCAGGGGTGGCGGGCGAGGAACATGTACACATATGGACAGTGTTATGAGTAAATCCGATTTTTGTCCGGCAACATTAGATGGGTCGAATTATTCGAACATTCGCCTACTAGGAATTCATAAATTGAATCGAATTAATTGAACAATCACTATTCGATTCGAATTCGAATACTCGCACACCATTTCGGAAGTTTTGTTATGTATGTATTTTTAAACGGGTATACTTGGAAACGTCCACTAGCCTAGCGTAGAGTCACCGTCCACCCAAGATATATCGATCGCGACGTCAATACACGCGTATAAAATGGATGCCTATTCGCTAGCGAAGGTTAAAGAAAATTAAATGCAAAACCAAAATATGAAATGTGTATATTCTAGTTCCAACGAACATACTTGTTTTCTCCCTTCAGTAGGAGTAAACAAACTGGTCATTTGGTACTGAAACTGTTTTTATTTGGTAGTCACGTACTCTAATTTCTCACTTTCACAATTACACCAAAAATAGAGGACCACTGCTAGAAGAGTGTATATCTTGTTTTAATTCAGAGAATATTCAAAAATAATCTCTGATATACGCATCAAATCTACAGGGTCAAAAAGACAAATACAAACTGAGAATAACGCACACAGGACAGAACACAAGCAAAAACTAGTTTAAGACATTGTTTGTGCTTTCTCCTGAGAGTGTTGTTCTTAGTCTCGCGGTTGATAAAAAAAATCTAAAATTATGTTTTACTCATTCAGTATGCCTACGAGTAAACCTAGAAAAGGGTGCTTGCATTATCTGCTGCAACCCTAGATACAGAATCACTTACGCTTTGATTCATTCCCTTTCAGGCTATCCATTCATGGACGGAGGGTTGTCGAACAGAGCTTGTTTATCCCGTACGGGTCTGCTGTGGAGAAGCATGAGCATCTAGCAGGCTCAAAGGCGTCTTCTTCATGAAGAACAAAATCACCACTTGCTGAGGACGCGCTCGTTCAAGGCACAGAAAAATGCGCTGTTGCAATTATTTTTGTGCTCTTAAGGCCCAATTTATTTTACAGTTATTTGTGTGTTGTTAAGGCCTACTTTCAGCAGTACTTTACAATTTAAAAATTACAATACGCAACGTGATGAGTCGGACTCGTCGGTCACTCTTGTAGTAGGGGAATCACAGAAACAGCCGTAATTTGGTTATTCATATAGGAAACACCATTTTGACTCCACATTCCAACCTTTTCTTACGAACAAAAGTGCTTGATAGCAGAGTCAGGTTATCGTTAATATAGCCATGTCTGACTTCATATCCGTACATGGTGAATTCCTGTTGCAACTTCCAATAAGTACTTATTGCGCACCTTGGACTTGTAATGTCTTAACAGTACAACAGTGTTTGTGATTTCAGATTATAGGTTCTTAACCTCGAATAACTTGTTCAAATCGCCATCGCTGATCTCTCTGACGTCAAATGAAGATTTCAGTGTTGCCATCCTGTGTTGCAAACTGCCATGTTAAACTCAAGGCGCAGACATCGTCATCTTGATTGAAGATAGGTGCCAAACATCGTAGGGTCTTCAGAAATCTTGCACAAGAACACAGACACAAATGTCTGTAGACGTCAAGACACTTTATGAACGGTATCGAGTATGATAAAGCACAAGTTTTCACTTCTTGTTCTAGAAGACACCGGTACAGCCAAAATAGCCACGCACTTCACTGTACACGACGGATGATCTTTGTTGACTCTGCCACGTAGACTGCCTCGAACGTTCTGGTCTCCTCAGACGTTGATATTTGCTTGACAGCAAAAACCCCGCGGCAACTTCAAGGAAATTGCCAGACGAGAGGGAAAATCCAGGTTCAATTTCTCTTAATCATGCGGCCATCACGGTTATCAAGTTTTCACCAACACTGCGGAAGTTCATCTCAGCGAGCTACGCACATCGGTAACCACTCTTAGCTGTCCTCGGCCAGTTGTCCTGTTGAAGATTAGCGCTCGATGTCGTACTCAGATGGTCACTAATTCCCTGGACACCGAGAGATATAGGTTGATAACACTGACTCGAAGGACACGAGGTTCGCGTGAACCGCGTGCACCGCTGTCCAGCAAAATCTCGAGGACCTGCTGGCCGTTGCTTGTCTCCTCTTGGTCCGAACAGCGCTGCCGTCTCGGCGCCCACCTCGGACGACCGTCCCCGCCAGGACCGCCTACCCGACGGCCGCAGAACGCCGGTGTGTGCTGGCACGTCGCGATACACGTCCGCCACTCGGATGCGTGTGTTATATTGACGCTGCCGCACGACTCTCACGCAGGCAAGCTCGCATGTTCCGTGGATCGCCTTTCCTTTATTTTCGCTATTCTTCTTCTTTCTCATCATCTTCACTACCATGGTGAGCATCACGCACATGCACGAGCGAGGCCAAAGGCGTGCGGCATAAACCAGCGAGCGCCCCGCGGATCACGCGAGCTGCCACCCGCCACGTTAGCTAGCATGTCCGCCGGCACGCCAGCAGCGGGCGAGAGCGCGCCACCGACCGCAGAAGAATTGTCCGCGTGCAGAAGCTTCGCGGCTTCTATAACGTGCGCGTGCCGCGGCCGGGATGCGTGCACGCTGCTTCGAGGCGGCACCGGCAGCCGCCGTGCATGACCACGACCGATAGGCATCTCTCACAGGAGAATATCTTTGCGCCGGTCGATTCGGTTCTTAGCGCCGCGTGCTCAACGGGAACTGATGAGTGAGTGCCAAAGAGCGAACTCGGTGCACGACTCGAAGCGTGCAGACACGCTGGATTCGAAACTCTCGAAAATGCTCGCGTGTCCCACTTGAAGGAGAAAGAAATGGAAGGGTGTTTACGGTGCGGAAACCTCGTTAGGTATGTGACTTTCTTGTATGTGTGTGCGTGTGTTTAATTCTTCATTTCATTGCTTTTTTTGTATGTGTGTTTCTTATTGTTTCAGCTACGTCGCGTGGGGAAAGAAGAAAGAATACTAAGAGTGTCTATTTTTTGCATCGCAGTAGGAGTTTTATACGAAGCCCATGTTGCGGAAGTTTGACTCAATGGAAAGGTTCTGTGCCGGTGCTTCGTATAGATTGGTCAGGTGTGCTTGAAGTTCATTAGATAATATTGCAATCTCAAGTTCCTACGCAGAAAGGTCTTTTTTTTTTGTTCAAAGGATGGTGAAGAACATGCATCAGAATACAGCGAACACAGTGAAGGGGCAATACGACTACAAACACCTACTCTGGAACCGAGAGAGGAAGGTTCGAACATGTACAATGTAAATATTGACGTTCCAAAGGGAGGAATTCGCTATTTGGATTATGAAAAAAGAAATCCAACTGGAAATGTTATTAGGAACCTGAAATCCAGTTTGAAAACCTGAAATCCAGATAGAATCCTATAAGATATCTATTTCATTATCCAGATAGCTAAAGTTATAATATTGGGTTTCGGGGTAGGGTAGTCACTAATCTACGCGCTTCCAACTACTACAATGTAGAACGTGGATATTCATTTTAGATTGCGAAACTTAATTGCCATGCACTGACTGTAGGCGGGAAGCAGATCTTTGCTAAACACCAAACGCTTTGTTGGTCACGGCTGAGGGCCAACCAGGTCAAATTATTATCGAGCAGAAAAAGACATGCCTGTGTGGACACGCCACGGCGAAGTTGTTAGGCATCGGCGTCGCGATAACGCACCGTGGTGTTGTGGCGGCGAAGTTTCTTGGCTCCGTCATCTTCGTTCTTTCTGACGATCACACAGCTCACTGTTCTACCTGCGACTAACGGCGAGACGCGTCAGCGTCGCCCCCAACGCGTCTTTCAGCGTCTCACAACAAGCGCTACGCCAGCACGCGACGACGTCAAGATGAACCACAGCTTCCTCTATACTCACAAAGCCTGGCAGTTCCACGACGGAGCCATAGAGTGCCCGCTCGCAGATTTGGAGCGCGAGGATCTGGTAGCACAGAGCATCAAAGAGCCATTTCTCGGGGAACCTGCACGTCAGCGCACAGCTTTTGCAGCGGCGAGGACCCGAAACACACTTGTTCGCTCGGGAGAAGTATGTTTCGGCGTCTCGCCGCAGCGGGGCGCCAGTCACGTGACTCCCCTCTCATCCGTTGTCCGCCGCTCCACCTTTTCCATTTCGGCGGTCGCTTCTCGTGGCGATCTACCAGGCTTTGGCAGTATATAGGAGACTATGGATGAAAGCACGTCTGCCTCTTTGCGCCGTACTCTTGCCAAGACATATTGAAAATGTCAGCTTGCAAAAACATTGCAATTGTATGTGTGTATCGTAACAGTGTCATTTGACTCTTTGAATGAATATCTGCATGAGACGTGCGATTACATATACAGGGTTTCCCAGATGGAACACGGAAGCACAGCGACGCCCACAGCTCATTAAGGGTACCGTGCGCAACTTTTCGTAAGAATGTCATATCACGTGCAAGCCTCCTGTAGGGAAGGGACTGAAGGCTTAGGTCTGCCAAGATGGAGCTACAGGAATAAAAGCGGCGACGACCAATGTGTCTATCGTATATGATAGAATAAACTTTCCGCTCAACCTTCTGAATTACATTGCTATCGGTTAGAGAAAAAGAGTTCCACATTACAGATGCAAACTATAAATACGGCCGGAGAAGTAAACAATAAAGAGAGCACGAAATTTTTTTGTTCCCATTATATCGCGTTAAGACATCAAAATGCCTAATTGGCTATGCATAACACATGCTGGTGAAACTCTAGCTTGTAGTCTACTTGAGCACCAAGATCCCGTAAAAGAGATACGCGCTGTATCTGCTCTTCGGAGAGGTATGTTGAACACTATGCTGTCCTGTTTTCTGGTGATTAACATGACCGCTGTTTTCTTGAGAAGTTGTAATCTATTTGTTATGGGCCACTCCTCAGTAGAACACACCTCGTTTTGTAACAAAAGGCAGTCCTGCACATTATCAACCCTGCTGAAGAATTTCAAGTCATCGGCGTACAATAATGATTCTGAGCTCCGCACCTGCGACAGCAAGTCGTTAATAAACACTAATAACAACAACGGTTCAAGGTTAGTCTCTTGGGGCACACCTGATACTGACGCAAACGGCCCAGACAAACAATCTGAGAAACTAACTCTTTTCTTACGGTTTCCCAAGTAGTTGCCATACCATGAACAGTAAGTAGAGCATAAGTCTTTTTTAAGTTTGACAAAAGTATATTGTTTGAAACTTTGTCAAAAGTTATTGACACATCGAAATAAATAGTGCTAACTTGACCACGGTTGGCTACCAAGAGGCCGGTACCGAGGGAGACCCTCACATTTGTCTCGATTGAAGTACCTTTCAGGAAGCCATGATGCAATCATAATATTTTGTTCGTTTAAAATAAAAATGCAGACGTTCATATATGACTATTTCGAGACATTTCGAGAAAGAGCACGAAAGTGTCACTGGGCTAAAGTTGTTGACATCACATAGATCGCCATATTTGAATAAGGCGATATCGATTTTCTCTATAGCGCCTTATTTTAACGTTTTTCGAGGTCAAAAAAAGCGTTTCCTCCGATTTAAGGTAAAGCTTCAGATCACTGGCAACCTTGATATGAAAAAAAGAAAAGAATAGCTAGGTGTCCCAAGTTACCGCCCGTTACAAAGGGCATACAGCCGTTAGTATCCATCCACCTATCCATCGATGGCTGAAGCAGCTGAAGCGTAGCTCAATTAGTGGTTCTGTACTCAGACCTTTCAAACGTTGTACTTGTTTGTTTCCTTACGAGCAATCAATATTGTGCTGTTCAGAGATATCAGAACTCTGCTCGGGTCTTATCCGCCGGTATACAGAACCATATCAAATCATTATTTGCATCTGAAAATACAGATGCCACACCCACGGACAAAAAGAAAACCTATCATTTTGTAAAATTTTTACCTCAATAGAGTTTGTGAATCGTCACTGTTATCTCGTATGCAGTCTTATTTTAATTACATGGCAATTGTGAATGGAATATTTTTTATGATTTTTCTAAATTTAAACCAGCCTCACAAAAGTGCATTTCATGACTCAGAGTTTGTGTACGAGTTGTATTTGTCTCGCAAACTTGTATTTATGTCCTTTCACGTGCTTTTGTACATTTTAAATAGTGTTGCTGTAAACACTAACTGACAGTGCACCACAAAAATGGCTTCATAGCTGTTTGTGGGCTCTAAATTAAAAAAAAAAATAAAGCATTATTGTTGGCTTGGCAAGGTCCGCGCTTGGCAGCGGGCAATGGCGATACAGAAAACAATCAAAGTAACATATATACAAAAAAAATTAGCTACACGGTTTACATAAAAGAATGCATATTATACAAAATTATACAAAAAGTAGGTACAGTAATTTACGAACTAAACTTTAAATGTCAATGCTATCTATGCAAAATGTATTGGGTAATGTGAGTGGGTTAAAATGAAGGGGGGGATTTTGAACTAATTCGTACGATAATGAGACACTCTCTATTTCCCTGAGCAGCGGGTGGGGATGGTGGTTATATTTCGGGTTAAATTTGATGCATGCTTCATAAAGATAATCACTTCGGGAAAATAAAAACAAAATGACCTAGTCAAAAGGTATTCATACAATCGATATATGTTGATAATTTTGTATTTTTAATATTATGATTATGTGCGGAATAAGCAATGAACGTTCCCGATAAAGCGTAAAACCTTTTTTAAAGTGGAAGTATTTCATTAAGATTTGATCTCGTCGTCGTACCCCAGACAAGGTGACAATAATTTATTGGAGACGTGATATATATGTAATATAAGCATTTTCAGGGAGAATGCCATGACATCAATAACACCGTCAATTTTGTATAACTTAAGAATAATATGATTTATATGATGATCCCAACACGACCTTTCTGAAAATGTAATGCCTAATGCTTATCAGCCTTTGACCAGTTTAACCGGCATATAAATACATTCCAGAGTTTTGTTTAGGGTGGCCTGTTTATCGATTTATCGAAATAAAATTGTTTTGGTTTTTCTCTTATTAATATCAAGTTCATTTAATTTTGACCACGTTGCAAATTTGAAAAGACCATATTTCCTTTGGTTATTAAGTTATCCGCATCCGCGTCAAAAAGGAACAGACTGGTGTCATCTGCGACATTAAAAAAATTAATTTCATCGTGGATATCCGTAATATCATTCATTTGAATATTAAAGAGTAAGGGCCCCAATATGCTCCCTTGGGGGACACCATATCTGATAGGCATAAGTGATGATAAATAACCATCGATGCATTTGCAATGCGTCTAGTATACGGGAATTATACGCGGCATGATACGGAGCTAAGCACCGACTACGTAGCTAGGCCAGAGCTTAGAGATTGCGGCTGTTTAGCCGTACACATTGCGTGTTATGTTGTTTTAAGAATGATTTGTTTCTTTGCTTGCATTGCAATCAGTATTCGACCTTTCCGAACAAAGAACTCGACCTGAAGTCAGAATGCAAATACGTAATGTGCGAATCGTTTCAAGCCGTTGTATTCTCCATTAACTTCACCGTACCGCCATGAAGAAAAAAAAAAGGAAAGAAAAGGAAACAGATTTAGAGGGGTGCTACATCTCATCGAAAGCGAAACGCAAATATGGAAGTCATTATAGATCCAGCAGATACCGTTTATTGTAGTCCTTTGTCTACTCAGTTTACTCGGGTAATAGCACGGAGGTGTCGCGACGGATGAATAGAGAAGAAACAAACTAAAACTTGTACTGAGGTGGCCACTCTAATCGGTTATCGGAAATCGAAATTATAAATCCTCCAGTGGGAATTCTCGCTAAGTAACAGTGACGGAGATAATGAGGTTTGCCATTGGCGGACGGAAAATGGCCGGGTTGCCAGGACGCGACAAAACAGCCCGCTAAGAGCGACCAAAATCAATCTTCGGGTCGAACTCTTTCGAAGTACAACTTCTTTTTGTCTAGCGTTCTTCACTGCAAATTGATAAATATTTATATATATAAAAATGCATATTTCTTCCACTGCCGTGTTTGTTCGGGACCGTTTTTTTTTTTTCTTTTTTACTTTAGGTGTCACGCATTTGCGTGTGTCGGGCATGCCAGGAAATGTGACCGATGTGTCACGCAACTGTTATCACGCGTTCGGACCTTCCTTTCTTTCACCCCTTTGTACATTTTTTTTTACTTCGGCACATGGTAGTTTTTGAGCGACTCTAAGAGACATTGGAACATGCCACACCCATCTCTAGACTTAGGTTGCGGGTATTGTCTTACAACAAGATGAAGAAAAAAATCGAGAGCAATTAAACATAAAAACGGTCACCTGTCAGTCACTTTACAAGGCCCAGATGTGCACTTTTTTGTATTTAAAAAGTGGACTTGACTCCGATTAGAAGATTAGAATGACGGCCGAGTAATCTATCGTTGGAGCACTTTCGTGGATTAAAAAAGATGACAAGCGCTGCGATAGCTGAGGCAGCCGGAGGCCTTGTAACAATGACGGAAAAGCTGCTCTTCATAAAATATTATATTTTGTTTCGCCGCTGCGCTGGAGCACCGTGCGCGCGTACGCCGCACTCCCTGCGGTTTCCTTTAGACCTGTCCAAACCTTATCGGCCAGGCAAAATGTATTTGACCACTGGTTTGAGTACAGACGTTCGGTGTACAATAGTTTGGCAGAATAGAGTTAGGAAGCAATTGGAAAGGCAATTCTGCAGTCGCCTAATTCGAAAAAAAGACAACCAGGTTAGCAAGTTACGGAATGCTTTAAATGATGTGCACCAAAGTTTCGTGTCATTTATTCCATTCAATCAACATACATGGCTCGCACTCGACGTCATCGCCTCGTGCTGGTGGCCATTTAGGGTAATTCTTACTTGTCCTTGCCTGAGAAAAAGAAATTTGATTGTGCGCATTGTGTACTAAAGAATCTCCCAGCAGCAAGAGTGCCAGAATGGCCGCTGATCTGAAGTCAGTGCAGGCCATGTACATATATGCTTGCCTTATCCGTATATATTGAACAAGCAAAATAGATCATATCGAATTCGAATGCCGCTAGAAAACGGGATCGTTTTACCCCACCGGATCTTGGTCAAGGACCTGTCTTCTCCATTCACACGTCTGTTTTCAAGATAGTTTTGAATTTGAGATGGATAAACGAAGCGAGCAGCATATACAATACACGACACCGAGTTCCATATATGGAATTACGACTAAAAGAAGCCTGGGCGTTGACGTGGCAGCGAGCAGCGATAGCCATCTCCTTTCTCCGGTCTATCGCAGCATGACAAATGGTCCCTCCTGGCGTCCGTCCGCGTCGTATGCGCGCATGCAGTGGACGGCCCTCGGCGCACTTGTGGTGGGTGACCCGCCGACAGTTGGCAGTCGGCGTGCATGGGCGCTGCATCTCGTTGGCCTCCAGCTGGAGCAGCAGCGGCAACAAGGAGACCGGGCCATCTCTCCGCGTCATCGCGGTAATTGCGAGGAAATGCCGTCGTTGCCATTGTCTTCTTGCAGACGGCCGCGCCGCGCAGACGCCAGGACTGGGGCCGGACGTTGCCCGGCCCTGAGGTTCGTTCGTGGTGCGGTGAAGGGCGCTGAAAGCACAGAGCTCCACCTGGCTCCACAGGCCGCAGACTTGTACTTCATGCGTTACAAGTAATAGATTATTTGTAATCGATTACATTTTACTGAAATTTTGTAACGCTTCAATTACTTCCTTTCAGGAGTAACGATCCTTGTGATCGAATTACTTTTTTTCTGTAATCGATCACAAAATTGCCCATTACAATTTTTCCCCCAATTTCTTTCTTTTTTTTGGGGGGGAGGGGGGGGGAGGGAGGGACGTTAGATGTGCTGGAGTCACTCAACTCTGGGCAACGGTCAATACTTTTTTTTTCGAAATCATTAGGCACGGGACCTCGAGGATTACTAGGCCATTTCACTACGCTTCGTTTCCTGGGTACATTTTGTTTTTTATACACCGGAGATTGCGTCCAGGTAGGAAAAATGACCTTATCCAACCTCTTGCGAGTAATGTGTATAAACGGTGCTCTTTTATTTTATTTTTTTTTTTCACAAGAGGGATTGGGGGTGTGGCGTCACTCACTCAGCTTTAAGCAGAAACCGTCAAGGCTTTTTTTTGGGGTACAACTGAGCGCGAGACCACAAGAATTATGCTACCGTAATAAAAAAAAAATAGTTGAATGAAAAGTAACGTGGGAAGTAATCGATTACTTTAGAGTAATTTTTCGATTACTTTTTGAGGCTGTAATTGTAATTGTAATCGGTTACTTTTTACAGTGAAGTAATTGTAATTGTAATCGGTTAACCATGTTGATTTAACCTGAGACTGGGGTAGAGAAGAAGCATCAAAACGTAGAAGGGACAGAAAATAGACAAGACGACGTCTCAAACTCAGCTAACTGGTTTATTTAGTCCACCTCCTTATATAGTTTCAATCTCAAGGTCATCTCCGCCAAAACAAAACACAAAAGGACGAAGTCTATACAGTTCAAGCGCCACAGTCTTCACCACACAATGCAAGAACGTTGACAACCTTTACAGGTCGACGCGATAAGGCAACATCTATTGACCTTCAAACTTGAACAAAAGGATCTCTTTTCCTACTATTCCAGACATAGTTCATACTTCTGAATCATAACTCGCCCTCTCCACAAAAAAAAAACAAAAAAAACACGCACACACTGAAACGGTAGTTGGGCCAATACACGTAAGAACCACACAAAGCAAAAAATCACAAGCAGGTCGCACTTCAAACAACCTAAAAATATATATATATATATAAAATTAAAATAAAAGATTACATTTTTAGAAAGCCTTTTGAATTGCTTCCAAACTGAAGTGAAGCCTGACTTATGCAGTTGCCTAGAGACTTTATCCGCACTGCCTCCCTTACTACTCTCTTTACATCGTTCCTCTCCTGGTGTATTCTTTCCGTCTCCGACCAGAGCGCCGTGCTGTTGTTACATTCATGAATATGTTTTGCTATTTCCGAGTTTTGTGCATTGTTCTTTACATTTCTTTTATGTTCGTTTAATCTATCATTTATGCAGCGTGACGTCTGTCCGACATACTTAAATCCACACTCCAATGGTATCTCATATACAACACCAGTCTCGCAGCATACCGACTTTTCCCGGTGAGCCTTTTTGCACTCATTCACACCTGTTTGAAATGGCGTCAGTTTGGTTAATCTAAAATCTGAACTAAAGACCGTGTCTACTCCAAACTGCCTCGCACATGCCTTCAGGTTGTGAGAGATGTCATGATAATATGGGATTACAGCAAAGCGGTTCCTCGATTTCTCTTCGGTTTCTCTCCTGCCTTTAACAAACAATTCTAATTGCCTTTTTATAAAACTGTCATCATAACCTACACTAAGCAACCTTTTCCACTGTCTTTCTACTGATTCAGTGATATGATGGACACATAACCTTTCTAACGCGTTCCTGACCAAAAACTTTACAATCCCCGCCTTTACGGTCTTCGAATGACAACTCATTCTTGGCAAAACCGGTTTCGAGTTTTCTTTACCATATTCCCAACATAACCCTCGATTCACGTGAATACGTAAATCAAGAAACTGCAGAACATCATCCGGTTTTTCCACTGTAAACTTAAATTCTGGAGCCGTTGACCTTATCACACCCTCTATGGTTTCTGTTAGACCTTCCGTAAACGTGCATATTAAGATGTCATCTACATATATTCTCACTATTGCCGTACCCGGGGACAATCCCTGTAGATTATCGTGCACTGCACGATCCAAAGAGTTTAAGTAAACTTCTGCTAAAATCGGTGCGACTGGTGACCCTATACACACACCTTCTTTTTGTATATACTTTCTTCCTTCGTACTCCACTACCGTTGACTTCAGATAAAACTCCAAAATTGTTAAGAAACTTTCTACCGATATACCTGAGCCCGACTGGAACTTAACGAGATTCAGCTCCAATGCCTCCCTCACTCTCTGCATTAACCGGGTATTTTCTAGGGAATAATACAAGTCCTTAATGTCCATCGATAACACTGAACAACGCCTCTCATGATGAGTCTCGAAACTGTCAATCAATTCATTTGAATGTCTAAGTGATAATGCATTTTCTAAGCATGCATAACCCAACCCCTTTTGTAGAAACTTTGATACCACTTTCTGCCATGTCCCACTCTCATTGATGACCACACGAAGGGGCATTTCAGGCTTGTGGTCTTTTAGAAAAAAACTTGATGCCCAATGTTGAATTCATTGCACTTGTGATACATTTTGCTACATCCTTCAATTCATCCTTATTCAGTACTGCACAAATGTTTCTTTTCAACTTTCCAATGTTCCCTACCCATTCCGAAAACAGGGTATCCATTGCCGTTTCTGTTTTTTTCTTGAATACTGGCATAGGTAAGACTGCAAACTGTTTTCGGAATGGGTAGGGAACATTGGAAAGTTGAAAAGAAACATTTGTGCAGTACTGAATGAGGATGAATTGAAGGATGTAGCAAAATGTATCACAAGTGCAATGAATTCAACATTAGGCATCAAGTTTTTCCTAGAAGACCACAAGCCTGAAATGCCCCTTCGTGTGGTCATCAATGAAAGTGGGACATGGCAGAAAAAGGTATCAAAGTTTCTACAAAAGGGGTTGGGTTATGCATGCTTAGAAAATTCATTATCACTTAGAAATTCAAATGAATTGATTGACAGTTTCTAGACTCATCATGGGAGGCGTTGTTCAGTGTTATCGATGGACATTAAGGACTTGTATTATTCCCTAGAAAATACCCGGTTAATGCAGAGAGTGAGGGAGGCATTGGAGCTGAATCTCGTTAAGTTCCAGTCGGGCTCAGGTATATCGGTAGAAAGTTTCTTAACAATTTTGGAGTTTTATCTGAAGTCAACGGTAGTGGAGTACGAAGGAAGAAAGTATATACAAAAAGAAGGTGTGTGTATAGGGTCATCAGTCGCACCGATTTTAGCAGAAGTTTGCTTAAACTCTTTGGATCGTGCAGTGCACGATAATCTACAGGGATTGTCCCCGGGTACGGCAATAGTGGGAAGATATGTAGATGACATCTTAGTATGCACGTTTACGGAAGGTCTAACAGAAACCATAGAAGGTGTGATAAGGTCAACGGCTTTAGACTTTAAGTTTACAGTGGAAAAACCGGAAGATGATGTTCTGCAGTTTCTCGATTTACGTATTCACGTGAATCGAGGGTTATGTTGGGAATATGGTAAAGAAAACCCGAAACCGGTTTTGCCAAGAATGAGTTATCATTCGAAGACCGTAAAGGCGGGGATTGTAAAGTCTTTGGTCAGGAACGCGTTAGAAAGGTCATGTGTCCATCATATCACTGAATCAGTAGAAAGACAGTGGAAAAGGTTGCTTAGTGTAGGTTATGATGACAGTTTTATAAAAAGGCAATTAGAATTGCTTGTTAAAGGCAGGAGAGAAACCGAAGAGAAATCGAGGAACCGCTTTCCTGTAATCCCATATTATCATGACATCTCTCACAACCTGAAAGCATGTGCGAGGCAGTTTGGAGTAGACACGGTCTTTAGTTCAGACTTTAGATTAAGCAAACTGACGCCATTTGAAACAGGTGTGACTGAGTGCAAAAAGGCTGATCGGGAAAAGTCAGTATGTTGCGAGACTGGTGTTGTATATGAGATACCATTGGAGGATTTAAGTATGTAGGACAGACGTCACGCTGCATAAATGATAGATTAAACGAACATAAAAGAAATGTAAAGAACAATGCACAAAACTCGGAAAAAGCAAAACATATTCATGAATGTAACAACTGCACGGCGCTCTGGTCGGAGACGGAAATAATACACAAAAAGAGGAACGATGTAAAGAGAGTAGTAAGGGAGGCAGTGCGGATAAAGTCTCTAGGCAACTGCATAAGTCAGGCTTCACTTCAGTTTGGAAGCAATTCAAAAGGCTTTCTAAAAATGTAATCTTTTATTTTTATTTTATATATATATATATATATATATTTTGTTTAGGTTGTTTGAAGTGCGACCTGCTTGTGAGTTTTTGCTTTGTGTGGTTCTTACGTGTATTGGCCCAACTACCGTTTCAGTGTGTGCGTGTTTTTTTGTTGTTTTTTTTTTGTGGAGAGGGCGAGTTATGATTCAGAAGTATGAACTGTGTCTGGAATAGTAGGGAAAGAGATCCTTTTGTTCAAGTTTGAAGGTCAAAAGATGTTGCCTTATCGCGTCGACCTGTAAAGGTTGTCAACGTTCTTGCATTGTGTGGTGAAGACTGTGGCGCTTGAACTGTATAGACTTTGTCCTTTTGTGTTTTGTGTTGGTGGAGATGACCTTGAGATTAAGACTATATAAGGAGGTGGACTAAATAAAGCAGTTAGCTGAGTTTGAGTCATCGTCCTGTCTATTTTCTGTCCCTTCTACGTTTTGATGCTTCTTCTCTACCCCAGTCTCAGGTTAAATCAACATGGTTAATATTCACCAGCTCGCCTGCACCCTTACGATTTTTTCTGTAATCGGTTACTTTTTTCAGTAAAGTGTACAAGTCTGCCACAGGGTAGCGTAGAGACGGCATAGAAAATTAAAAAAAAACAGTTTTTAGCTTTTTATTTACTACTTTCAAAATGATATCTTGAACATGACTTCACATTATTTTTTTCTAATAATTGTGCAACTAATCGTTTGTGTCCTATATTTCTTAAAAATATAAGAAGGCTACGATGCCTTTTGGTAAGCATGCTTTAATATTTTATTATCTTTCGTTTTTTTTACAATAATGCATATTCAGCACGCATGAATGTACCATGTTTCTTTTTTTATCTGTCTCTTTTCAGCGATTCGGTATACCTGCTGCAAACTATAGGGGTAGAGGCCCCAGTCGGACAGAAATGCCTTTAGTCTCTCTACCTCCCGAACGGGCTTCGCCCCAGAAAATCCAAATAAACTTCAATTAAAAACTTCAATATTATCAGTCCGGACAATGGGCACTGTCAATTTATTGATTAGAAAAAATAAACAGACAGCTCGCTCAATTCAGTACCGCCTGGCGTGGAGTGCCGGGACAGAGGAAGTTTTTGAGAACTTGGCGTCGTTGCACCAGCGGACTAAATTGTATAGAGGTAATATTTTTCACTAAAAATATGCTTCGTGGTGAATGTTCCATGTCACTATTCGACGAAGACAAGGCACGATAACAACGATCCTTATTATAGAAGAAGGCCCTTTCGTAGTGTGTGCACCTGAAGAAACAGGATTTAGTGTGTCAAACTCTGGAAGTTCTCTTTCTTGGCGAGCGACTGAATTCTCGGACGTTCAATGTTGCTTCGGGTTGACTTGCTGTGATCTCCATGGTATGGCCTGCCCTAGCCCGGCTGAGCCGCAAAGATCAAAGCCCTTGATTTGAACGTCGCCGGAGAGGAGTCCGAGGATTTATACAACATGGTGCAGCAAACATAATATCCCAGGTGAGTGGCAGTACACGAATGATTGACGTATTAACTTGGTGCACGCCATTGCTTGTATTCGTACGCTGAACACGAACGATGACTATCCGAGTGCCACCACAAGCACTGCTGTGAATTGTTGAAAATACTGCTGTGTCGTCAGTGCAATAGAACGTATTTATGCACTCGCAAAAATTGGACTTCTGAAGTATCAAGGCTCGCTTGTTTCTATTCCCCCTAGGCCATCTATACAGACAATTATTACAATACACCGAAGCGGTATAGCTAATGAAGAGGTGGTGGTCTACAAATCTAGTGCTCTGCTTTCCATCAAAAAAACTTGGGAGGTCAAATTACTGTAATCGAATGTGGTTCGGAAAATGACGGGACTGAAAACGTTTCTAGACCTAAAAAAAAAAAATATTATACTGTTGTTGTCGATTTGACTAAACCCGGAAAGCCCAGAATATGTAGTGCGTGCATTTTGTGTGCGTCATGGTTTGTTATTCTTGATTACGGAAAGCTTTGGTCGGTTTCGGATTCGCTGCGCACACGACACACTCTCGTGTTTTCCGGTTTTATCTCAGTGATCGAGACAAGTCTACATTTATTTACGAGTGACTTGTGTCACGAGCATGCATTAATAAGAAGTTTTTCATGCGTTCTGCTTCCGGATTGCGAGGAACTCCTTCTGGTAACTGAAGTAATCGCGAGGGGAGGAAGTTTATCGCCCCCTTAACGCTATCTCTTGACCGCTGTCTAAAGTTGTAGCGTCATACCATGGCCTGCGAGATTCTTGGCGCACAAATCTCTCCTCCCGCCTTTCCATTCGTCGGGAAGGGCTGTCTGAAGTTATGGCCTCATACCATGGCCTCCGAGATTCTTGGCGAGCAAAGCTCTCCTCCGGCCGTTCCATTCGTCGGGAAAGATTGCTTCCACCTGTCACGGGACTTCCACCCTCCCCACCAGCCCAGAGACTATGCACAACGAATCAACGGTGACTAACATCGAATTCAATGACGGAAGCCTACATTTGCCCTTGACGCTGTCCGTACGGTTTCACCGAACGTCCAGGCTCATCTAAACAAGCGCGTGTCTTTGAGGAGAGCCAAGAAATGAAAAGAGCAATAAGGTTGACATGCCCGCAGACGAACCTGATGTGAACTGCAGATGAGCGGTGCAAGCGTTGCCGCGTTGAGAGAGATCACACGGCGAAACAAGCGTCTCACTCTTCACGAGCTTCATGACGCCAAAGGAGTGTGTTTTGCTCTTTGTGAACTAAACGCCCTCGCAGCGTAGGTGAAGTGAATGTGAAAAAGTCTTTGTGGTTCAGTGAAAACAGTGCCGGCCTTTCCTCCTCGGAAGACGTTCGTGCTAGAGCCACTAAATAAGCTACGCTTCAGAGTAACGACACTTAACTATCTTGGTGCTTAAAATCATGGTTGGCAGTTATCTGAAGCTTTATCTGAAATCACATGAAACCCTTTTCCGCCCTCCAGGAATGTTCAAACAGTTCGCGACAGAACAACGCAATATTACATAAGCTTCCTAACACCGAATTTCTTTCTTTCTTTTTTTTTTTTTTTGAGGGGAAGCGGGGGGCTATGTTTATACAGCTTTGAAGTTAATCTGCCTCAACGAGCGTCTCTCAACTGTAGATGAGAAATTTAGCCAGTGCAGTACAACCGCTAGTCTGGGGTCTTTAACCTCCATCACGCAGTACAGTGATACACGACCGCACGCCGGTACGATGCTCATCCAGATTGAAACGCGCAGTGGTGGGGATTGAACCCTGGATTCCTGGGTTTTGACACCGACTATAATGTTGAAGAAGTCGCACTTTTGAATCATTACGATCGCCAGTTGCATCTGCACCACGATGGCGGTGCCCATATCGGGGAACACAGTACCGATTCTCAAAGCGTAGCTCATTTGGTGGCTCTAGTTCATGCTATAGTGCGTATTCGCTGGCGGCCATAGCTGGATCTAGAGCCACTAAATAAGTTAAACAACCGGAAAGAATAAACACAAAGTCGGAACGAAAACTGACGCATACAACTCTTTCAACTCTCAACGACAACTCTGAACGATTTCGTGTTTATTCTTTCCGGTTGTTTAAGTATATTTACCAACACGTTCGTTTTTAATGTTAATCGCTAAATAATCAACGCCTCAGAGTAATCACATTGGCCCATCCTGGGGCTTAAAATCATGGTTGCCAGTTATCTGAAGCATTATCTGAAATCACAGGGAACGCTTTTCCGTCCTTCACAAATGTTTCAACAGTTCGCGACAGAGCAAAACAAATATGTCGCCCAGCGATACCCCAAGGACGTTTAAATAGGGCAGGACCGGCATGAAGTCATGCCCACGACGCCGGAAAAAGAACTCAATCCCAGACTGCCTTGCTCGGCGACGCGCTCTCATCCAAGCTCCCATCGTCTGCTCGCAGCTCGGTCGACTATGCGTTAAGCTTAGGCTACGTCTGCTCTTTGCCTGTGGTCAGAGCCGTATATGTAGAGAGTTTAGCCATTCATTGGGAATTATAGGAGACAAATGAGGAGGCGACATTGGCCGAAAGCAGGCTGGGCGTGTTCCAGGGCGTCTTCACAAATTCGAATGTGGCCAACCAGATGCCGGAATACCCTAGCGGTGGTCACAAAAAACAAACTTAACAAGTGCGTCGGAGTAACTCTCGGTGACTGAAAATATGGTGCACGTGATGTTTCAATTATGGCCATCCAAAATCACGGTGGAAGAGTGCGACTAGCGGAACGATCGACATAATCCGTACGCCAGGCACCGAGGGCCGGGAATATGCCGTCCGAGCGGTCACACCCTGTCCGAGCAAAATAGAGTTCGAGTGGCACATTCGTTTCTTACATCTTACTGCATGATCACGATCGAAACATCACGTGTACCCTATTTTCAGCCATGAAGGGTTACTACATTTAACACTTACGCGCTTATTAAAACGATTAAAACTGTTTCTCGCTACCACCGCTAGGGGATTCTTTTCGGCTTCTGGTTGGCCAAGAGAGCATGCTAAGCCCACTTTCTGCGTCTGGTGCAAGCCCTGGCTCTGCCCGCGCCTCCCATTGACCGAACTCTTTGTATACATGGCTCTGCCTGTGGTCTGCCTCGTCTACTCGCTGTCGCGGCCCGCTTTCGATACGATCGGCGAACCAAAAGAAGTTTCGATGCGAACCCGCATTTTCACCACGGCGGAGAGAAACGAACACCTACTGGAAGTAGGGCTTGTGCGGCTCTCTCAACCAGCGGGGCCATTCTCAACTCTCGTGTGTACGACGACTGACACGCTCGCTTTCCAAAGACACGCAATGACGACTCGCTCTAGACGACGCTCCCGGCGCAGTGTCGAGAGCGTCCGCCACACGCCGACATTTTACTGGTTAGGCAAGTGTTGGTCTCCAAACCTCACCTGTTCGACACCGATTCAGTGGACGCCGCAAGGAAAATATGGGGGAAAAAACCCCGTTGCCACGGCAATGACATGGCAACGCGGATGTTTTTACAATATTTTCATGGCGGCGTCCGTTAACTGAGTTTCCTAATTACGATGAAAATTACCTAAGACGCTTGCAAAAGATGGGGAACTTAGCAGAAGAAAAATTGAGAGCCCTTCGGGGAAGTCCAGCGAAGCTGGCGCTCTGGTGGGATTTGCTATCTCGGGCTGGGAGCAGCGGCAACGGCGGTTTCACGTTGGCGGCGCGCCCATCCTCGCTTCTGGGCGCGCCGACGCTCCTCATACTCCCACTGCTCCTCATCGGAACGTACAACAGATTTTCCAGATTTTCTCCAACCAGTCAAAAACAAGAAAAGCAACTTAAAGATGACCTACACACCTTCGCTTGCAGTTGAAGGGTTGAAGCCAAAACGAAACCAACTGCAATGTCACGTGTTCAGATCGAGGACACGCTTTTTATAACCATTTTAACTGTTTAGAACGAGTAATTAGACCCATAACTTTATTTGTGGTATCTAAGAAACTAATATTAAGACCCCTAAAATAAATACAAACATGGGCGACATGAGGGAAGCCGCATTGCCATCGACCAGAATCAATGGCAGCGGGGCGAGAAGCACGGTAAGCGTGAGCTTTGCCTCGTCCCGCGACAAGGCGTAATTGCTTTTGGTGCATAGCTGTCTCCGAGACATGTTTCTTTCCGCGGCATTTGTCTCCAAGGTCCTTTCTAAGTGTGTCCCCAAGCATTCCGGTGCTTCGATAGCTGGCAATGCTGCGGTCGTCGCCGGGGATGATGCGTGTTTTTGAGGTCGGCTACATGGTTATGCTTGTATGACCGAACCAAAGCACGTTTATTACAACCTCGCAGGATTTTGAACGAATTATCTATTACTCAACGTGTAAATTTATGGTAATTTGTGTAAATAGCGTGTTTTTCACCTCAAATATTCACCAAATACACGGGACTGGCTAACAGTGTACTCAAGTTACTGTAGTTTAGCTACTTTTCTGAGTAGTTTCGTAACTTTCAATTAGATTTTTATTTCGGTAATTAGAGTTTACTTTAATTACTTTTTTGAGTAACTTCTACTCAAGTTACAAATTACTTTTGAATTGCAGTGGTTGTTTTGCATATAAACAAACATTCCTGCACAAAGGAGATAAGATCTTGGAAGATCAGCTGATATTTGCAAAGAGGGAGAAGCATGTGGCGTAGGAAAGGGGGGGGGAATAGTTTGGAGAGTCCGAAACCCCCCCAAACGTTTCACAAACCCCCCCCCCCCTCCCCCTTTACTCCAACGATGCTGCTACTAGGCGCGGGGAGCGAACAGACACGACGCAAGAGAGGCCGAGGAACTGTGGGATTAGCGCCAAAAACTGGCGTTTCTCTGCGTCCCGAAGCTCAAGAAGACTTGACCCATTTGAAGAAAGGGCTGGTCCCCGCTTCGCCACAACGTAGAAACTCTCGCCCACTACAGGAGATGCAAAAACTGCATCCTCACTCAAAGCAGGCAACAAAATGCAGCACCTGCTCTGAGACTCATCTGGTGCTCCCGTAGTTTGTGCTGTACTCGAAGAATCGCGTGCTAAAGGGCTACGCAAATATTACCTTTTTGCGTTGCCTTTTCTCCCAAAACACAGAATATGCAGGTCTTCAAAGACTCAAAGATCGTTTGAGAAACCTGTAGTAATTCCCCCAACGTTTTTATATAAAAAATAAGAAACAAGCAGTATTGGGAAGTACTCTCTGTACATGTTACTCAAAGTACTACTGTTTAGGAAAATTGCACTTTACTTGAAGTAAATTCTCTGAGCATGTACTTGTATTTTCTGAGGAAAGTAAAACTACCGACTTCAATGTACATTCGCACCATTCGACAACAAGAAATGGCGGTATCGTCGTGTGAAAACGCGCTCTTTCGAGAAGTCATCTGGTCATTTCTCTGAGTGAAGTAATGGCGGCTGTAAGATTGGTGGAAATAAGTGCCTTATAAGTTGATTGTGTGAAATAGCTCGTCAGCGAGAGTAAAACTACTACTCTGCGGCAACTTGACCTTATACAATATTTGCTGCCATTTCCGCAAAAAACTGATGCACCTCCGATTACCCCTGGAGCAATGCATACCAGTTAAAAAAACACTGTATAGGGTATGAAAGGGCATCATGAAAGATTGCGTTAAAAGTGCTTGCACTTTACCTTGAATTATATAGTGTATTTATATACGTTACTTCAAGTACATTGCGCCCGGTGTACTTACTACTTTACTTGAAGTACATAACCTCTCATTGACTTTGTACTTTATTTCAAGTACTTTTTAGATGTACTTTTCGCAACACTCTAAACAAGCAAACACTGTCTAAAAAATCAAGCTCAGGCAGTGCTAAACCTCAAAGTAGAAATGACACATTCGCAATACATCATTGACCAAAGAAACAAGAAAGTACAAAACGATTAGGTAGGCAGAAGCAGAACCAGCTATTAAAGTATTTCTGTGAAAAAAAACAGCCGATTCATATTTGGCTAGCACAATTTCGCTAACGGCCCAAAACCTCTGTACTTTCTTTTTACCATAAAAAACATATAAAAGTAACTTCAAAAGTAACTTCAAACGTAATTCGCTACTATTTTACGGTAATTAGTATTTTTGTCAATTACTTTCTATTTGAGTAAATTCTACTCTACTCAAATCACTTTTGACGTCGATACTCAGTAACTTAACTTAATTAGTTTTTTTGAGTAACTTGTACATGTCTGGTCTCAATAGCAGAGAGACTGAAGGGACATTTCGTGGCCACGCCTATTTTTGTTACACTTCGCTCCATGTAAGGAGAATACGGACGCCACCTCCAGTCCACTATAACGTCCTTGGAACACCCCCTATAGACATTTGCAAGCAGGCCTCCGACGCGCGCCATGCATTACTGTGAAGCGACGAGCGTGGAAAGGTCCCGGATGTACGCGGCGGCGCTGGGATAGCATGGGCTGGAGGACCCGAGCGTTCCGAGGGCCCTCGGCGAGCAGGTTTGGCTTGGTGGTTTGGCAGCGCGAACTGGCTCCCATTCAGCTTAGTTCAGATCTTTCCCCCGTGTTTTCTGTCGCTTGTGTCGAATAAGTGCAATGTCGAATCTACCAACGTTACTAGAACTTTCTCAGTTTCCCAGCTCCCCTCGAAACATGGGCCGCGTGGCGGCCGCGAAAAGTAGTGTCTCGACGGTCGCGAGAACGATAGTGTCGCTGCAGTCGAGTATTTTTTCTGATTCCTCAAGCCACCCTGCTCAGTATGCGATGGACGAGCTTCATTCCTTTTGTTTTGCTTTTTTTTTTTGCCGAAAGACACTCTTGGCTTCAGAAGGTGGGAACAAGCTCTGCACAAAAAAGACAGGAAACTTACTGCGAAGTTTAAAGTTTGTGACGTACACTTTGAAGGCGATGTCATCTAGCAAAACCGTCACGTTATCGGCGGTAAAGAGGTGCTTGTTCCTTGTGGGAAGTGGCAGCTATGAACACGGGGTTGGCAACAACCCCGTGTTCAGGTACCTTTTCTGGCATGTGTTGGAGAAGCTGGAGGCTTCTGCAAGCGCAGGCGACGCGCGGTACGGAAGGAGCAAGGCTCGACTGCAGTGCCCTTAGTTCTTGCGACCGCCAAGTGCACCACGTACGTCCATATAGTGCGGTAACTGTGGTGCCGCGTAACAGCAGTTAAAGCTGACTTAACCGCTGTTAAGAGTGCCCATGTAACAGGGGTATTATACTTCGTCTCACCTTCATATGGACTATTGTTAGCCGCGCATGCCAAAAGCGGGAGCTATTTGCTTTGGATGAAGCCTCGGCAGCTGCATGAGCGCTCATGCAGCGTATGTTCCAGTGAAGCCAGTCAAGGCTACCCGCTCGCGCTTGTAGAACCTTCGCAGTAATACCCGCGCTAACGTTGACCCGTGCCACACGGGCAACTTGAATTCCATTTAGAACGAATGACATTTGAACGATCGGCCAATCAGCGCGCGACACTCCGAGCGTGGGGCGTTCCACGCGCGAGATCGCGAGCCGATTCGTCGATCACACGAATGTCATTCGTTGTAAATGGCATTCGAATTGCCCTGGTGGCACGGGTATTATACCCGTACCACACAGCCAACTCGAATGCCATTTACAACGAATGACATTTGTGTGATCGGCGAATCAGCTCGCAATCTGTCGCGCGTGGGATGTGCTACGCCCGGGGTGTCGCGCGCTGATTGGCCGTCCGCTCAAATGTCATTTGTTGTAAATGGCATTCGAGTTGCCCGTGTGGCACGGGTATTAGTCCGTGTCAACGTTACAAGAACACTCAGTTGGGAGACTCACCGTTGAAACCTGGGCCGCTGGCATCCACCGAGACCAAGCTAAATAGTGGCGCCATTCATTGTTGTAGAAATGCTCGAGGCACATGCCGCGCGCCACTTCTGGGAAATTCATGGCGTCTGAAATCTAGCTCAGTGCTGCGCTGTACCGCCATGATCTTTCCAAGGGCTGCACGTTGCACGTGCCTCGTGCACCGACGTACCTCGCGCTACTTTTTAAGCTGAACCAGAGCCGTTTATTGAGAGAGTTTGGCCATACATTGGTTTGAATAGGCGAGCATCTCGGGGCCAACCACAAGCCGCGAAACAGCCCCTAGCGGTGGTCGTGTGCTCTAAATTTGTGACACGACTATACTTCGTTTCACCTTATGTGCGAGCGAAGGCAAAACTGGAAGCGCGAGCACGGAAGGTCCGTGCGTTCAGGTTTTGCTCGAGCGCGCGAGCTGGGGAGAAATACAAAAAGCGCTGGTCTCGCGCTTCTAGCTTTGGCTTCGCTCGCAGATAAAGTGAAGCGAAGTATAATTTGAGCCGTGCCGAGCGGAACTCCGCGTCTCCAGACGCTCGCGCACCCCACCCTTTGCACTGTTTTCTTTCAGCCAGTCTCAGGACGCTGTTCTAGCAGTGCGGACAAAGGCATGGGCACGAGCGCGTGGCTTTGGAAAGCGCCTCATATAGGCACGAGGTCCCGTACAAACAAAAAGCGTTTCGCTGAGCTAGGCTCACGCGCCTGTGCCTTTGTCTTCACTGCAGACATTTGTGAGATGGAGTTGAGGTCTCCTGATTGGTCGACGCTGTGTCACAAATTTAGTTTACGCTCTAAGCGTGGGGGGAATATTCGGCGTTGGCGGCGGCCTTTGCTCCGCCTATTGGCCAAACTCTCCCAATACACGGTTCTGAGCTTCATGAACACGATAACAGCGCCACCCTTTAGTGACGATTTGAAACATGAAAGTTGCCTTATATGGCTACTTGTAGAGTCGTTCTTAGAGTACTGAATCTCCCAGTCGCCTTGAGCTTTGAAAAGCATGTTTTCGCGCAAAAAGAAATGATATGCATATATATATTTGTAGAAACTTTTAATGAAGAATAGAGCAGAATAACAGGCGCCTAATATTTTCTAAAATCGTTAGTTTACAAGGTTTTGCGGCATAATTAATATTGCCTTTATAAAACCATGTCTCACCGCTGATTTCAGGTAGCGCGTCCCGACGTGGGCGCGTCCTAATTTCGGAAGTAATTCGCGGCGCGTCCGCTTGGGAGTAGGGGGTTGGCATCCCTGAAACCTCTTCCACCGTATATGTTTCGGCGCCAAAATGGCCGATTAAAGCCAAAATGTCACAGCAGACACTATCGAATGTCATACTTCCGAACCAATACAAGCAGCCGTGCAGTTCCCCAGGTGGCCGTTGCGGGAAAAAGGACGGCGTTGCGATCGCCATTAACTCGGTTCTCGAGTACGGATCGGTGCCACTTTTTCAGAGCAGGCTTTATGGCAGTTTCCCAACTGAGTGGTTCTAGTAACGTTTGTCCATGTTAAGGTGAGACGAAGTATACACCTTTTCTACGTGGGCGCCTCCATCTTCTATTCTGGCATTTCCGGTATGCGTCAAAACATCGCTTTCTTCTCGCCTCGACAGTAGAACGTGCTAACATTTTAATTGCAACCGTAAGTCGTTCTTGTTATGAACCCTCTATACTTTTTTACTTGTTCGGTGTTGTAATCTCTTGCTTTTTTTTTCGAAACGCATACCGGATATGGGGACAACGTGGCTGGTCCGAGGCTAAACGAAAAAGGTGCTCGTGAATCTGAATGTCACGTTTCTTCTTTCCCAAAGATGTAACTAAACGCGAGGAAACACCAAAAACCACTGAATAGTCGTTACGTAATAAAAGGATCTGTCGGCCGCCAAGCGCGTGTTGCTCGTGTGGGCAGCGCGTGCAATTGCAAACTTGCCAGGTATTAGCGGCGAGATGTTTCGGTGGGGCCCTCGTTTGGTTACCTTTCGAGACGTCATTACCTTGTGAACAACAAGTTCGATGGTGTTTGTAATGAGCAGGTGGAAGCCTGAAATCATAGGACTCTCAAACCAACACTGCCAACACCGTCCAAATTGAAGTTCTTACATTCCTCTTATTTCCGTCGATGAGACATGCTTTGCTGACGTCATAGTCAGCATTCGGCCAATTGTGGTGGGCCAAACACAGCGACGCTTTCGATCGCTCACGTCACCAATAGTCCCTCGCACTGACACCAGTCTGACTTCTTTTTCTGACTTTTTTTTTTTTTATAAATAGCAAGGGCTACGCGTGCATTACCTTGATAGGCGCTGAATATGCGCGAGAGCGGGGAATCCGAAAATTCCCGTTTTTCACGTTCACGCATTGAGTGCAGTCACGACACTTATCATCGCTCGCCAATGACAAGTTCCATGGTGTGCTTCAGAAGCACAGTGGTACTGGTGCCCAAGCACTTTACGACCGCGTGATTTCTCATTTCGTTTTTGAGAGGAGGAAAGCTATGAAGGACATTTCTAAGGGGGAACAGAGTATAGGTAAGCTTGTGGCAGACGCGAGAGTGCCAAGAAAACAAGACGCAGAAAAGGAATAGTAGCAGGACGCGGCAATACTGAACAAGGTCTCCCCAGTCTCCCGATGAACATTCTCACAATAAGCTTGTAGGGAAAAAAAAAATGGAAGTCCTGGAGTTGCTTTCAGCATTAACTGCCAAGGAAGGCCAAAAGGTAAGGAAACACTTCGCATCGCTTGCATACATCTGGGGAAAGGTTGTTTACAATGCAGCCACACCCCAAACGACGTAAGTAACAATATGCGCGCAATAAAAGTTTACCAAGCATTCAACGTATCTTCGTGATTTGAGTTACTTATAGCCGATCGCCGGACCAACGACTCAAAAGAGGCAATATTGGACCTCCTAATTCCTTGGATCGCTTGACTCGTTCAGCATTTGACTCGCCGTGTGTCTCTTGGCTCCTTTGACTTCTTGAGTCGCCGTGGACCTCTCAACTCGTTAGGCCTATCGACACACGTTGCATATATAAAGTCACGTTGAACGAGTCTAGGGGTCCAACGACTCGGGAAGTCCAACGTTAACCTCTCAACTTCCCTCTGCATTCAGAACGCAGCTGCCATTGGCTTCACACAAATATTCCAGAACGCATCGGCGCAGTCATTGAAACACAACCAGCCGTGCGTAGCACGTAAAGCGCTAATGCGTCTCAACATACGTCTAACAGATGACGGAGTGCAGTGTGATATGTATTTCGTAATGCAAAACCCTCGATTGAGGAACCGAAACACCTGTAGCTTTATACGTCGTTTATAATCGACGCATTATGATTGGCCTGCCGTCGAAGTCTTACCTCGATTAGCGATCAATGTGACCGAAACAAACGTAACGTGAATTTACAGCCGTTGTGTCAGATGTACGACAAATATGAATTTTACGCAAGTTGCGTTCGCAGTCTGAACGTTTCCAAATCAAGGAAGGGGCGTCTGCTTCGTTTCTCTTCAAGTCCGACCGCATTAAACTCTATGATTCGATGGAATAAATCAAGCGGCGCCAAAAGTGCAACTTCACGGCGCTCGTTGTTTTGAGGGTATCTTATGACCGACGTAACCAATCATGCAAAACAAAAACAAAAAAAAAAAGCACAGGATCGCGGCGTATTTAGTGTGCGTGATTGATCTGATCGATGATAGAAGAAACGCACAAAGGCGATGGTCGCCGTTACGATTCACTTTTGGTACTGTTTGATTGGCTGCATTGGATCGTAGCGTGGGCATGTGGACAGACTGAAAGCGAGAGGGAATATGTTAATGCGAGAATGAAGCAATATGCCAGAGCCGTTTATACTGAGAGAGTTTGGCCTTCTTAAGGAGATTTTGACAGCCTGACAACCACAGCAGCGTAGTCTGACAACCGGGGGATGACTACTTCCGTCCGCCATATTGTGGCTCTGACTCATAGGAACTCTACGCGATTTCTCAGGAATGAACAAGACAAAGAAGTAACGCCATATTGTGTTACCGCGAAATCCGCTTGTTCTAGCGGCCAACAAGCTCCGCCCATTGGCCAAACTCTCTCAGTATAAACGGCTCTGCAATATGCAAAATAGCAGCGCCTCTGGCGGTTCAGGTGCGCTCTGGGAGCAGGAGACTGTCGACGGGTAGTTTCGCTTTCGGTTTGGCCGGGTTGTGCATCTGTCGTGTGCTCTCGTCTCCGCACTGCCATTGCTCACGTCGTCGTGGATTGTTCCGTGCTTAAATGCGATGCAGTAAGCGACATTATCTTCTTGTCGCTACATATCAGTCACAGCGAATAACGAGACAATTAGGATTTTGCTCGCGCGGAGAGCGAGCGAAAACGACGCAACGGCGAAGTCCAGTGAACGCAGATCGGCGTACGACGAAGGCCGTGCCAGCTTACTGAGTGCATTGGTTTGCAACCTCGAGAACAGCCACTGAGACTAGTACTTCAGCTTTATAACACCCTTGTTCCCGCGGCCAATTTCCTTGAAGCAACAAAGAGGAGCATGCTTGCGCTTAAACGCATTCTCGTATAGCGAGGTTCGCCACGTACCGCGTTAGCCCGATTGATAATAGCGATCGGCGAAGCAAGGGTGTTATAAAACAGTAGTACTAGTCTCAGTCGCTGTTCTCGGGGATGCAAACCAATGCACTCAGTGAGCTGGCACGGCGTTCGTCGTACGCCGATCTGCGTTCACTGGACTTCGCCGTTGCGTCGTTTTCGCTCGCTCCCCGCGCGAGCAAAATCCTAATTGTCTCGTTATTCGCCGTGACTGATATGTAGCGACGAGAAGAAAAGGGTACGTACTGCATCGCGCGTAAGAGTGGAGCAATCCGCGACGACGTGAGCAATGGCGGTGCGGAGACGATAGCGGACGCATGCACAATCCGGCGGAACCGAAACGGAAACTACCCATTGACAGTCTTCTGCTCCCAGCGTGCACTTGAACCACTAGGGGCGCTGCTATTTCGCATATTGTTCATTAGTGTCTTTACCAGATAAAAAGAACAAATTTTTGCTTCGTCGTTCCCATCACACGCGCGTCCGCAAAGTCGGAGTGCGTGTCGTGCGTCCAAATCTCGTAGCTCTTCTCCCCTTCACGCCCCTCGTGTGATTGGCCCACCCATCTTTCAGGCTAACCAATGGCAAAGCGAACCTCGTAATAATCCGTGCCAGCCAGAATGTCGTCCTCTCGATGAGATAACGAGGACGGAGCGCGACAGAGCGTAAACCTTGCACGTGCCAAGCCCATGGGCGGACGCATGTCCCCGAATTACCGCGTCATTAATTCATGGCCTCCCGGCACACACCCCTCGTCGCTTCTCCCCTCGTCGACACGAGAGTTTAATTGATGCCGGAGACAGCGTTTACGGCGGCGTTTATTATGGGCCTCGACGTGCCGCTAAACTCGAGAATCTGCCGAGGCGCCTCCCACCATAAAATTAAAAAAAACAAAACAAAAAAACGTCAGTTTCTTTTTGTCGATGGGCGTGTTTTTTGTGACTGAACCGAGTTGTTGGTCGCGCGGTATGCTTTCTTGACTCTAATACCCCTGTTACACGGGCACCCTTAACCGCGGTTAGCTTAGCTTTAACTGTTGTTACGTGTCACCACATTTACCGCACTATACTCTCGGACAGCTATTTCAGAAGAAGTGAAGAGCGCGCGTGCACTGCTTTGATGGGTGCTCAAGATGCTCAAGTGCACGTTCGCCCAAAGCTTTGACTGCATAGCCGTAGAATGGTGTCCGCAAGTATAGTGCGCTAACTGTGGCTTAGCGTAACTGCAGTTAAGTGCGCCCGTGTAACAAGGGTATAAGTGTCTTTGACTGCTCAACAGTCGGAATTTGTTTGTGGATTCTACAGTTATAGCGCGACTAGACTTCGTGTCACCTCAGCATGGACTAACTGCGAAGACTGTGCAAGCGCGAGCGGTTAGCCTTGACTGCCTTGATATAGCACTCGCTGCACAAGCGCTTGTGCGGCCACCGAGGTATCATCCAAGGCAACTAGATCGTGCTTTTAGCGTGCGCGGCTAGCAATAGTCCATGCTAAGGTGAGACCAAGTATACAAGAGTTGTGTTGTTGTCCAAGAGTTGTCCAAGGAGGCAGGGCCGAGAGCAGTGCAGTTGGCTCTCGAGCTTACGCCTTTGATAACGTTATGGATAATTTGCGATGCCTGAAGCGTACAGCACACACAATAATTTCGAACTCAATTCTAGATCGAGTAGATGCACGGGACACTTTGAACTGAAAAAGATTTAAAAAAGAGTGTTTATTTCCATGTTCGAGAAGAACTTGGGGGCCGAGGGCAAAAGCTGTTTTCATACAGCTTGACGAGCCCTCGGTACCCCACAAGAAAAGCAACATCAACGAAGATAAAAATAAAAAATACAAAGTGCACTTGTTTACAACATTAAGAACTGAGAGCTTTATAAACGCGGGGCGTGCTAGCCGATAAGAACGTTGGAGTGCGAATCACGAAGACATGCATGAACGTAACAGGCCATGCCCTACGTTTCTTAGGCTGCCAATGAATACAGGTATGCTATTTTTGTTCAGTACTCGCGATTTACAAGTTCAGGACCTAGACGCCGAACTCCTTGACGTACGAAGTTATTTGGTAATGAGAGAATAGTGTGCGAATGTATCCGATGGGTTTGGTGCAGTCGAAGCTTAACGACGTTGATAAATGTTTCAATGTTCACCTTTCATCGAATGATGTGGCAGAACGGTCGCTCTGATGCAGCAGAACGGCGTTCGTGGAATGCCTTCCTTTCGGGAAACAATGGGTGCTGCATTGCCATATTGAAGTGCGAGAAAGATGCTAAACTCCCCTTGGCAGGTGGTCCTAGTGCAGCGGCCAAAGCTATGCAACGGGTACAAAAAATGCCCAGGTAGCACGCCAGAGCAACGCCGAACTTGGCACTAGCTTGACAATCCTATTGGGGCTTAAATTGGGCCTAATACGATGTTGCTCCAAGTCATTATTTGGTGTCGGTGTTTTTTTTTTTTAGCTTTTCTATGGTTTTTCTTCGGCCCGCCACATAGTTGTCGAAGTGCCAGTTTGAGCCAGAAATGCCAGATGACAGCCAAACTACCAGCAGTGAAGTCCAAAATCTTGCCCCGAGCGTAAGTACGCAAACGAGCCGGTGTAAACTGATCACGAAATTTACCCTGAGACTGGAGGCAAAAAACGACACACTAAAAAACCTTTCAGGCAATGTGTCGTTTTTTTTTTTTTCCTGCAGTCTCAAGGTTTATGTTACGATAAATCTGGCAATTGTTTGGAAATTTATTTCTAATTTTGCCACATGCATAAATACCGAACAATCGGAAACGAAGTCTAACCTTGGCACTTTTTGTTTGCTATTTAGTCCCAAAGATGATAGATGATAGCCAGACTACCCACCGCGAAGCCTAACCTAAAGCCACTAAATGAGCTTATTTAGTGGCACTAGTCATACCTTTGCATTTGTTTGGCGAATTATGGCCAAGGCCCCCAGACCCTGGCCCAAAAAGGTCAAGTTTGACCCTACTTTGTCTTCTTTAGGCTTTTTTCGAGCCCGAAAGTTCCAGGCAAAAACTAAATTTTGGCCCGCAAAACTGCGCTAACTGCCACATATGAAGGCGCGGCATGCTAACCTGACCACTGACTAAGAGTTCACACAGCTAGATTTTTTTCTTCGGAAATAACCAACACATATACCCTGCACTAGAGGAATCATTTTCTGGAGAATCCTTGCATATCTTAATTTAACTGTATGACTGGAAATAACAACAAAAAAATGTTTGTTATATTCTCAAATTTTGCTTTGCGTAACAAATTAATTTTTGAACGAATGCAACCTGTATTAGAGTATTACTAAAATATTAGAAGGAATACTGACTCTTGTTTTTTGATAATGTCTTTTTGCCAATGACTGTGTATAATAATGATCCCCTTTTTGTCTTTAACAATGATTCTGACGTGTCTCTTTCATACAGTTCTAAATTAAGCGTGTTTCTGAGTAGTGTGATTTATGGAACATGGTATTTAATACCGATAAGTGCACATACACGCGTTTTTCTCGTCTGGATACTACGAGTATACGAACTTTCTATCAACTAAACGATATCCCTCTTAAAGTTTTCACCGTTTCACCGTATCTGGGTGCGCATGTGTCGTATAACATTTCCTGGAAGCTTCACGTAGATTAGATTGCAAATATCTCTAATCGCATGCTTGGATGTCTTCGGAGCAGTGTTTATTTGGCTCCCAGTTCATACAAACTACTTTTTAAAACCTTACTTTGCTCCAAATCGGAATATGCAGCTTCCGTTTGGAGTCATGGCCTAGATTCACCTATCTAAAAATTAGACGTCGCACGAAACAGCGCATCTCGTTTCATACTTTTCAACTATAATCGTACTTTAAGTGTAACTGCAATGAAATCAACCTTATTATTACCAGTTATCTGACAATGTAGAAAAATATTTCGTCTGTGTTTTTCTTCCGTTTGCCGTTGAGATCGTTTCGTAACAATTCGATTCTTAATGAAAGGCTACTAACATGATGTTGTGTGATGTATGTTGTATGATGTATTGTTGCGTAGAAATGGGGCTTTTTCACTTGGCTCGGTTAGTCCAAATACAGGTTTATTAAACAACTGACATAAAGTTAAATATTAGAATACACACATAAGAAATTACACTTTGGGGGGAAATACTTCTATCTCTGGCGACTTCCCCTGCCGTCCTCGATCCTTGACCACAAACACCCTCAGGGGGTGCCCCGACCACTCCAAACTCGACAAACAAGGATCTACACAAAGGCGGGCGAGCCGAACTCCTCCACAGCCGTAAGGGGTCCCAAGTTTTGTGCGAGTTAGCGGGCGGAAGACTCCACAGCCGAAGGGGGCTCGGACGTGCAGGTTGGACCTCCAAAGGAAGGGTGATGGACAAGGCTTGGAACCTGGGAGCCAAGTCCTCTGCCCTTGGCGACTGCTTATATCGGATTCAGCAGCATCCTGGAGCCCTCCAGTCCACCAATCAAAAAGTTTTGAAAGGACCAATCAAGAGGGGTTTTCTTAGCACCAATCAAAAGGCTCGAAGCCCAAAGCAAACATCAGCATGACAAAACCAAGCGCTTACACAAGACAAACTACTTCGGATGAAGTTCAAAGGATCCGGTAAAGCAAGACAAAGCATAAATCAAAACATCTCTGACGCGGGGTTTTAGGAACTAAAAGTAGCGTTTCTCACGTTCACGTTCGCCCCCATTGGGGGCCCCCCGACTCCGGTCGAATACATGAGCCCTTCCGTGGAGACGAACGAACTCTCACAGAAAGTAAAAACATAAAATGAAGCTGGACAAAAAACACTCGCGCGAGCACAATTTCGCGACAGTATGATGTATGAATGATGTACACTGATGAATGTTGTATAGTTCCGCCATTCCCCAGTGCTTGCTTGCAATCTGTTCACCGTTTACCTGTTGTTGTTAAGCGGAAATAGAGAGACTAACCCTGGTCTCGTGACACAAAAAGAAGGGTTGTTGACTAATATACACGCTATTGGCGGCGAGGTGTTTTGGTGGCGCCCACCTATGGTTACTTTTCGTGACGTAATTACCTTGTGAACAACAAGTTTGAAGGTGTTTGTAAAGAGCATGGTGGAAGCTTGAAATCATAGCACTCTCATACCAGCACTGCCAACACCGTCAAAAATGAAGTTCTTTCATTCCTCTTATTTCCGTCGATGGGAAATCCTTTGCTGACGTCATAGTCAGCATTCGGCCTTTCGTGGAAGACCGATCACAGCGACGCTTTCGATCGCTCACGTCGCCAATAGTTCAGGATCTATCCACCAGCATCGAAAAGCTCAAGGCAGGACAGAAATAAGTGCTAAGCGATATTAAAGGCTTAAAGCAAAAACAACATCCCACTGACATGCTTATCTCGTCAATTGAACAACGCTTCCTAGGATTAGAAAAACAAACAACCTAGATATGAATGGTGTAACAGGCATGAATGGACAAGTGAGTGATAGTAACAAGAAATTAGCTGACGCGGAAAGTTTTCTGCTAAATTTAGCGGAAAAATGTCCTGCCAAATTTAGCGTCAAAATTTTACCCTCGCGACGTCACACGTGACGTCGCGTGTGACGTCATTATGGGAAACGTCCCGTAATGCAAAGAGTGGTTACGCCGACGGCGACGCCGCTCAATATGGAAACGGGCGCCTAAGAGCTGCGCTCTAAAACATTTTCTCTATGCGGTTTACTAACGTGCTTAGTATATGCTAAATGTAAATTGATTGCAAGAAGAAAACTTCTTTTCACGCTAGACTCTATGGCATTTCTGTCAGCTAAGGTGTTGGCAGGCCGAAGCGGTCACCACTGTTGTTACGAGTCACTAAGTCTGGCAGAATATTAAGGACAACTCTCTCCCCCTTGTGTTATCCTCAAACTGTGGGTTCAATAAAGATCATCCGTCAAAAACAGCTTCCATGGGGTGAAAGGAACAGCACAGAAGCTGACTTTTAGTACACTCTACACTGCAACGCATGCAGCTATGGCAGTCAGTGATACAACGTATCAGCCGGCCGGTCAGACAATTCCTATGTTTCATATTTTATACACGAGAAAGTCTAAGTAATTTTGTGAGCACTTCGAGCCCGCTCCCATTTCATGCTTCTCTGTTTGGTCAAAGCGGTCTCTGTCTGCGATAACGCTCATAAAACTTTCGAAGACGGTATGTTTGTATGAATACGTTCGACCGGGGTGTGGGGGCTTACGTCGAGATACGAACGCGAGTTCATATACGGCAACCAAGCGACGCGACGTACTGCCACTAACTTGAAGTCGTCTCTCAACGCAAGATTCTGCAACGTATTGAAACACTACTGTGTGAATAGGCATTCAGCTCACTCTATGGTCCTCGGATTATGCGGTATCTTATAAAATTATACAAGAAATCTTTGTACAAGAAAACCGTTTTTGGAGGTACGCAAACTAAGTTTGAAAGAGGGAAAGGAAATGCCTGAAATGGGGGTTAAAAGAGATGTCCATGCTCCGAAATAAAGTGGTCTTCTAAGAAGAATCTGCAGCCTATCAGATCACTTAAGTTCCTAACGCAAAAATGGAAGCCCAAATTTAAAAGAAAAACAATCCAGATCTAGAAACACTTGTCAAAAGTAATATCGGTAACAGGTTATGAACGCTGTAGAAGCTCCACCTCCAGCACGTGCTCGCTGCCTCCCGTCGTGCTCTGGCTCAAGAAACGCCAAAGTGTTACCATAGGATTAAGAAATTGGCAACAGCGCGCCAAAAAGACGAGGACAACGAGAGTAGAGCAAAGGACAAGCGCTGACTATCAACTGAAGTTTTATTAAACCGGCTCAAACAAGAAAACACCACAAAGCCAACCAACGCCGAAACAACCAATGGCGTGTCGCTCACCAGGCCTCTATAAAATCTCTCTCTTTTTTGTGAAGATAAACCGAAGGCTGGCTGACGCAGTGCCCCGAGCCAGCTTTTTCTATTGCATGTGCCTCCAGCACCTCTCTTTGCACTTTTGTGCGCACCCTACCAATGATTATGGTATCTTTGAAGACGGGGTGACACAAGCAGTCTCTGCAGTGTACGTACCTCCTGTCATTGACCGCAGGGAAGGGCACGTTCACGCATTCTCTCATTGACACTCCATGGCATCGTCGTCGAACTGCCAGGCTTTGTGGGTATAGGGAAGGCTATGGTGTTACCCAAGGTAGAAAGCTTGCGCTAGAGGCAGAACATCTATCGCATTCTTAACCTGTCCCCCAACTATAGGCATAACCGAACGCCTCGGGCAAAGTGTGCAGTATTGATGTCAACGTCCAATGCCCACTTCCCGCTGGGTGTTCTGTTCAAGAAAACATCATGGCAACGGGTAAAATTTTGGTTTATGCTCGTGATATGTGTCACTCGGCCACTAAATAAAAACCGTAAAAACTTTTAAATCGAGATTTATTTTTTTCGTCAACGATGCGATCGAGCAATCGATTCAACGAGCCCTGAAGTGGCGTCATGCGGTGCCGCGTCAGTGCAGCGACGCTGAAATCCTCTTAACCTTGCGACACTCGAGGACGATAAAAATGGCCACTCCGAGCACCATGCAGGCCAGCATGGTCACGACGACGATGAGCGTCTGGCATGGCTAGAGTCATGGAATCAATCACTCACGCGTATATTTTCCACCCGAAACCATATGATTAAAAAGAACTAAGGTTAGGTGGCGGAGATACCCTTTTTCAAGGGTCACCGAGAGCTTCAGAAATGTAGGGTGTGGCGAGTTTCAGTAGATTGTTTCGATGCTTCTAATAAAGAGCTTCAGGGAACCGTCTTTGCACATCCGATACGGTGCGGTGGGCCCTCTTGTACGAACTGCGCATGCGCTACCGCAGAAGACTCCCATACGCGCAGTTCGTAGCGGACAGCCCATCGTACCGTACAAGATGTGCAAAGAGGGTACCCTAAAACTCTCTAATAACGGTGCCCGATAATGATACGAGGCATATGCGCAAAGGCGTCGGCGGAGTACGTGTCGGGTATTGTTATCGGAGTCATCGGAACGATCTACTAAAACTCCCTATTGCCGCTCCGCGGCAAATACGATTAAGGCGTGAGCTGAGAAGAACACCAAGGAACAATGAATGATAAAGCAAGAAGCGATCATCATATAGGTCGCGCGTTCTTTAAGTTGGTAGTGACTAGGATAAAACATTTTGGTATTACGTTATCGAAATGAGGTTACTGATACCGTCATGCCAAAACCGAACGGGAACGTAGCCTCCCCCCCACCCCCCCCCCCCCCAAAAAAAAAAAAACAGTTTGACCAACTTTTATTTGAATTAAATTACTTTTTTTCCAGAAACGCAGCTTATGCTGCGTTTCTGAAAAAAGGAGTGATAATGATATCAATAATCAATGCGGCTGCCGTGCAGCGGTTCTCTAACGGTACATTCCCGGCTTGGTTGCAGCATGGAGATAACGCTAAGGCTATTACGATAATCCTGTCCTAAAAGGTTCGGATAATATAACCTCGATCCACGCTTGACAAAACACAAAAACTCGAACGCTCTCGTCGTCACTTCAAAAAAAAAAAAAAAAAAGAAATCAATCGATTTGCTCCGCGAAGCAATCCTACCAGATTTGATTGCCCGAGGAAAAGAGTAACTATTTTTTTTTAATAGGAAGCATCCGTGTTTTGATAAAATAAAAATTAACTTTTTTTTTTAAAAGGGCCGTGCAACGATATTGGGTAGGTAGGCTTTTCACTTTACGCATGCTTACTGGTATAGCGGGACCCACGAATACTCGAAAGCAACGCCACTGACCAAGAAGCTTCTTCGTCATTGTGGAATTCCAAGAATAAAAGCGGACATTTTCTTTCAGTCTCTCCTTCGTAAAACATGGCGACGGAGCTGGGGGGCAATGCCAACAATGCGAAACCCAGGAGTGCGTCATCGAGCTTTGCGATCACCGCTGTGACGATATTTAAATGCTGATCAAACACTGGACGCGAAGCCTGCGTAGACATTCGATTTTGGCTCGTGACAATCAATGCCTCGACGTACATTCGGAAAGTGGCTCGTGCCCAATCGCTGGGACGACGGAAATAGCCGAACCTTAACAATGCCTGGAAGTTGGAACTCAGTGCGCGCCGTGTGCTCTGCCAACCCCTACGAGTGGCTACGTTAAAAACATTGGCGGCATATAATCGTCTCCGAATCAGTTGTTCGTTTTTCTCGGATTCTTTCTGCGACTGCCATTGCGTAGAGAAAATAAAAATAAAAGCAACGTGTGTTTCATAGGTTATCAATATCATAGAAATAATTCTAAGCCACATTTATTGAAAGTTGAAAATTGGTTCATCGCCTCTTTAAATGCACTAAGTATCTTACAATTCATCGTATAAGGGAAGTCAAATTAGGAACGCTTCGTGGGGAGCCGAACTTTTCTTCCCATGTAACCTTAGGTGAACATGAGCATTGGCGTTCACGTGGATACTTCATTCCATATCTGGCACGTTGCGTTTTAGTGAACAATTCCTAAAACCAGTCGCAATGTCCACCTACAATCAATTAAACCGCTTGCGCAATCGGGTCCATTTTTTTAAACAAAAAAAAAAACGGAAAAATTTAGGTGATTCAGGAAATTTCACGCTTTGGAGAACCGGTTTCCCTAATGAACTCGGACACGTATCGTTCACCACGTCCCCCTTTCCCGTTCGGTCCGCACGCCCACCCACCGAAAATAGACAGCGGTCTGAAAGCACACCGAATCGTCCCTAATTATAGGTTTCCCTCATTTGTCAAATCTCGAACCCACAGCAGACGATCGAGGGGGATTACGACGCCCTCCAAAAAAAAACAACAAAAAAACACAAAACCCAGTCCGGCCGGTACGTTCACCTTCTCGGGCCCGACTCACCGCGGTCCGGTCGTCACAGTCCAGAGAGTGTCGGCGGCGCAAAAGACGGCCCGGACCGCACCGAGGCGCACAAAGAAAAAGGGAAAATCAGTTGGAAGGTTATCATTGCCACGGGCAAATATTGGTTCCAACGGGACCCCCGCCCTAAACTTCTGCTCACCGAATGAACCGAAGAACCTAAAAAGGAAAAAAAGGGGGAAACCGAGCCAAATCAAATACTAAGTGACGAAAAATATTTCGGGTGTGGATCAGCGAAAGAGAAAAGAAGTGGAAAGGTAGTACGGTCCCAAGCAACGTTCTCTCGGATCGTGAGGATGAGTCACGTAATCGTTTTCAATTACGACGGTACGCCCTAGGGACGACCGTTGGGAACTAAATTATGGATCTCCGATGGGGTGCGTTTGGGTGGGAGGGGGAGAAGGGGGGGGGAAGGGCAATGGAAGCGAACACACCCTCCTTCCCCCCTTTTTCAACCACCTCCCCCTATTGTTCTACGAAGGATATTTAAAAAAAAAGAACGTGTGATTTAGAAGATGAATTGCGAATGTTACGGTTGGGTCACGGCTATAGAGCATCTGCAAGGAGCGGGTAGGAGTCCAACGAACTTGATGTCAGTGTCATGCGATTCGGGCTTTCATTGGGCTCATCCTCAAGTCTCGTACCCATGTGGTGGCTTAAGCCATCTTTCAACTTTACCCCCCCCCCCCCCCCCCAAAAAAAAAAGAAAGAAAAAGTTTTTTTTTTTTTTTTTAAGACAAAAAGTTGGGGAACGACATCGTAGTTATAAATATCTTAAGACGTGGGAAAAAATATATTGTAATGGCCGCGTGCCGGCAACCACGGAAGAAGACGAAGCGCGTGCAGACGGCACGTGAAAGTTATTTTCCGATCTAATTTGATTATGGACGTCATCTTGTAAATTCAAAAGCGTAACATTTGGTGCCAGTGGTGGGATTCCCGACATTGATCCTGACGGCGACAAGAAATTATTCTACTAGCAAGGACTCTATTTGCGCCAGTGTCAGCGACTCGTGGAGTGGTATGGCCGCGACTGGATTGCCACCGACCGCACCAGCTTCCGTCGCTATGTTCCACCACTGGACCTACGCCGATAGTTAGATCGGCGTCCTGGGAGCCAAAGTCGTGAAAGCGTGTAAGTTGTGGCAGTTTTGGGGTTGAAAGCATTGACAGAAATGTATGGTCTCTACTGAATTAGGCAAGGCCGGTGAACTTCCTTGTTGCCGTCAATTCCTCAAAAGGCGCAAACGTATTGTGAACTTTGGCAGCCACATACTCTGTGCTGGCATAAGGTTCGTCGTCTGACATGTAGCCAGGGGTGAAAATAAGATAACCGCCTGACCTACTCGCAGTGGCGTCACGAGGGTCAGCGGCACCCAAGGCGGTAGCCCGCCGCGACACCCCCCCCCCCCCCCCCCCCCCCCCCCCTCTCTCGTGGCCCGCCGCGACACCCCCCTGAGCACTGCACCCGGGGCGGTCCGCCCCCCACCTTGTGACGCCACTGCCTACTCGTATCAGGATTCTGCGAATAATTCTTCCAAAAGCGTGAAAATGCTGGACTTTCGTGCTGCAGCCACCAATGTCCAGCACTTTCACGCTTCTTTCAGGCTCATGTAACGTGGGCCTAAACTTTTGTGTTTGTGTATGTGTGTGTGCGCGCAAGTGAGCATGAATTTTCACGTCAATGATCTACATACTGGTAAAAGTTATCAAGAGAAACTTAAAAAAAAAAGTGAAAGCCGTTTACAACCCCCTGTAACGCCGAATTGGAGCGCAGCTCTTGAGGAGGAGGAGGGAAGGGTAATTAGGGGAGGGTATACCCCTCCTCCTCCTCCCCTCATTCTTCAATCTCCTCCGGGGGGGGGGGGGGTCACGTGACCTCGGGGGGAGGGGGGTCGTGATCTGTGACCTCGGGGGGGGGAGGGGGGTCACGTGACCCCCCCTCTCGGTGTCACGTGACCCCGGGGGGGGGGGGGGGCTCGCGCGGTGCATTATGGGATATTTCCCATAATGCACCGCGCGGTTACGCCGACGCCAACGGCGACGCCGACGCCGCTCAAGCCGGAAACGGGCGCCTAAGAGCTGCGCTCTAAAACGCAGGCAGACTGTTAAATCTACAGCAATGGGGCGAGGTTGTGTAGCAGAAAAACACTCATAGGAAAAGACGCATCCCTTTAGTCCTGAGAGCGAATAGTGTATCTGCGTGCTGAGATGTGTGCATTGCACCACGTAGGGAGACGAAGAGCGTGCAGACGGCCCGTGACACACTTTTAACCAGATCTAGTTTGGTCATAGACTTCATTTTGCAAATTCAGAACGTAACAGAATCGTCCGTCTTTGTTTTCATTTCCCCGTATGGTTTAATTTTCTCCGTCATGGGTGAGCTCCCTAGCAAGCGAATTCGCCCACGTCGATGAACTCGCTTACTAAGGACCATGAAGTTCTGTCACGCTTACTATGTCATCAGAGGTTCCGTCTGTCTACCATAGGCATGCCATGGGAAAATATGTCCTTCGTGAGAGCTATGCCGTTTAGTTAGCAATCGCGCAAACTTTGTCATCTCTTTTGATGAAATAATTTTAACAATAGGAAGTGTTCGTAGACGGCTCTTTCCCCTCCTATACAGTAAATGCAACGAAGACATTGTTACTGTCCTGCACGCCACTAGCCTTCTCTGCGGAGATCCGGATCTTGTAGCGGGTTGTGCAGAGCGCTGCTGGACGCTGTAAACAATCTAAACAAAGAAAAATAACAAAACAAAAAAAAACTTTGCGTGGCAAAAAATAAACGTGTTCGCTTCAAGAGCTGACTTTTTGTTTGTCTGCATTCAGAAAAACGACCCTGACGAACTAAAAACACATCGACGCGAACGAATTCTGCACTGTCCCACCGCTTTCACGATCGCATTAAAAACATTTATACACGGTCGACGCTTACCCTTCGTATTTTCTGCCTAATAAGCAGCAAAAGCCGCCTGTATGTGCCGCATTTATTATCTTATTCTTTGTACTTCGTATTCAATACTACAACACAGATAATATCAGTGCGAGTACTGGATGCGGCAACGCTGTTTTTCTCAACGTGTGGTGCCGAAAGCATCGAGCAAACAAAACAACGGAGAACGCGCTTTCTTGGGCCGCAACACTCGCGGCTCAAAAGTAATTGAAGGCACGGGAAGGGCGTGGAAGAAAGAAACGGGGAGTGTGCAACTCTCAAAACGTGTGGAAAAAGTGGTCAAAATTTGAGGAGCCAAGCACAAATTAAAGGAACGTTAATAACAACAAAAATCAAATCCACGAGAAAAAAAAAATGTTGGGAATACCGCAGTTTTTTTGTTTTTTTTCGTGTTTTGTTCTTGATATTTGCAACCTTCCGTCACTTTTCCACCGATTGCACGTGCCAATGGCGAAATGGATATCGTTAAACACCTGTTCTATGGACGCCGACTCATTGCGCGGAAGGCGGGCAAAAACACCCATTGGAAACTAGAAATAGTACTAAAATATCTTCCTTAGTAAAAACGCCCCCCTTCCGCCTCTCTTCCCCCCCCCCTTTCCCTAAAAAAAAATATTTTGTTTAGTGTCTGCAGGGTGCGTCTTAATCCTACAGGGACTCAAAAATCAGACGTACAACGCGTACCCGAAAATAAATAAATAAAAAGTAGTCTTTTTTTTTTTTTACTGCAAAAATACTTCATCAAGAGCATAGTCTCTAGTCAACTCTACTAGTAGCGGTTCGGACAAGGTGGCAACGTTTCAGAACTCGTCATGATTTTAATTAAAGGTTACGAGTGATTTTCTGAAACTAGTGGAAAAATTGGTCCCGAGTCGACGCCATTCATCTCCGTGTAATCGTGTGCTTCGTCGACCGCCATTTTTCTTTTGAAAGTGACTGAATTCGCATATATATATATATTTTTTTAAATAAAAATAAGGCATGTTCTTAAGTTTTGGAATGTGGTCCGGACCACTAGCGCCACATGTGTACGGAGATTGAGCGTTAAGTCAGCAATGCGTAGTTCATTCTTGACTTAAAAACACACACACACACACACATTTTGCTTTTGCTTTCTCTTTTTTTTGGTGGGGGTAGAAAGGGGGGGGGGGGGCATTTCGTTGCTCCCCAACTTTAAAGCAGCCACGAGACGGCCCCTTTTTAGCAATTTTCTGATATATACTTGTCGCAATTAACTGATCGCACCGAGTGGTTACGCTTTGACTCTCCTCAGTCACTACCCAACACGAGGAAGACTTTTTTTTTTTTTGAGTACCCGGCAATAAATTAGTGTTAAAAACCTAACGAGAGCTTGAAGTTTGACGCGCACCGTGCATTACATAATCGAAAATGTTTCCCAAAAGACGTCGAAATTGCAAAGCCGTCACCACTTCTCCATCGGGAAGTTTCTCTATAGGTACTGCTTCAGCCACAACGCAAGGCTCTCCGCAATCCGCTACACAAGGTTAAAACTCCGCAGACAAAGCTAGCGGCGCGCATGCACACTATGGTCCGTTGCAACTCAAGAAGGAAGGGAAGGCGAGGGAAAGGAGGGCCGGGGAGGAGGAAGCAGACGGAACGCTGGAGAGAGGAGGATGCTTCTCTCTCTCCCCTCCAGCGTTCCGTCTGCTTCTCCCTCTCCAGCCTTCCTTTCCCTCGCCTTACCTTCTTGAGATGTAACTTATTATAGCTGAGTTTTCCTTTTTGAGGGCGTAGTGGAGGGGGGATAAAAAGGCGCTCCACCAAAACTCCCTAGTGAAGAAGGCCTCGATTGAAAAGGATACGGGCAGTATGAACGTGGCCGTGTTGGCGTCGTTCAGGAAGCGGTCGATGAGCGAGGCGGCCCCTGGAAGGGTGGCGTCGCCGTTCGCGGAGGAACCTTCGTGGGGGGACCGAGCCACCAGCACGCTCGCCACAGGGTCTCGGGCGTTGTCGGGCAGGTCCTGCACCGCGACCAGCTCACCGACCTTCAGCTACGAGGAAAGAAAGCTACGGAATCAGACGATCTGAACGCGAACGAGACCCACCTTAGCGACAAACAGCAACGACAGACAAAGACAACGCTCAAGGTGCACGCGCAGCACGCACGGAAAGGTGAAATAAGCAAATAAGTGATTACAAGCTTGCCCAAATAAGATTTCCTTTGCGTGAACGGTGCACGCGCTCGATTGTTACTGTTTGTCTCTCAGGTAGGACCAGGACATAAACGAATAAAGGACTAACACTGTTCATCAACACAACCAAAGCAATTGTTCACCGACACAACCAAAGAAATAAACATGTTTTTTTTTGGTAGCGTTCAGCATATACACTCATGACTCGTTAATACAGACCAAGTTAACATGGATGCACCGTTATATAGACAATAGTTTCGGGGACGAGCAAGGTAAATATTTGCGTTTTGTCTAATTATTATGGATAACTCGCATTATGGATCTTTTTTTGGGGGGAACGGAGATACCCATTCACACGCGATTCTCCAGTCCATATTGTTTTCGTTGTTGATATAATGTTTCGCACCACTGAGATTGGGTAATTGAACTCTCAATTTACATTACACGAAAATAAGGCAATCTATTTATGAACCATGCCCGCACCATTTGAACTCAAAACGACGGCCCGCGTAATGGTGACTGAGCAATAATGTTTACGCACTCAATGCCCTACAGATGGATGCAACATAGAAACTGCAGGAGACGTCCTAGCGAATCATTGGTTACTCTACGACCTGAATGTAAGAATGCTTTTTTTTTTACGTCATAAAGATTGAGAACCATCCGTCAGCATCACTGTTCCTAAGACTGGTGCGCACAAAACCGATGTTCTACCTAATGGCGCGTTTACACTTGCCGACTCTGCGGGCGGGTCCGCGCAGGCGGAAAGTGGATTTTGGAGCGGGGAGGCGAAATCCACTCGTCGATAGCGCAAAATCTGCATTTGTGTCCCGGACTGATCCAGATTTTCCGCCAGCGACGAGTTGATTTCACAACCCGGCTTCAAAATCTGCTTTCCGCTTGCGTGGATCCGCCGGCAAATCCGACAGCGTATAAGCGCGCCATAGTGCCAAAAGGACTTGGCGCATTGCGCGCTGAGACTCTGTGGGCGGAGCCTTCCCCGTTGTCCTTATGTTGCAACAAACTATAGACTTTTTTTTTCTCCTGTCGTTCTCAGTCACGTGGGCTCCGTATCTGTTATGCGGGACGAAAAAATAATAAAATATTTCAACCTGGAATACGCGAGAAAATATAAGTGAGGCAAAACAAGAATGTACGTACGTGAGAATCACGCGTTTTTCGTAACGTACTGTCTAGAGTACCGTCCGACGGCACTCTTGCAGAGCGTTCAAGTGCCGTCCGACGGTACTCCACTCACGCGTTCAAGTGCCGTCTGAACGTCTCGGATAAAACGAGTTCTCAAAACGAGATTTCCGAAGCTGTAGTGTAGCTCAGTGGACAGATGTCTGCCTCATAAACAAGCGGTTTCCGGTTCGATCCCCAATGCGGGGCTACTTTTTTTTTTCTCGTACATTTTGTTTTGTCGACACATTTAGCGATATTTACATTTCTTTTTTGCGAGTAACACTGGAAAACCTGAATGTTACCGACGGAATTTCCCGGAACAAAATGGTATGGGACTTCGTTTCCGGAGGTGCATGGGGAACAGCGGGGCTTGGTTTGCCGGCTGGACGCCGCGAAGCGGCGTGTACGACGGGGCCAAATGGGTCAATAGCTTTGTAATTAGCAGCCGCATACTGTGTTAACGAGCTCCCCAGTAATACACGCGCCGTCCGACTCTCTTTCGGACGGTACTTGTAGGCGCGAGTGGAGTGCCGTCGGACGGCACTGTAGACACAGCCTTCTCGTAAACACCTTCCAGCGGCGTGGAGAGATCAAAACGATGTTTTACCGCATACCAGAAGTGGTGACATTCAAGTTGGCTGCGACCTTGTGGAAATGGTGTACGTATACTGCTTAGATCGCATTTTTGTCCAAAAATGAGATCCGTCCCTCACTTTCCTGCCTTCGCTCTGCTTTGGTAGCGCGTGCACGCTCGAGGTAGGCGAGCGCGAGTTCGCTGGCTTCCGCCGTGCTTTGGTTCCGCGCGCCTGCGCGTTCACGCTTGTGTTAGCAAGGGCAGAAAGCTCGCGATGAAGGCGGAGCTTCTAGTCTTAGCTTAAGGGTGAACGGAGTATAGAAAGTTCGCCCTTGGAGCGTGACAACTGGAACTGCTCCCTGCCGTTCTACCGCAATCTGACGGGCACACGAAAGGCCTTCGGTACAAACTCCTTCAAAGTATCGGTGAATTTGCTCGCGATCTTGCGCTGATCGGCTTGTGGTGGATCGCTGACCCTTTAAAGGAGTTCGTTCTGAAGGCCTTCAATATGCCCGTCTGACGGCGGTATTAGTATGTCTTTGACTAAAGCACGCGAGGCACGACGGAAGGCAACAAGCGCGTGCTGGAGGCTGGGCATTCGGAAGAGGCGCCCGTGCGCTTATTGCCCTGAACGTCAATGTAGCGCCCAGCTGGCGCCCCATGAACCGGGCACATCGCTGGTGCACGGGGTACGCAACAACGAAGCTCATGGGAAAAGAGACCTAGGGACGGCGTTGTGATAAAGCGTCCGCGTTTATTCAAGGCGTACCACGCCGCGTGTGAGTCAGTTCTGAGTGGGTTCTTTTCACTATAGGAACATGTCCGAAACTTTTTGGTCGTCGTGTTATCTTCTACGTTGCCTTCGAGTGTACAAATAATTTTACTCAGAAAAATTGTAGTCGCGGAAAGTGGTACGATGAGCACAAGATAATTAGCAGCAACAGCGCAAAAGAAAAAAAGACGAGGACAAAATTCAATGAATCAGCAACTCGCCCAAGCTTCCATCTTATGAGTACAAGAAACTTCAGCGTAAATGCAGTGCCAATGTTTTAATGATTCGTACTTGCCCCACGTATCCCGATTTACAAGGTGAATGGATATCAGGCGTCACTTCCGGAAGCATTGTGCCGAAAGTATCGTCGAGGGTATGCTCAGACGCTTTTGTCAACAACAAAAGGACCAAATCCGATCAGGTGCCGCTGTTGGGTTCGGGTTATCACTGCGAGGCACGCCATCATTTCATGACACATGTGAAAGCGGCTTGAAAGAGCCTGAATAAGTCCCACCGCTTGAGATAAAGACAGCGAATGCCGAGAGCTTACGTGCATTGTGTTTTCCGCCGAGTGCTTACGTGCATGTTATTACTTCATAAACTACATCAACTTAACCTCGATTCTAAACGTTTAACACGTCTCAAACATGATTTCGTTAATCGTTAACAGTTTGTTTCGGCTAACAATCTAAACTTTGATCCAAGCTACGTTCACTCCGGTGTACCGCAAAGCTCGGTTCTTGGTCCTCTACTTTTTCTTATCTACGTATATTAACGACCTACCTTTTTGCGTCTCCATTCATATACATATCTTCGCCGACGACTGCGTAGTTTTTCGGAAAATAACTTGCAACGATGGCTTAACAACTCTTCAATCTGACCATGACGCTATATAACTTGGGACGTTCACAATGCGTATGTCATTAATAACGCTAACAAAATGTTGGGATATTTGTAACGTAACTTTTCACATGCATCTTCTTCTGTCAAACTAACACTGTATAAAACCCTAATTCGCCCGAAATTTAAATACGCCGCATCAGTTTGCTATTTTGTTCAAGAAAACTTAATTTACTCGCTAGAAATTGTTCAAAATAACTCCGTTCGTTTTATACTCTCTAATTATCATAGAACGACGAGCATAAGCATCATGAAATCTAGTCTTCACCTACTATCTTTAGCGTCTTGCCGTAAAAATGTTCGTCTCTGTCTTATTCACGTGCTATATCATCACCCATACCTTAGGGATGAACTTATTTTTTCTTTTCAATACATTTCATCTTAATTAGATCATGGCCATAAGGTCAAAGTTCCATTCTCCAGAACTAATGCTTTGTTTCAATAATTTTTGCCACGCACATCTCAATAGTGGAATCGCCCTCCTGCACCAACAGCAACCGTCAAAGATATCAACATTTCTAGAACGGTTAACTGATATTGTATAGGTAGGAACATTTCTAACCATTGCATATCTAATATACCCTCCTTGTTTTTTTTAAGTACTGTTATGGTAATTATTCTTCTCTCTAATGAATTCTGGCCATGAGGGTATTTTAAATACATATATATATATATATATATATATATATATATATATATATATATATATATATATATATATATATATATATATATGTAGAGAGAGAGAGAGAGAGAGGTATGTTTATAAGCGATATTAAAGGTACTCAATTAGAACTCCGTACCGACTTCGTCCTCGTTCTCTCGAGGTGGCTAGACGACAGTCTGCCGTAATCAGCTCCCTTCCTCACGCCAAGAGCGCAGTCAAGTATAGACAAGTTATCCGGACACTCACAAAGTTGTCTAACCAGATAAATGCTGCGTCGACACCACCAGCCTACAAGTGATAAGCCACTATACTCCGTTCACCCTTAAGCTGACATTGCAGCCAATGCCACAAGCACGAGAGCTCCAGGTCGCTGCTTTGAAACGTTTCTCCATTGAACGATCGCTCACTCTAGAAATGCACGCCTCAAAGTCAGGAGCGCGGGCCAGCTAGCGCTTGTAGTTTTGGCTCGATATGGCTCCAGTCTCAGCTGAAGGATGAGCAGAGTATAGCTAGCGTCGTCGGCGCTGCGATTGAAAGATGGCTGCGTTCTGGGGAGAAACGTTTCTCAGATGGTCAACTTTTAGCGGTGTTGCGTTAAATGCGCGATAACGATTTTGCACTCCGCTCCTTCGTCACACCATTCAAATGTTTCATTGAAGATTTGTCACAACGATTGCAACCGCTGAGAGCAATCTGGTTGTGATGTCACGGGTAAGAATCAGAAAACTACAACACTGAAACATATCGCCGCCAACAAAATAAAAGATAATGCCACTTAAAAAGAAAAGCATCCGTTCTGCGTAAGATGAAGCGGGGTGCTCGCCATTCCAACAAGCGAAGGAAACACGCGCCAAAACTCAACCATCTGATATGTTTGGTTTCAGGTTAAGTCCGACTGCAGTCAACTCTAGGATCCGACGGAGGATAGTCAAGCAGCACCACCTCTCGATCGTCACAACGCTCGACGTCTATGGTACAAAAAAGAAGTGCAGCATCCCGCCGCATTAACTTTGCGTGATTGGTTTAACAAACCCACAAAGACGACGAGTGCTATGAGGATACGCTTTTGGCGCTACCTAATTAGCAGGTGGTAGCGTTAAGTGCAGTGGGACTTGGTGTGGAACGGCGTAAAGAACGGCAAATTGCCATAAAGCCTTCATATGGAACGCACATTCATACGTCTTCGCTTCTTGGGCATGTAGGCGATGTACATCTTCCTGGTGTGCCTGCCCTTGGCCGAGCCGCCGCCGCCGCCGGGAGCCAGGGTGCTGCTACTCGTCTCGCTGAACACGGTGCACATGTGGTACACCATCAGGTCCGGGTTGAAGCCGTCGTGGTCCAGGGGTTCGCTCTTCCAGCCCGGGTCGCATACGCACCAGCCTTCGGACGGTTCAGGACGTCCGTTGTGGCAGTTCACTTTCTGGTCAACGCGTGTTACAAAGCGCGATTCAAAGCGCGTCAAACGCGCCGAAAAAGACATGTCTCGATTTTCTGGCGCCACTATAACTTTGCTGAAGTTATAAACAATTTTGCGGGTGTATTTTAATGTATTAATCGTATTGCGATAATAAAAAAAAAATTGTATTTTAGAAGGAACGGAGTAGATGCTGACGTTCATTCTCGGGCTTCATGGCACGCGTCGCCGTGTCTTTTCAAAGCGTCGCATCGTCCCCCTTTTCTTCTGTTTTCTTTTTGTTTCCAAAATCATTTGGTGGCTGGCCAACTCCCAACTTTCCACTGTGCCACGCTACGCACGCTTCGAACGCTCTTGAAATCTGAGTTAGTTTCCGTAAGCACGGAATTATGCATTTAAAAACCGGATTTATGTTCCAATTGCCGCGTATCCTCTCGGCAAAGATATTTTAGCGCATAGCTTATATATGGTGAGTAACATGAACTGCCCATCTCCGCGGCTTATCTTGTATACACGTAGAATCAAAAGGTTACAAACGGAAAGATAAACCTCAAGTTAGAACTTGAAAGCAGTAGTAACCCGTACCTCTCTTGTATTTGTGTTCGAGGTTTCTGCATGTAAAGGGTTGCTCAAGCGGATCCGACGCTGTAAAAAAAACTTGGAAAAATTGGCGCCCGCACATGGGATTCTCAAACTTTACCAAATGTGCACTGAGCAGATCAGTTTTACCGTGTTAAATTTCAAGGCGTTGTTATGTTTTCGCAGACGGCCAAGTTACCAATGCGATTAATTTGTGCCGCCATCTCCCGATAGGCGTAGGGAGCACGCGACGCATTCTGTTGTGTGCGCGCTGTGCCTATCAGAAACTCGGTCGTCGGCAAACGTGCTCGACGTTGACTTTGGTAAGTTTTCTTCTCTCATTTTTTTACGAGAGAACTACTGCTTGAAATTTCACATGGTAAAACTGACCTACTCAATGCACATTCAGTGAAAGTTCGAGCTTTCAATGTGCAGGTGCCGATTTCTTTCGGTTAGTTTTACAGCGTTGGACCTGCTTGAGCTACCCAGTAATATAGTAAGCTGAGTTTCAAGGACACGTTGTAACCATTCTAAGAGAGAACTGGATGTCCTGCAATATACGTGAGTGCTGCTTACCTGATCCACTTTTAAAGGTTATATTTGGAGGTTTTACGTGCCAAAACCAACGAAGAGCATCTGGCACGCCCCAGCGAAAAACTGACAATTAATTTGTATCACATGGAGGTCGTTTCACGTGCAGTGGCGTACCAACTTGTTTTTGAGTGTGTGTGTGGGGGGGGGGGGGGCAAACCAGACCTCCCCACTCTGCCCCCCCCCCCCCCCCCTTCCTCAAGGCCGGGGAGCGGTTCCCTTGGTATCCCTTGGGCGCCGTCGGCCAGTATTTGCCCTGCCCAGTGGCGGCTGTTTCAGGGAGGGGGGGAGGGGGGGAGGCAAAACAGATGCCTTGCCCCCCACTCTGAGAACTGGGGGGGGGGGGGGGGCCCTTGTCCCCCCGGTCGGTACGCCCATGTTCACGTGCAACTGAAATCTGGGTTATGCGGGCACCTTGGCCGGAATTCGAACCCGCCGCCTGAGGATGCTTATGCCAGCGCCTTGCTTCGGAGTCACCGAGGCGGCTCCCTGTCCCGCTTTGGTGTTTAAGCCTACTCTTTCTATAGTCGGTTTCACACTTAGCGTACAACGCTGTCAAAGCTACTGGCGCGAGCATGAGGCTTGATCTCGTTGATCATTTGCACGCGTGCTCGCGCGAGCGCAAGCATAGACAAAGCCACGAGCTCGCGCCAGTATATAGCTTTGGCAGCGTTGAATACAAAGTATGAAACGGGGTATAGCAACCTGAATTTCACCGGTACCCTCTACTTCGTTACCGTACTAGGAGGTGATAAGAACCCTTACAATGGGGTATCCGTGAAGGGTTCTGAGCGGTTCCTTCCGTTCCTGGAACTTCTCGAAGAAGTCCATGTCTTCTTCGGTCAGGGCTTCCCCGGCACGACGACACGCGTTGCTGCCGGCCAGGTACACCTTCGCGAGGTAGAGAGATGCCTCCTATGCTTTCCGCCGAGACGGACAGAAACGCTGCATTTCCATTTCCCATGGGCTCAAAAAGCTTTTGACAATGTTTTCACTTCTCAGAGATTTACGTCCATTTGATTTCGCAAATGATGCGACAACCTTCGCTCTAGTTACGTGCAGTTCCAGGGCTATCTCCTAGATAGCACCAGCGTGCCAGTTTTTTCTCTAGACAACGTAGATCTAGGAGTGGAAGCAACTCAAAACACGGGGAAGCGTTTTGAATTTAATGGCGGACGCTTTCCGCGCAGACTGGTCGCAGGTGTGCGTGCGCAGCGTTGTAGCGAGGTGAGGGGGAAAGCAAGCGGAATTGGCTTAGAAGGGCGTGAGGAATCATATGTTTGTCTTTTTAGACTTAGGCTAGGGGGCGCAAGCTACCGCCCGTTACAAAGGTAACATCCAGTAACATCCATCCATCCATCCATTTAGGTGGGGATGCTTGCAGACGCCAGGCGTTTTCGTCTCCTTCTCGCAGGCTGTATTACAAAAGCAGCCTTAAAACACGGGACTTTGATCGATCGGTTGGAAACACACTGTAATCTAGGCACACTGGTCGTCTCTCGTAGTAACGGAGCACACGACTGCGCAACGCACTCAATTGCATCCAAATGCATCAAACTTTAGCGATATGTGCGCAAACCTGTCCATGACGGGAAGACAACTTCACATGTCCACGTTACCCATGGGTGGCGTACCGTTATATTCAGCGGGACGCTATCCCGCTTAAATTATCTGAACGAACTAGCTCGCTAAATTTAGCTGACGACTGCAAGGCAAGACGACGCTACACAAATCTTAACTTAGTTTTTGTTAATGTATTCTACGTTAAAAAAGTGTGATTTTAGGGCAAGCTCGTGTTTCTTTCTCTTTTCAGATTCGCGGTGACTTATTACACATGCCCGAATCTAAAAATCGACATGTGTGACTTTTTTCTTTTTTTTTTTTCATAATACAGTGCGCGAATGGCATTCGTTAGAACATATTGGAATATCGAGTCCAGAAAATAATTTCATTACATTGTAATATTAAAATATGACCTCAAAAATGTACAGACCGTGCTAACAGCTTTATTCCTTGTAGCAGCTAAGGTGGCATCTGCTGCCGTCAAGGATATCGATCACGCTTAACACAAATTTACAAAAGAATTTAAAACAAGAGGCTGTCTTTTAAGAGTGGCGTTCATAAAGTTCGTATTATCGGCAAAAAATTGAAAAAAAAAAACGGAACAAAACAGGCATCAACATGAGCGCGCGTCCCTCTAGTTTCCGCACAGTATAAACATCGCATGCTATAATAGCCCGGAACGCCGCTAGGAGTCGAAACAAAAATGGCACCGCCCGTCGGTGCCAAGCACATGCAGTGATCCGTTTTCTTTTTTTTTTTTTTTTCATTTGAAGGGAAGCAATGCCAAGGATATTCATTCCAATCTGGGAGCGTTGTTCGGGGACAACGCCCCAGTTTACGACACTTTGGTTAAATGGCGCAGACGCTTCCAGTGTGGCCAAATAAGAGTAAAGCATTTCAAGGACGGCGACCAAGTGATTGCTGAAGTAGAGCGATTTCTGAACACTCAAAACGAGGAGTTATATAACAATGGCCTCCGGAATGTGGTGCATCACTGGAAAAAGTGGGTAACTTTTGGCGGCGAACATGTAGAGAAAGTCTCAACTCCTGCTCGAGTTTGATTGCTGAATCTCTATTCCTTCGTGACAATAAAACGAACTTTATGAACGCCCCTCGTATAGGTCTGCAGCTTCCAAGCTTTAAACAGGCTGAGGGGCACAAAAACAAAATTGGAGAAAGACGCAAGGCAAAAAGCGGACACCTCTGGAGCGGGCATGAAGATGTGAGACATACTAAAAAAGTGGCACATTTTCTGACTTATAGTTTTTCTTCGCAGCTATATCATTTTAAATTACGGAGTGAACTGAGAAAACAATTTTACAGAGTGAACTGAGAAAAAAATTTACATTTTACAGAGTGAACTGAGAAAGCAAACATGCATGGAGAATTACTTTACTTAAGTAAACCAAGAATAGCTCGAATACATCCATCCTTTGTTTTCTCGGGAACGCTGTGACAAATGATCGAATGGCATCCGCTGACCTTGATGATGTTTACAATTTATGCAACATTCGTTCGACAGATTGCATTTTTAATCATGGCTGGGGAGAGGCTTTCGAACTTACCGATTTGATGCAGCTTTGGACCAAGCCGGAAGCCTAATTATCGGGGGCGATTTTAGTCTCGCACTAACAGGACTGCAGAGTGGACTCGGCAAAAAGAAACAAGTCGATCAGCTCTTGCCCACACCAGAAGTGACAGAAACCTTATTCGCGTTCAGTGAAGCGTCTGAAAATGCGCCAACAGCACCTCCACCGCAGGGCGGTGACGTCAGAGTCGCCCATTGGTGTATGCGGAGCGCACGTTTGTCTGCTTCTTTTGCAGGGGTTGTGGTTACATCAAAACTGCCGAGCTCTGATTGAAGGAGAGTGGGTAGACCTTAAGTCAGCTTGCTTTGAGGTCTACCCACTATCCTTCGATCAGAGCCAATCAGAGCTCGGCGTTCTGGTGTCCGCACAACCCTTGCAAAAGAAGCAGACGAACTTGCTTTCCGCGTATTTTTCTGCTAGACAAAGAGCAAGCGCACCCCAGTAGCTGGGATGGCACGTCAAAATTTCGAGAAAACTACCCCAGGTAGCACGTCAGAGATATGCGCCTAACTTGGCACAAGCTTTGCAATCCTAGGGATCTAACTTGAGCCTAATTCGGTTTTGCTCCGAGGCGTTGGTTATTGCCAGAGTACTTTTTTTTGGAGGAGCTTCTATGACTTTTTTTTTTTTTTTCTGGCTCGCCACATAATTGCCGAAGTACCTGACTTGAGCCAACGCTGCCATGTGACGAAGAACCATGAGCAAAGCATACATCTGGCACTTGTTTGGGCAAGTTAGGCCCAAAGTTTACACACGAAATCAAACAATCGGAAGTGAAGCGTAACTTTGGCACTTATTTCGCGAATTAGGGCTAATGTTCCTGCAGGCTCTGGCGAAAGAAGGTAAAGTTTGGCTGTACTTCGGCTTCGGGCTTTTTAATGCCCTAAATTCCAAGAGAAAAACCGAAGTTTGTCCCAAGGAACTGTGCTATCTGGAGCATCTTGCTACTCTGCTTGCTACGGGACGCACCATCTCGTCGTCGCTTGTGTCCCAGCAGTTGGCCGTGGGCTCGCACCGAAAGCTGGTTTCGTTGAAGAAGTTGCGCAACCCATTGTACTTGATGTCGCACAAGACGGGCTTGCAGTCTCGCGTGGGATCCAAGTCCGGGGTTCTGCACCTCTTCAGCTCGCCCGCGCTGTAGTAATCTTAGCGAGAGGTCGAAATGTAAAAGAGCCACCGTTGTCACTACTCCTACATAATTTATTATTCACTGAGAAAAGAAAAGTGGGAAAATATAGGACCTAAAGGTTTGGGGCTGATACAGACGTCCGTGTTCATTTTACTTATTCTTTCTGAGAAAAAAAGGAAACCACCGTCGATTATTCAGACGCAAATTGCTTTCATATATTTTGGGCCACCTCGCGTGGAAATTTCAGTGTTGTAGGCGTTACCATAAAGGAGTATCGATATTTGTTACTCGTTATTTGCAAACCAAACGAACGCGCTAAAAACCTACGGTTAAAAAAAAAAAAAAAACCGCGTTACTGTTATCGATAAAAAAGTAAAACACGCTACTTTTTTATGTTTGATTTTAAAATGATTTACTGTTTTGACGTTACAGGTATGCATACACGCCATAATCCAACAAAACATTCTGTTCGTGTAGAAACTGAACATAATTACATTATCTTGTTTACGGTTCCACATGAATACTCACGAGGAAAAACGCGAAAAAGACGCAATAAACGCCAAATTTTGTAAAGCTGGGCGCCTAAAATCACACAAAAAATTGAAGATTTTTTTTTTTTAAGTTTTGTGAAGATGTGACGAGTAAGACAGCCGTCCCTCATAAAAGTTACGTAATTACGTTAATCGTTACCGTTTTGAAAATTTGATGAGTAGGTCACTACGTTACAGAAAAAGTAACGCGCTAATTACCGGTAACACCGTCATTGTAACGCTTGACTACCAAAACTAAAAGATACTGACAAATTTATCTCGATTTAGTCCGACATTAAAAAAAAACAAAAAAACCCTTACGGTTCTAAAGCCTATTTTATTATTTTGAACATAGATATCGTATTATTATTTGAATTTTTTGTTCGTATGTCTCGGCGGGGGGAAACTTTTTACATCTTTTGAAATCAGAACAGGTTTGAGTTTAGGTTAGGTATGAAATTTAAGGATCCTCTCCGCTCCTAATATTAAATTAATTTAGCATTTGAAACCAGAAAACGCTGTCGTGTGTGCGAGTCTTTTTTTTTTTTCTGCCTTACGTCACCTCTTATAAAACGTAATTTCATAAACGCATTTTATCGCGTCATGAAAATTATCTCTACATTTAATCTCACCGAAGGAATGTCGCCTGAATCACGTCAGACTTTCGAGGAGACTTTTGACGAGCGTGTTTTCGTATTCCGAACCCCTCGTCTAAAATATAGCCATAAAAACTAAGATAAAATACCTATATTCGTCGTCTAAGCCTTCTGACATGTTATGAAGGAGCGACAGGCAGTGGCAGAGGTTACGTTTATAGTCAATGAGATTCGCGGGGCGTGATGGGTCCCGACCATCTTATTATTGCCCCTCGGCCAATCAGATTGTGGCATTGGCCGATAAGAATGTCGAAGAACCAATCAGGAAGCAAAGAAACGTGAACGTGATATGCCACACCCTGCGTTTCATGGGTTGTCAGCGACTACAGCCAATTGTCGGCGAAGTGTACACCTGCCAAGCTGATGAAATCGGCTATCACGCTCTCTCTCATATCCGTGTTCGAAACGCCCTGGTATTTGACACATGGACCGGAGGAATCATTGTGAGGATTTATCCCCGAGATACAGGTCATTCATTTCACTAATCGCAGTATCCTGTGATGCTCAATTTCCACAAGAGAAAGCACAAGCACGATTTCAAAAATAAATAAATGATTAAATAAACGACCTCAAAAAAATGATGTAAAAATGAAGCAGCGTCTTGCCTTGAAGAGGCGGACGTTTTTGTCATAAAACGAATGTTCGCATTGTGTGCCTATAACGTAACCAAGATGATTCTTGCAGTGACAGTGTCGTGCAGCTGCCCCATTGTATATATATATATATATATATATATATATATATATATATATATATATATATATATATATATATATATATATATATATATATATATGAATAGGTCGGTTGACACAAAATATTCCTATCAAGTTTTACCTTATGGAAAGCTCGCGTATTCGCGCAACTCTTCATAAATCCTTTTCGATTGTATTGCATCACGTTTCTTTTTTCGGTAGCGTAGAAACGTGATTGTTACTTATTAAAACAGCAAGGAATATGTGTAACTTGCATCCATATTTTTGTGTAAAGCTGCGCATTACGCCGCGCATTAATTGCTCAAGCAAATCTGCGCATGCGCAATACTAACAGCAGCGCCACCGCGGCTTAGTGACGTCAGAGTTGAGTCGGCGTTCGCCACTTAGCTGACAGTGCGGCTACGCGCTAATTGGACCGGTTGGTCGCAAGTTCATATCTTTCGCCACGTGATCAGGCTCCCGTTCACGCCCAGGTACAGAGAACGAGCCAGCCCAGCTGTCGGAAGAGAGGCGGTCGACAGGTCCTGCGAGCGCGTGTGGTCCCGCCGCACTGCCAGCTTAAGGTTGAACTGAGTACAGTTGGTGTGGCGTGGATTCTACGCGGTTTCAACATAACCCCAGAAAAGAAGCGAAAGCTGCGGCCCCTTAGAGCCGATCAGGATAAAGGGAGTGAAGCACGCGACAGCTTTCTGGAGGCGATACGTTGCAGTGTGCCTCCCTCCAGCGCTCTAACAGCTTGTCAAGGCAGTAGCTTTTCCCTTTTGTCGAGCTGTGGTGAAGCCCTAGTTCAATAAATATGCCGCCTTAAGCTTAATTTTCTTTCTCGCTAATTTGATTCCTCTCTGGCATTCAGGTTTCACTGTTCAATTTTAATTTTATCAGCGTGGAAATGCTTTCTACAGCATTAGTTAAATTCCGTCAACGCTGTGAGTTTCCGTGTATTGTCTGTCAGATTCTAGACTATAGTCGGTGACAGTTTAAGGGTTCAGAGCGAAGGACAGGAAGGCTGGTGAGGAGGGAGCAGGCGAAATTGGGGAGAGGGAGGGATGTTTCATCCTCTCCAGCAATCCATCTGCTTCCTCCTTTCCAGCCTTCCTTTCCCTCGCTCTGGACTCTGAACCTGTCTCCGACTATAGCTTACATACACGCTCGCATCGTTACTCCAAGTTTCAGAATGAACGTGCAATAAATAAAGTTCCTTTCCGAAGTTTCTGTGTATACAATAAGTTGCCTCTAGCTAGAAAACTCACTTATATTCCTGGTTATTGGGCGCATGGCCCTTTGAAATAGAAGTGCCTTCATTGCCGAAAACCGAAAATAATGGGGACTTTTCACAGATCGCACGAAAGAGCTTAGCGTTACTAGCCGGAGCTCCTGCCGTCGTTTTGAGCACAAATATAGTACGCCGCGATTCGCAGCGTACGATGTACAAAGAGGTCCTAATGAGAAAGCCACGTTATATGTGTAACAATAACATTAACGCGTTGTTTGTATTTCGAAGTAACGTGGAGCGGTTACGTAAATTACTCTAAAAAAAAAATGCCCGTGCGTCTACTTTTTCGCCCAACATTCGGAGAGCCAATCACCGCAACTTCCGGAAGCAGCTCGGCGAAGGACGATGCCGAAACATATGTTTAGACCCAAAAACGCTGTCCCAGTTGTCACATTAAGAAATGCCAAACGCCACACTTTCATTGCTTAATGTCACAACTCAGAGTGCGTTTTTTTGGTCTATACATTTGCTTCGGCATCGTCATTCGCTCAGCTGCCTCTGAAAGTTGCGGTGATAGGCTCTCAGAGTGTTGTGCGGAAAAGTAGACGCACGGGCTTTTTCTTAGAGTGTAGCAAGCGTAGCAAGTGTAGCAAGTGTAGCACTCCTAAACACCGTGACTTCCCCGCCTACCCTGTGCGGCGGAATTGCTCTTCCAGGCTGCGATAACACTCTCTCCTAGTCCTTTTCGTCTGCTAGGCGAAAAGCAGCCGCCGCCACAGCACTTGCCGACGTTGGCTTCACAGGCTTGTGTGGGTTGCCTCTTTCGGTATGGAGATTCCCCGACTCGCGGAAACTAGTCAGGCAAACAACCAACGAAGGGGAGACTCAGAGCTAAACATAATCCGACTACTGTATACATATCTTGGTAGATTACTTTATTAATCGGACAGACGCCTTTTGATGACTGTCGCTTGTGTCAGAATTGCTGCGCTAATTATGCTTAGCTCGGAATGTCCCCTTCGTTGAATGTTTGGGAGATTCGTTTCCGCAAGTCGGGGAATCTCCGTACCGAAAGAGCCACCCCCCAAAAAAGAACCTGTGAAGCCAACGTCGGCAAGTGCGGTGGCAGCGGCCCCTTTGCGCCTAGCAGACGACAAGGAGAGAGTGTTATCGCAGCCTGGAAGAGCAATTCCTCTGCATAGGGTAGGCGGGGTAGGCGCGATGTTTCAGATTGCCCCTGCTATATGCCGCTGGGGGTATGGAACGGCCACTGCTGCTGTGTTATAGCTAAGGGCTTCCCCGATAGTACATACTATAGTGGTGGGTCAGCTTGAACACAAAGAAACAGACGTAGAAAGGTCAGGACACAACAAAACAGCTGACTAACAGCTTTAGTACACTTCCTCTTTGTGCGTATTAGCCCCGTGCGCGACCGAAAGCGTCGCTGTGGTCGGCCTTCCACGATTGGCCGAACGCTGACTATGACGTCGGAAAGGGGATTTATCATCGACGGAAATAAGAGGAATGAAAGAACTTTACTTTTGACGGTGTTGGCAGTGTTCCTTTGAGAGCGCAATGATTTCAAGCTTCCACCATGCTAATAACAAACACTATCGAACTTGTTGTTTGCAAGGTAATGACGTCACAAGGGGGAACCACCAAAACATCTCGCCGCTAATAATCATCTTCAGAAGCTGTTCATATTTACACAAAATAACTATTTGTTTTAAATATTATGTATAAAGGAAATTGCTAAATGTGTCATTACCCTCTACTCCTACGAGTTCTCTGCGCGTACACCGCAAATTCTGTATTTCTTTGGTGTGGATAATGATGGACGAGGTGCTAACACATTCCTCCACGTGTTCTTCAATGGCCAAGAATATCTCACGTGCAAAGGGAATCTCGTTTGTTTCAAGAATAGACCGATCTCCCAGCCAGTTTTCTTACGCCACCGCTGCCGCCACGCATTGTGGGAGATGTAGTCTTTCTGCACGCGCAACAACCCCACCGAGAGCCTGCGCGAGCAGAGCACGAGGCGGCACGAGCTGCCTCGTGAACTGGCGCCTGCCTCCTATGAACTACAGTGATAGCGGCGTTACGCATGCGTGATACCCTTAAGGCCGGTTCAGACACTTGCGTTTGACTGCGTTTGACTGTGTTGCGGCGAGAACCGAAAGCGAGTGACCGGCACATCTGTGCTCCGTATGAAGCGTGGAATCCAATACAAGGAATCATTTTGGCACGCGATATAAGCAGCAGGGATGTCTTGGTTTGTCGCCACCGCAACGCAGTCAAACGCAGTCAAACGCAACTGTCTGAACCAGGCTTTAGTGAGATCGGTCTATTCGGAAACATGCAGGATCTGGGAAAGGCATAGCCTCCTCTATTGGTGACGTGAACGATCAAAAGCGTCGCTGTGGTCGGCCCGCCACAATTGGCCTAAGGCTGACTATGACGTCAGCAAAGGATTTCTCATGGACGGAAATAAGAGGAATGTAAGAACTTCAACTTTGACGGTGTTGGCAGCGTTGCTTTGAGAGCGCTATGATTTCAGGCTTTCACCATGCTCATTACAAACACCATCGAACTTGTTGTTCACAAGGTAATGACGTCACGAAAGGTAACCAAACGAGGGCGCCACTGAAACATCTCGCCGCTAATACTGACAAAGCCTGGCAGATCGCCACGAGACGCGGCCACCGAAAGTGAAAAGGTAGAGCTGCACACCAGAGCCGTTTATTGAGAGAGTTTGGCCATACATTGGTTTGAATAGGCGAGCATCTCGGGCCAACCACAGGCCGCGAAACAGCCCCTAGCGGTGGTCGCGTGCTCTAAATTTGTGCCACGACTATACTTCGTTTCACCTTATGTGCGAGCGAAGGCAAAACTGGAAGCGCGAGCACGGAAGCTCCGTGCGTTCAGGCTTTGCTCGAGCGCGCGAGCTGGGGAGAAATGCAAAAAGCGCTGGTCTCGCGCTTCTAGCTTTGGCTTCGCTAGCAGGTAAAGTGAAACGAAGTATAATTTGAGCCGTGCCGAGCGGAGCTCCGCGTCTCAAGACGCTCGCGCACCCCACCCTTTGCACTGCTTTCTTTCAGCCAGTCTCAGGACGCTGTTCTAGCAGTGCAGACAAAGGCATGGGCACGAGCGCGTGGCTTTGGAAAGTGCCTCCTATGCACGAGGTCTCGTACAAACAATAGCGTTTCGCTGAGCTAGGCTCACGCGCCTGTGCCTTTGTCTTCACTGTCGACATTTGTGAGATGGAGTAGAGGTCTCCTGATTGGTCGACGCTGTGTCACAAATTTAGTTTACGCTCTAAGCGTGGGGGGAATATTCGGCGCTGGCGGCGGCCTTTGCTCCGCCTATTGTCCAAACTCTCCTAATATACGGCTCTGCTGCACACAACAGACGAGAGGAGAGGCATGTAACGGACGCCCCGCTGCGGCGAGGCGCCGAAACACACTTCTCTCGAGCGATGGAATGTCCGCTCTTCATCCTCGCGTTCCTCGCGCTAGCGCTTCTTTTCTCGTCGGGTTTGAAAACCATGTTTCAGGTTCTCGCCGCTGCAAAAGCTGTGCGCTGATTACGAGAAATGCTCTCTACTACCAGATCCTCGCGCTCCAAATCAGCAACCGGGCACTCTATGGCTCCGTCGTCGAACTGCCAGGCTTTGTGAGTATAGAGGAGGCTGTGGTATGATATTTTTTTTTCTTTTTAACTAATAGGTATTAAGCTTACATACGAACAGCTTCTGAAGAAGACGATAAAGGCCCGTTCACACTCTTGCGACCGAGTGCGACCGAGAAAGACCAGACCGGTTTTTAAGCCTGTTACGACTTCTTAGGACGAGCTCCGCTGCAGCGGATAACACATACGAAGAAGTGTACTAAAGTAAAGTTGTTAATCAGCTGTTTTGTATTGTCTCGTCCTTTCTACGTCTGTTTCTGTAAGTTCAAGCTCACCCATCTTATCCTACATTGTTGCTTCAAGCGTTCGTTGCTCGTGCGAAGGAGAATCAGTCAAATATCCCAACATTCGCTTAGAACGCTACTGCTTTTTAATTTGACTCTTCAAAGAAACTGTGTGTACAACCAAACGTACACTCTGCGAGACTTTAAGAGTAAAGAAACCATCGGCGGCTCTTTTTTTTTCTTCTTTCAGTATTGACGGACTGTCATCAAAACTACTGTAGTGGTGGAAAGTGATCAGCTGGACTACTAGCCTATGTGGTAGTAAAAATGCAAAAAATCACCGAAGTCATGTTCGCACTGAGAGTGTTGCGCAGTGTACAACACCGAAAGACGCGCATGCAGAAACGCAAACCTGAAATCCTTGGCAACACTGCTGGATAGTTCCTTTTTATCCTGAGAAAACAATAATAATTGGCATAATGATTTCTTTTAAAGTATAGATGCGGCCTATGAGTTTGACGTCATTGCAATCCCCAGGAGCATTACATTTCTTCATCATGGTGGCACGAGACTTAGGTGACCCCAAGAAACCTATACAAAAAAACAGTGCCGAAATTGAAAAAAACAAAAAACAAATACGTTCCTGAGTTAAATTTGAAGATTTTAAGTGCCAAACCAACGAAGGGAATCTGGCATGTCCCAGAGAAGGATAGATAATTATTTTCTACCACTGGGGGGATCTCTTGACGTGCTATCAAAATCTGGCTTACACGGCGCCTTGCCCACACGACGCCTTGCCCGCAAGAAGCCTTTGTCAGACTGCGGGCACCTCGAGAGGGCACAACGCAAACTCCTAATACCGTCATTAGTTATAATTAAAATCGAATCTTTTCCATCTATCATTCTTCGGGAAAAATAACGATTTCTGCAGTTCTTCGACTGAGATGAAGTTTTTACGGTGAAATTTTGTCGAAAACAACCGAGAGATTTCGGCGCAAGAGAGTAATGTCCTCGAATGTTGAGGATGATTTGTACTTGTAGAGAACAATAACTTCATTGTTCTACGGACATTAACAAGAACAAATGGTCGAAAGATGAACTTTTATGGTGAAAGACGGACGAAAAAAAAAAAAAAAAAGTCACTCTTAGCCTAACTTTGGTCATTTCCCTGGCTGTCGAGCACAGCAAGGAAATAAAAAAATATATCATAAACAAAACAATAATATTACATTTCAGAATAACTGAAATAAAGCAAAAAAGAATTTACGAGAAATAAGGGAAATAAGTTATAATCTATGCCTGAACTCAATTAATTTCCACTTAAAGGGGCTATGCAACAATTTTTTTACTTTGCGCAAATACCGCTTAGAACGGATCCCTGACGTTAATGACCTATGAAACACGCCTTAGTTTTTCACCCGACGCATTAGAAGTCCCAGAAAAAAATTAAAAAACAACGAGCAGCGTTCACGCCCTCAACTCGCAGCCAGAACAAGCGGCCACGTGATCTGGAGCCGATTATATGCCGCCAATGTTGATCATAGCCACGCGCTGGGGTTGGCAAAGCACAGGACACGCGCTGAGTTCCAGACATTGTTATGGCTCGGCTATTGTCGTCGTTGCAGCGATTGGACACGGGCCACTAGTCGAATGCTTCTCGAGCTATCAATTATCACGAGCCTAAATCGAGTGCCCACGCAATGCTCGGGTCCAATCTATGAACCGCATTCAAATATCGTCATACGGGTGTACTGCGATCCCCGCGTTACGTCATCGAATTTTGCAAGGGAGAGATTGAATGAAAATGATCGCTTTTGTCCTTGAAATTACACCGCAACAAAGGAGTTTCTTGGCCAGTGGCATTGCATGCAAGTATCCTTAATTGCATAATAAACCATAATTCATGAAATAGCTTGGAGAAGAAAAAAATACAGAACTGGATATCCAAAACTATTCCCCTCTCTCTCCTCCCCCCCCCCCCCCCCCAAAAAAAAAAAAAAAAGTTAAAAGAAAAAGATTTAAGGATATGGTCGAGGATTACCACTGAGAAATGGGGGCACACCAACTCCACTCCGAGGCACAGTCGTGTTGAAGAGGATCTTGTGCAGAATTTTTTCGCCGTCGGGAACGCCGATCTCGAGTTCGCAGTAGCCGACGCGGTCGATCAGGTACTGGCGAGAAATGCAAGCCGTCAGTTTATTTGTTCTAAAATCTCCAACAGCTTAAGGAACGCAGTGCGTAGCCTAATATTATCACGCTTCTTGCTTCTCGATTCGTTCCCTGGCTTCCTTATCAGCTGATGCCGCAGTGCGATTGGCGGTGGAGCGATGACAAGATTCCCAGCGGCATTGGTTACGCCCTGCGTTCCCTGAGCTTTCAGTGAAGAGAATCTGGGCGTGCTGACTCGAAACAAAACAAATGAACATCTCGTTTGCGACAATCTCCACGAAAGCGCTGGCAATAGTAGAGTTCAAGGATGCATCAAAAGCAGAACGCCGAGACTGGGGTCATTATATCTTCATACCGTACTCTATACCACGATTATGTCTTCATCGGAAGTATCGTGTTAGGTTCTTTAGTACTTTGTTTCGAGAAAAACAGTGCGACACTGCGTGCGAATTGCAGGTTTGACTCCGTCATACGAGACACCAAAGCGGGCATCGGTGCACTTTTATTATTCTTGTTTTTCTTTCTAATGTATGTGGAGCGCAAGCTCGTCTGCTTCTTTTGCAAAAGTTGTGGTGACGTCAGAACGCCGAGCTCTGATTGGTTCTGAATAAACTATAGTGGGTAAACCTCAAAGCAAGCTGCCTTGAGGTTTACCCACTATTCTTCAACCAGGGCCAATCAGAGCTCGGCGTTCTGACGTCACCCTGTCCCCTGCAAAAGAAGCAGACGAACTTGCCCTCCACATATGAAATGACCGGACACGTGCGACACTTTTGTGGATAACGAGCCAGCGCGTCTTTGACGAGGTCAAACTTTGCTACGCCACACGACATGAGAGCAGAGAAACAAGCGGTCTGTGACCTTCCAATCGGTGCTTTCACAGCCTCGGTCGCGCGCGCTCAGACGAAGCAGCAGAAGCTCAGCGCGTGTTCGTGTTTCAGGTTGTTTTTTTCCCAGAAGGCACACTGTGGCCTGTCTCACCTGTTTCCAGCGTTGTATGAAAAGGCGTTTCAGAAACGCGTTTCGTTGGGTGCATAGAAGAAAAGTGAGCGTTTTTTCATCGCATGGAGGAACTGGAACCCTTTATATTCTCTAAAAACAACAAAATTTAAAAACCATTTTTTTTAACAACAAGAAGAAGGAAGACTATTTTGAATTAATTTTTTCATTTAGAAAGAAGACTCCTTTGGTAATTTCGGGATGAGTAACAAGTTGCATTGACGACGTTTAGACCGCCGGCCCTCCCTACCTCAAAACTGCACAATTAATGAGAAGATTATGCATTCGAAGTAACGTAATGCGGAGCACAAGTACGTCTGCTTCTTACACAGGGAGTTCGATGATGTCATAACGCCGAGCCCTTATTGGCTATTTAAAAGAAACAGTGGGTAGACCTCAAGGCATCCAGCATTGAGGTTTACCCACTATCATTTCAATCAGAACCAATCAGAGCTCGGCGTCATTTGACGTCACCGCAACTCCTGCGCAAGAAGCAGACGGCTTGCTCTCCGCATACGAGCACTACTCCTATAATCTTTACATTTAAATAAAAATAACATATAAAAAAATTATATTCAACAATAAATGTGGCGTTAGCCTCCTTTGAGCATCCCGCTTTCTATAAGCGAGGCACACAGGAGCGTGCAGTGGGGCCCGTGGCTTGTGCAGGGCCACTAGGGAAAAGAACGTTATTTTTGGTTTGCCATGACACGGAGTCAGTCGTATTTCTTTCGGGTGCCACTGAGCACCAAGGCATGATGTCACAAGTGGGATCATGCTGCCTCTGAAGGTTCGGGCGTCGCCTTACGGTTGCGGACCGCACCGAGTCGTGGATCGGGCAAATGTCGCCACCGGACTCGCCCTCAGGCCGCCTGAACCTTTCCACTTTGGGAACGCTTCGGAGTGGCCGGCGTGGATCGCCGAGTTCGACGATTTCCGTCACGCAACCGGACCGGTCGCACAGAACAAGAAAACCCAGGTACGAACGCTTCTCTACGTCATGGGTTGCCAGGATAGGCAAATTTCCAACACCTTCGGGTTGTCTGACGCCAACGCCAAGAAGTATGACACCGTGAAAGCGAGATTAGACGGTCACTTCATTCAAGTCAGGGACGTAGTATACGAGTTTGCAGGTTCTAACAAACAGGAGCAGGGGCCCACTGAAACAGTGGACCAATATGTTACCACATGGCGGACCGATGCGACTACGGAAGCCTGTGTGGCCGCCTCATTCGCGATCGCTTCGTTTTTGGGCTGCGAGACAAGTCACTCTCGGAAGCTCTTCATTTAGACGCTACGCTCACTCTAACTTCCGCGCTTGCCAAGGCTTGACAGAAAGAGTCTGTTCACAGGCACCAGGAGTTCTGGAGAAAGACTGAAGCGCAACCGCTTGTCAAGACTGAAGACGCCGACTTGGACGCATTGGCGAAGGCCTCGTCATCTAAACCTTGCAGTGCTCCATCTTCGAAAGCGAAGCGAACCTCACAAGCCGAACAACCAAGTTCCATTGTCGAGGATTGCGTCACGCTCGTTCTGACTGCTTTGCGCGAGCCGAAAGGTGCGCTCGATGCAAGACCAAGGATCATTACGCACGTGTCTACAAGAAGATGCCTAGAGGAACCAAAGGCATTTCTTCAGTGGAACAGAATCCAACACTGGGAGTTTTTCTCGGCGCCGTCAAGGAGTTCGGTAGACGGCCAGACGCTACGTTCGCGACGATAACCGTGAACAATGTTTCACTGACTGTAAAGATCGATACTGGTGCAAATGTCTCAGCTGTTCCAGATACATTTTCGGGAATATCATCCTCTCGCCTGCGCTCAGCAGGAGAGGTCCTTTCGGGGCCCAGTGGACATGCCCTGAAGATGTTGGGGAAGTTTGATGCTATCATGGGGTGGAAGGACAAGTCCACAAGACAAGAGGTTTACGTCGTACAACAACTTCGCTCTGCCCTTTTTGAATTGGCTGCCATAGAGAACAGGGGACTCAAGTTTCTTTCCAGAACCGAACGCCTCGAAATGCGCTTTGATCGACACTTCGACGTCCTTGGGACACTTCCAGGGAAGCACACCATCCCACTAGACCCAACGGCGGCGCCTTACTCACTAAGCGTCGCACGTCGCGTGCCCATTCCTCTGAGAGATGCAGTCGTTCAAGAACTCAGAAAGATTGTGGATCTGGGCGTCATTCGCCCAGTTGAAGGCCCAACCGACTGGTGTGCTGGGATTGTTCAAGCCCTGAAACCTTCCGGAGACGTAAGGACCTGCATCGACTTCACTTGCATCAACACGTACCTCCGTCCGACGACAGCGCTATGTCCATCCAACTGTGGAAGAAACGCTTTGCCAGTTGGGGGCGGCGGCAATGTTTTCGAAGTTGGATGCTAATTACGGGCTCTACCAAATCCGTTTGTCTCCCTCGTGCCAAGAGATGACCACGCTCATAACCACAATAGGCCGTTTTTGCTTCACACGACTACCTTTTGGGATAACATCAGCTCTGGAATATTTCCAAAAACCCATGTTGGAGATCTTGAGCGGACTGCCCGGGGTTCTCAACCTCATGAATGATGTACTTGTCTTCGGCAGTGACCAAGCTGAGTACGATGCAAACCTGCACAAGACTCTCAAGCGACTAGAGCAAACTGGAGTCACCCTCAACGATGCCAAATGCGTATTCAGCACAAGGGAAGTTACTCTCCTTGGATGTATGATATCCCGCCACAGTGTTCGACCGGACCTAGCAAAGGTCAAGGCAATCAGAGATCGTCCGGTTCCAGAGGATCCCGCCGGCGTCCGTTGGATCCTTGGAAGGGCGAACTATCTGGCAAGGTTTCTTCCGAACTTTGCACAAATTACAGCGTCGCTCAGAGACCTGCTTCGAAAAATGTCGGAGTGGACCTGGGGTCCCCTACAAGCAGCCGCCCTGCAAAGGGTTAGGGATCTTCTGTTTTCAGATTGTTGCATGGCTCAGTACAATCCGTCGTATCCCACAATACTCTCAGCGGATGCGTCTTCACACGGATTAGGGGCAGTCTTGCTTCAGGTCCAACCCGATGGGAAGGAAAGAGCTGTAGCCTTCGCATCACGGTCCCTTACCCCGACTGAAACCCGATACGCTCAGGTGGAAAAAAAAAAAAAAAGCATTGGCTTTGACCTGGGAAGTAGAGCGGTTTCAAGAATTTTTGCGGGGCCTAACGACGACATTTCAGACCGATCATCAACCTTTGCTGACGCACTTGGGAAAGTCGACACTGGATGGGCTCACTCCTCGTATCCAGCGCTTGCGCATGCGTCTGATGCGGTTCAGCCACAGAATGCAGCATCTTCCTGGCAAGAGCATCGCGACGGCTGATACTCTGTCAAAGGCTCCAGGGCTCCAATGAGTGAGGAAGAGCTAGCGAACAAAAGGGGAGAGGATATAGAAAAGGAAGAGTCGGGCAAAAGTGGAAGCGCGAAGTGTACGTCGGCCTTTAAGCGAATTGTTGCGCATTGTAAAATGTTAAAGTAACACAGGCCTGCATGTGATTTATTTTACGCGTTGTAGTTCAACTGGTAACGTACAGAAATCATCGATCTGCAAAAGAAAGATTTATATTACCTGCGCACATCGTCTCTTATGATTGGAAATGCATTACATTACAAATTTGTTTTTCGTGAATCCTATCTCACGTGAAATTACGCCTTGAGACTGCACTTGCCACTGCCGTGCGCTGCAAATCCTTGCGGTGGTCTACGATTCGACATCACAAGAAAAGCACTTCGTGCTCTCATACGGTTCAATAAAATATAAAATAAGAGTCTACGGCTGTTGATTCTCTATCGACACAAAGGTAATAAATTATTTAATGTTCTCCAATCGCTATATTCTTCATTGCCTAAAAACAATGTGATCACAGATTGCCGCGTGCATGGCAGAGAATCGGCAGCGCACGCGGCTGCGACCTTAAGGTACGGGGTTGAAACCCCGCCGACCCAGATCTTTTTTTATTAATGTTTGTTCGTTTGAAAAGGTTCGTTTTTTTCTTGGCTGCGATCGTGTGTTCTGGCATAGATAATTCGTGAACATAGCGCGTGTGTATACATCAACACAGGCACGCAGCCAGGGGGGGTGGGGCATGGGGCCCGCCCCCCCCCCCCCCCGAAATCTTCCCTTTTGCTGAAACCTCCTCTCCCCCTCCCCCTCATACAGCATTTTGTCATGGTTGCCCCCCCCCCCCCCCCCCCTCCGAAACAAAATCCTGGCTACGTGCCTGCATCAACACGCGGCCCGAAGGTCACGTCGCTGCGGCCGCCATTTTTTTTTTCCGTTGAAAGATTTAAAAGAAATCACATAACTTTTGGAAAAAATAACGCTTAGTGTTGAATCTTTGGCTTCTGGTTTGCACCGCCAGCACCACCTTTGGGCGGAGAATGAACGCTTGGCGATGCGTAGTTTACTTTCACGGTGGTAAAATCCATGTAAACATTTGGGGGGGTACACCCTGTACATTAGAACAACACAACTGGCGCCCTTTATGCGACAACCAAATTGCTACTGAGCGGTCACGTATCAGATGATACCTTCCGTACTGTTTTCGGTAAGTATTACGCCCCCACGAGAACGCTCGTACAACTAACGCAATGATTTTTATTTCTGTCTAACCGATACATATTCGCCCAGAACATGCCTTATATGCTAAGGCGTATCTCAACAGTCCGCGTACCACGCTCATTTAAAGAAAAACAAAACTAAAGAACGAGTCCGAGAAACCGCAGAACCGCATCCGCACCCGCACCTGTTAGAGGGCACCGAGTACACGTACACACAACACCAACGGTCGCGAAATCGCGTAGGGCAAGGATACGCCCATCCAATGACTCTCGACGCAAGAAATCAGCCGCCTGCGGAACGAATCCGACTCCGAGCGGAAGCGGCGCCGTGTCAGAGTTCAATTACACAAACACGTAATTGCAGGTTGTCAGCGCCCCAGAGCCCAAACGGACGCCTTTGGCAGCGCTGTAAAGTAAGCGTTACCCCGCAATCTTGAGCCGGGTGGTCTGACGCCGCAACGCTCGGGCCTCTGTGTGTGCACGGTAAGTTTGAACATCGACAATTTGTGACGTAGACTTCCGAATGCCCGCTTGCCCGCGCCAGCGAGCTAGTCTCCGTTCACCTCCATAAGCTGACAGTGTGGTGGAAGCTATACGTCCTCGTAGGACCAGTCAGACTTCAACTTTTTGCCACGTGACCACGCTTTCACTCGAAGAGAGTGGGGCCAGGTGACAAAAAGTCGGCGGCTGACTGGCCCGAAAAGCGTAGTTCACACCGAATTATCAGCAGGTGAACGCGGAGGAGAGCCACGTTACTGCGCACAACAGGTTTTACGCCGAGTACGCGTCTCGAAGTAATTTATTGCCGCTCATACATGCCTTTTCTCGCGCTGCCTTTTCTTCCGAGTCTTATTCGCTTCATTCCCTCGGCTATTTGTTTTATTAGCTACGCTGAGCGCCTCTATAGGGTGCGCCCAGCCGTGTCATTCGGCCGCGTAATTGGTGGCGCTCGGAAATAACGGCGTGTGGCGCCCCTCTCGTGGCCGGATTTCCAACTTTGATTTGGGGGTGGAGATAAGCGAAAGCACGAACGAGTGCTTTGCGGGTTAGGGTTGTACTTAGACATAGCCTACTTCATGTAAGCTAAAAACTTGCGCCTTCTACGCCAGAACCATTTGCTGTCTGCGGCCGAGCAAAAAGAGGAAAGGGGAGCGACAGAGAAAAACGAAAAAGTTTACCAAAAACAGGAAAACCTAGATTGAAGAGAGGGACCAACCCAAACCACGGAGAGTGTCTGCAGTTTAATGGCAGATCGCCTACCCCCAACATCACCAGAACAACTCAGCTGGGAAAGTGCCACAGAGCCTGCTCTGAAAAAGTGGCACCGATTCGTACTCGCGAACCGAGCTAATGTCGATCGCAACGCCGCCATTTCTCCGGCAGCGGCCACTCGGGGAACTGCACAGCTGCTTGTATTAATTCGGAAGTATCACATTCGATAGCGTCCACTGTGACCGTTCTAATTTGGCTCTAACCGGCCGTTTCAACTCAACTCAACTCAACTCTCTGACGTCACGCCGCTGCGGTGGCGCTGCTGTCGACACTGCGCATGCGCAGATGCTTCGCCTCGGGCGAATCTGGTTTCTGCGCGTGCGCAGTGCCCACACCCGGTGGGAAAACACGGGCTTGTTTGTAAACAGTGTGTTGGTCTCCCGTCTCCCAAGCAGACTTGCCGCGAATTCCTTCCGAAGTTAGGACAGGACGCACCCAGGTCGGGACGCACTACCTGAAATCACCGGTGAGACATGATTGTACAAAAAAATATATTAATTGTGCCGCAAAACCTTGTAAAATAAAGATTTTCGAAAATATCACGCGCTTGTCATTCTGTACTAATCTCCAATAAAAGTTCCTACAAAAAGAGCTTTTTGTTTGTTTGTTTCTACGCCAAAAACATGCCTTTAAAAGCTCATGGTGACCACAGTAAAAAAAGATTGAGCCGCCATTTTGGCACCTCGAGCCTGGGCGTTTTGGTACTCTGCAAACATTAAGTGACTCTAGCAGAAGCCCCATAAAGCAACTTTCATGTTTCAACTCGTCGCTAAAGGGTGGCGCTCTTATCGTTTTTTGCTCGGTCTCAGTGGAAGCCAGCAGTCCAGGTCTCAAGGGTGAGTTTCCCAACTGAGTGTTTTAGTAACGTTGCCTACAGCGCATATGAGTTTCCCATGCGCATGCGCGCGTTGTCGCGTGGCGAGTGGGATGGCGGGCGGAGAGGCAGTGCAAAGCTTCGTGGCGCCCGGCGCTTTGTCAGCTCCTCGTACCTTGCATTGCGAACGCGGCCCGTAAACCACGTGAACCCGACTGAGCCGTTGGAAACACTCAAACCTAAGCACACTAGTCAAAATAAATGAAGGTATACTTCCTTTCACCTTTGAGTCCGGACGCAGACAACGCTACGAGCTGACGGGACAAATCAGACAGCGTCAAAAACGCGCCATCATGGTTTTCATCATGTTTCTGTGCGCATTCTATCATCGTTGAACCAATCACAAACAAACAAGCTCCAATGACTTGCACTTTTGATGCTGTTTGACTAGTCTCATTAGCTCGTAGCGTCGGTTGCGTCTTAAGCTGAAACAAAGTCTAGCGCTACAAATATGCCGTGCGACTGGCGACTGTTCCTTCCGCTTCCTTTTGTGGCAAAAAAAAAAAAAAAAGGAACAAGACGATTGGATTCCTTCATACTTAAGGTCCGATAACTCCTCTCTATCACGAGAACAGCACTGCGCCGAACCAACACCAGCAGTGTGACGAGCAACTGGAAAACGAGGGAAAGTCATAGGTGGGGAAGGGGGCCGTTTAAAAAATTGACCGCATCTCCACGTGGTGGATGATGTTGATTGGGGCGAAGCTGTGGTGGTGCTTGTCTGCGTAGACGCTGAGCCGCAGCATGCCGAGCCTTTCGTTCGTTTTTATCCATGTCAGAAAGAGAATGTGTGGTATGAAACGTGGTTATATACGCATTTGAGCATTTGACCGAAGCGTCCTCTCGTCTATAAACGTTGAGTCAATGCATGCAAAGTTTAACGCGATTATATACGCATTTGACCGCAGCGCCCTCTCCTGTATAGACGTTGAGCGGCTACATGCACCGTTTCATCCATGACATCCCCAGCTCTTGAGTTACTACCACATCTCAGAGTCCCCTACTCGTCCCGCAGTCGTGGCCGAGTGGTTAAGGCAATGGACTAGAAATTCATTGGGGTCTCCCCGCACAGGTTCGAATCCTGTCGACTGCGCAAACATTTTGCATCATTTTTTTCATCATTTCATAGTTTTTCATCTTTTTTTTGCCCTACACGAGCACGTGCTCGTGAGCACGTGAGCACGTCAACTCACGAGCAGGAGCACGAGCACCGGACGCCGGACATACGGACATGGTTAGCCCCTAAGGAGCTTCGCCCCTAATAAGAGGAGCTGCACTTCGAAGCATTACCACTGGGCGTTTCTGACGCTACTTTCCCAATCGCTGTTACCACTCTTGCCGTTTGTAGTTTTTGCGGGCCGTACTGGCGAAGACATCGGAGGCTTTAGCCGTACTGGGAATGGCATGCTCTAGGGCCTCTCCAACCTAAAATGGAGGTCGTTACCTTTATATAAAAACCTCGTGGTGGGTACTAGGATATCCTCTTGGAAGTGTCTATGTACAAAAGTTAAGCCAGCGATTCGAAGAAGAAAGCATATAAAACGCATCTGGAAAATCCCGCATTGCGACCAACGTGTTTAGACTAATCTAAAAACGTTGATTGTGACTCACTCAATAAACGAGCCGTGATGTAGCAGTATCAGAATGGCGGCTCCTTAGGGCGCTCCTTCCTCCACCCTCCTCGCCATCTATACGTTGCCCCCTCTCCCACAGTCCCACCTGTTGTCATCGCGTCGGTCGCGTCGCTCAACACATATCGGGTTCATATTAGCAGCAACAGCGTGTTACAAGCAAGGACAAAAGGAGAGGACACGGAAGGGCAAACACAACGCTGACTCACACATTTCTTCTAATTCTTTGTAAAAAAGCAAAACCATAAACAAAAACTTTAAAAATTTGCGTTCATTACATTGACTACTAGAAATAGAAGTGGCGCTGATAACTTGTCATCGAGTCGCGCGATCCCTGCCTCAATAACTTCTCTAATTAGAGGGTCGCCACTCCGCGCCAATACAGTGCATTTTACAAACTGGGGATCACAACCAGTCTCGGCAGCGAATCCCTAGATAGTCTTACTTGTGTTGTTATGATACTCTCACAGCCGATCGTCGAGACATCTGCTAGTTTGTCCGACATACAACTCGGGTGTACTCGGAAGGTCGGCACGATGTTTGTAAGGAGGGGAACCGAAAAAGGGCGTGACGTCACGATTAGTGCCTGTAGTATATTGTTACGTCACCGGTTTCGCCGAGTGACGAAACGAAAATAGGTGTACCGAAATTTGAGCTTCTCAAATTAATTTTTGATGGTATCTTAGTTATATTTGTTTTATAATTTAGCAGCGTAGTTAAAGGTGCGCAGAATTGAACGGGGCGTGAATACCTACGATCGCTATTTTTAGGCTGACGAAGCCATTTAATAGTCAGGTTTTGGTAGATTTTTAGAACTGTGTGTTATTTTTTATTTATTATTGTTACTGCAGTTATATAACTCAGTATCTAGAAAAGTTTGGTGCAAAACGGTGCACTGTCTGTGTTTGAAGGTATTCCAGTATCCTGTTCTTTATAGCTAGGGTTTCGCGTTTTCGGTTTCTATTTTTTTTTTTTTTCAAAATTCGGCGTACTTTTTTCAATGTTTATTTTAAAATTCAATTTTCGATTTTCTTTCGGCGTATATTTATGCCCACAAAAGTTTATCGGCTTTTTTCGGTGAATATAAAATAAACACCAACGGACACCGGATCAGATGATCCTTGTACGTAGCTCTGATATTTGTGATCACTCAAAGAATAACGGCACAGATACATTGAAAAAGAAATGGACACTTCATTTGGCAAATGTGTGCAACTGTAGCAGAAACAAGAAAAAACATAGAAGTACAAACAAGTCAGATATAAAGCCTATGCTCAATAAACCTGGAACTTAACCTTCTGTACATCAGGATTACGTGATCTCATTATAGTACATACATATGTACTTGCCCAGGTTCTTCTCCTTGATCCGCACTCTTTCATTCCTGTTAATATGACCCTGAGCTTCGAGAATGCCCTCTCAACGCTAACACTGGACACTGACAGGCTGAGGAGATGAAGCGCTGCCTGAGCCAAAATCGGCCAATCAACCAATTGTGACCGCCGAAAGAGGCACGGTGCGACGTTTTAAAGCACAACACAACGTGCAGAGCTTGCATCAAGTCAGTCTTCCTTACAACGAGTTTGAAAACACAGTCGTACATGGCGAAGTCATGGGGCATTTCGGACTTCACGTTCCGATCGATGATGCGCACATTAAACCAAAACGTCGTGATGCCATCCGTGTATCCCATACATTCGTACACGTTTCGATAGCCACAGTCGTTCCACTTTTTCGCCACGCTCTGCTGTACGACTGGAAGGTCAAAGTGACCTTTTCCGGTTAAAACTTAATTTTAGAAAATAGACTCGACGAACTTTTATCGGTTTTTATTGGTTTAAATTGAAAATGCCGAACTTAAAAACTGACCTTTTTCGGTTAAAACCGAATTTGCGCAAATAGATTCGGCGTACTTTTATCGGTTTTTATCGGTTTAAACCGAAAACTCCAAACCCTATTTATAGCCCATTGCCTATCCTGAAAATGAATACATAATGTCCTCCTGTGTTAGTCACGCAGCTGTGTCTGTAAAGTCAATAGTTTGAAGGCAAGACCTTCAATGATTCAGGCCACACCAAATTCAAGGCGACACGCATCGCAGTTTAAAGGCGAAAGGTAGACCCAAAAACAGACGTGACAAACTCACCATATTTGGGTAAAATACTGTAAGATTTTGGACGTCTCCCGGATAAATGTCGCCCATGTCACCTCCAATCATGAGCATCGACTGTAAGAATACGTACACCGCCACAGTTGAACAAATAAAATAATTAGGCAGAACAGTTCTGACATATAACGAACATTAAATGCATGAAAAAACAACAACATCGTAAGTCTGAAAGCGGCTGTCGACGATGCGCTATCGAAAAACGTATTTAGTGAAGTTTCTGCAGGGTCTTTTTTTACAAAACAAAACAACAATTGTATTATGTTTGAAGTTATACAGGCTATCTCATAAAACAAGGAATGTTTTCTTTTTTTTTATGCAAGAACTATGCGCCGCCCAGAAAAAGATTTGTTCTATGCGTGTCACTGCGAGGGAGCATATTTTCAAGATGTTGAATAAATTGGCTCTTTAAAGAAGCAGCCAATAGATAACCAAGGCCTGGACTTTGTTCGCATTTATGTTTTTCAGTTTGGGGCAAGGCAAAAGAGAAAGGGGGGCACGAGGTTAAAAGTTTCTCGAACACAACAAAGTACAGGTATTTATATTATATTCCCGACTTGTTTAGGGGATCCGGAATCTTTTCCGCAAGTTTATATTTGAACCTACTCGTCATTGATGCTTCTTACAAGGTCAAGAATTGAAATCAAATTAAACCTTTAGTTATCCCCATTGCTAAACATCTCCTATTCAATATCCTCTTTTGTTATAAGCTATGCGTAGTTTTCGCGTTATATTTTGGCCAAGGCCAAGTATTGCGATGAGCGATCAATTCTCTGGAGGTATGATTATAGACCCGGAGCACAAAAGGCAAGAGAAAACCCGCGCGACGTTGTAGCACTCTTTTTTGTTATCCGTTCGAGTACATATCTCTCTGAAGCCTCCCTAGTGGAGAGCTCATTTTACAAATCTAAGGCCGTCCATCTGTAGTGCGACTTTTCAGAACTCTACCGATCGTACCCACAAACTTTGCACTTGTGCTTGTTAACATATCAAATCTTACTTCAGGGCATATAACATGGACTGTACTTCGTGTCGCCTTAAGTCCAAACGCAGCCGACGCTACCAGCTGATGGGATAGATCAGACAGCCTCAAAATTTATGTTTTTGTAGGTGTTCTGTCATTCCTAAAACAATCATAAACAAATGCAAGGTAAATCGTCAACACAAGTATGTGGACTGCTTCAGTGGAGTAGTCTACGAAATACCCTTTTCATGTGGAAAAGTCTATGTGGGGCAGTCGGGTCGCTGCATCAATGCCAGATTGAGAGAGCACGACCTCGAGCTCGAGGCTTCACCTGCGGGACATCTAGCGGTGCACGTTCGGGACTGCCAATGAACCCCGTTGTTCAAAAGCACAAAAGTGTCACATCGTTTCAGAGAAAAAAGGAGTAGGGAAATCTACGAAGCGCGCATGATTATGAAAAAAGGAGGTATATGCAGTGGCCGTATGGGGGAGAGAACGCCAATACCATTGATCCGTGTCCCTGAGGTCTGAGTCCGGCGGCGTGTTGGATGCGGCCCAGGTGACAGAATGTAAAGAACTGTGACATGGTCACCGGAAAAAGTGTTCGCCATTCAAATCGTGAACACGGGTTTTCCTGGTGTCCTGGAGGTCGCTGTCGTTTTGGACAGCGTGGCCAACCATCAAGCTTAGACCATAACTCTTTTTCTTCCCCGTTTTGTTTTTCGCCTTTTTCTTTGTTATAGCTATTTCTCTTTCTCTTCCGTTCCTTCTTTCACTGACAATTTCTCATGTTTTTATTCGTGTGCCTTTCTTTTTTTTTAATTTTCAGCACTTAACCTCTGTCTTTCTTTCACTTAGTATTAAACGCCAGTTGTAAGTAGCGCTCTATCCTGTCTCTACGTTCTTCCTCCCTTGTCTTTGTGCTAATTTCACCAAGACGTATAGCCAACTAGCCCACCAGTTGATTTTAAAAAAATGCCCAACTTGCGCTTTTTGATGCTGCTTTGATTGGTCAAAACCACTGCACAATGTCGAAACAACTGCATGGAGGAACGTACAAGTCATTCCATAAGATAGGGAACGTCGAAACGCGGCCAACACTACCAGTCGACGAACGAATCAAACAGGGTCGAAAGTGCAACGTCGCTGCGCTCATCACCTTCTTCTGTGGATGTGTGTTTTTTTTTTTTTTTTCAGTGTGCCGTGACGTTGAGGCTTTAGTCCGCCATTGTGCAGGGATTCCACAGCTGCCAACAGAGTGCAGTATTTCGAAAGGGGTCTATACCAGACTTCTCAAGCCGAACGTCACGCAGCACTCGTGTGCAATATTTGCCTCGCACTATCCTCGGATAGCTGGCGTGTGAAATCGAGAAGAGCATGCGGTTTTGTAATTAGGAGAAACAATAGAGTTCCTCTATAGTTTCGCAAGCAGTGCATGCGATGGCGGGTACGTACGTCACAGTCAATGTCAGTCGGAGACACTTGCTGGCAGCAGGTCCGGCTCACGATAGAAAGCGACAGCGGGTCGTGGCCCAAGTTGATCACCGTCACGTCTGTAGTAAAGAAAACGTCGTCTAAAAGTCGTGTCGGATCTACAATTAAAATGTACAACGAATGAAACTATTTACGACTCCAAAATCATGCTCGGGAGAGAATAGGGGTCATGAAAAAATAGTATTGCATTGTAGAATTTTAAAATGACCAACAGAACTTTGCCGACTGCGCGTAGCCCGCGGCCGGGATTCGAATCCGCCAATCGTGGAACCTGTCCTCGAGAGATTTTTAGGGAATACTAACCGGAGACTGAATCGGTCGCTTGGTGGCCACGTCTTGTTAGAAACAGAAAAAATAAAATAAAGGTTTTGCTCACACCTTCAAACGATCTTCTTTCTTTCGGGAAGGGGGGGGGGGGGGCTCAAAGTTAGGGCAACAAATACAAACTTCTTCGTCATTTTTTTTTGTTAATGTGAACAGCTGCGCGAAGGTAAAAATAAACGAAGACACCGCTGCCCACATTAACAAAAGGAGCCAAACAACTAGGTCAACTAAAGGCCGTTCTTCGTTGTGTTTTTGTTGAAGAATGGTCCCCAGATCTTGTGCTGAGTTTCCGGTGGTAACGATTATTGGAAGGTGGCTGTGAAGATGTGCAAAATCGCACTGGCGAGCTTGACGTTTGTTAGTTGCCCGTCCAGAAGAACAACAAGCAGTGCGTATTCGAATAAACGAATTCTCATCGTGCTTTACGAATGACGCGGTAGACTGTTTTGCGCATGACGAGCATTTGCGTACTGCCTGATTCAAGAAGAGACAAGGCGGGATCAGTGATGTAAAAGGGGACTTCTCCGCGCTTGTCCTTGCACTCAGCAATCGTGAGAGACTCAGAGAAGAGTTGAGTTTTTACCATGCCTGTTATACGGTATAGGTCATGTGGGAGAAAAGTGACTGCAATCTTACCAAGTGAAAAAAAAAAAAGAAAACTGGTGAAATCGAGCTTGTTCCAGGAGAGGTGATGACGGCCCAGTGTTGATAAAAAACTGGACCAGAAGGAGCATGAGTAAGAATTGGATGTATATCTTTGTTCTTGGTCTGAATAGATTTCCTGGGCCGCATCAGCGGTGTCATCTCGTCTATTGTCATGCTTGGATACGAATTTAGCTTCTACGGAATTTAGTAGGCGCTCTCCCCCGCCGGCCATGGGGGTGTGATGGCGAACTCGCTTGAAGCGACCAATATGTTGACAACTGCGGGAAAGCGTGTTTCTGGCTGGCCAGCGTGCGGTGTCCTGGCAGAGGCAGCATGAAGTACAAGTCCGGCATGGCAACTCCTTGCTTGAGGGACGTCAGCGAAATTATCACCTTGGAGTGCAACGCTTGACGGCGATGACTCACGGCGATCACGATGACAACTTGATAAAACCGTGTTACGGCTGTCTGGATAACGCAAAGGTGAATTAATTGTTTATTTGTTTTTGAGATTTATATTTGTCCTTTGTCCCCTTTGTTTCCCTTCTCCAGGGATTATTATCGTTGTTGATAGTTCACCTTTAATTAGAGTTTAGATGGTGCCGATTTGTCGATGATATCCCCTTCTTAAAGAAAATGATCCGGTGGATTGATCAGGATGTTGGTTAGAAATAAGTAAAAATAAAAGAACTTTATCATTATATCAAGATCCAATTGACAAAGAAATAAAAATAGACAACAAACATATAAAAATCTCGTTACAAATTTTTCGGCGCTTTGTTCAATTTTTATTGCTGTTCAATGAAGACGAAGGACGCTGCTGTTGTCGCTTGGTGAAACACACGTGTTGGCATGCTGGAGAAGGTGCTGGAGAGCGTGCTTTGGCGGGCTTCCGCCATGATGGCTTTTTGAAACGAGACGAAATCAAATGCAGAGATTTGATTTAGGGCAATAAATTCCTATACGACGGACTTCGGAACGAGATGATGATGATATGGCTTCATATGCACCGCGCCTTCAGCTACTTTGGTGACCTGCTCTATACAAACAGCGTTTTTAAGAGTGTTGTCAAACGTCGATATATTTCTTTCTGGGAGCAGTTAAGGTCTCATAGATTTTGCTCGAGGTTGACACCCGAACCAATTTTGATGACAAAATTATATGGAACCAGGACATATGTATAGGATTTAACGACACTCCGAGATGTCTGTCTTAACGGTTAAAACGGCTGCGGTCTAGGCTGATATAATAATAGATATAGTAAGTCATCTCTTACAAGAAAAAGAACTACTTGTAACTTAATATTTTTTCATGTAATATTTCACGGTTCATTTTGACAGCATTCTTGTTAATGTAACAATACATCTCTAACAAATTACTCTTAATTAAAACGAAATATTATATAGTTTGTTTCTAACAAACTACATATGTTACATTTATAAAAGAGGAACATAATGCGAGAAATACAGTCATTTGTTCAGTCAACTCAATGGCATAAAAAGACTCAGTAATACAAAGTTATAAGTAAACTTGGAGCAGGCCACAGAAGGGATCACATACAAAGCAACCGCGCTAATTTTGTTCTCGTTTTTTTTTCCTGGTATGCCACGGTTTTACTTTTTTTTTGTATTTTTAGAAAGCGGGCGAAACTTCGAGTGAAGGACCGCACATTATATATTGACGTTATTATTTGAATACAAGCGCCAGTGGAGTCCGTGCCAATTTTTGTAACAGCCTGTTCACCTGTGTTTCACATTGGGGGATTGCACAGGCCTTGACTTGCATAGAAAGTATCGAAGTTAGAAAATAAAATATTTTATTTGTGCTCCTCGCGTTCAGTCTAGGAATTGTCTAAATTTATCTAGGCTCTTTTAATGACTGCCGCTCAGAACAGCAATGTGAGCAATACCCTATTGAAAACGTATTTACCGGAAAGTAATTTCCAGTAAAATATCGATTTTACTGTAGTATGGGACTCTTTGCACTTCCAATATAGTCGGAATTCACCGGAACTCACTGGAATTTACCAGAATTCACCGGATTTGCCTGGATTCCCCGGAAATTACCGGTAGTCACCGGGATTCACCAATATTCACCTGAAGTTACCGTGTTTTTTTTTTGGTTTTTTTTCGGACGTCACCGATAAGCATTTAGGAAGGAGCCTGTGAGCCGTGGTTGGTGTATGTTTACCAGATGCTAAAGGATTTGGTAACCAATAAATCGTTCAGTCCATATAGACTTGGAAGTTTCATGTCTTTACTTCATAACAGAATATTGGTCATTGTGAAATAAACTTTATTTTACAACAGAACGTCATAAACAATACATTGGACAATGCAATAAAAGAACAAAACAACGGAGAGGAGAGCAAATAGAATAAAACGTGAAGTCCGAAGAGTTTGAAGGGCAGGCCACACTGAAATTGAAGTCGAAGGTTCATCGTCGGGCTCTCCGCGGTGGTAGTCCAGCAGGAAGAAGACGGCTGCGAGTCGAGACGATGAAGAAGCCTCAAGTATGGCGTCGCCTGGCCGCCGTTTTCCGCGGATCACCCCGCAACCACGAACGTCATGTTCCCTTCCCGACCCAAAACCTCTGTCCGCCCGCCCTCCGAAAACTGTCCGTCTCTCTCACGTCGCATTCCGCGAACAGACTTTAGCAACTGAACCTTTTTAGTGAAAAACGCGAGACTGAGGTATTGACAGACGACGACAAGGAAGAGGAGGACAACGCTGGGCGTACACTTTTGTTCAGGCTTCCTGATTCATTCCTTTGTGTTCGTATCGGCTAATGGGGCACATTCATTGACTGTGGGGCGATAACATACTCGTGACTCAGCATGCCCTGCGTTTTTCAAGCTGTCGGGGACGATAAGAGGGAGGGAGAGAAAGAAAGAGTACTGCGAAAGCAAGAGGCAGTAGGCAGCTTCAACCCTGGTCGTAAGTGAAGTCGAAACATCTCGTACAACACACTCGTGATTAGACCTAACAGTAACAACCCGGAACACTGGCTGTAGTCCATTTCAGACTGAGACAAAGTATACAACGTTTCATGTGCCGCTGCATGCGCGCTGTCATTTTGGAATCACGCGACGCTGGCTACATCAGATGGCTTCAGTTCGTCGCTGGAGCGCAAAGTCGTCTGCTTCTTGTTCAAGAGTTGCGGTAACGTCAGAACGCCGAGCTCTTATTGGCTGATAAAAAAAAATATAGTGGGCAGATCTCGAGGCATCTAGCATTAAGGCCTACCCGCTATCCTTTCAGTCAAAGCCAATCAGAGCTCGGCGACGTTCTGACGTCATCGCAACTCCTGTGCAAGAAGCAGACAAACTTGCGCTCCGCCCTCCGCGGCTTGGCGAATGCGTTGTATTCGTGTTTTCCCCGGGAGGTCGGTGGCTGAGTAAGCTAGCGCACACCAGCTCGGAGCATGTGGAGCGAAAGCTCGCACTGCAGAACCCAGGGATCCTGGGTTCAAACCCCACTCCTCGTTCGTTTCGATTTACATGAGCCTCGTACCGGAGCGCGGTCGTGCATCCCTCTGCGTGGTGCACGTTAAAGACCCCGGGCTAGCGGTTGTACTGCACTGGCTGAATTGCTCGAATACCGGACAAAAGCTCACCCATTTTTTCACAGACCCGGACAAAAGCTCTCCAGGAGAAAATTGCATGTTGGTCTTATCACGAGTGCGGACAACTTAGGTGCATCCGTGCGACACTAAAATGCTACGATAAATTAAATCTGAAACGGCGCATGGTTTGTTGATTAGAGTGGAAACAAGTTTATTTATCGATTTGTAAGAAGCGAATGCAGTTCCCTACTACCTCGGCTGTCGTCGTAGACCTGGAACCCCTCACAAATATTTTTCAGACGATTCTGCAGACGCAGAGTGGTTTTTCGCACCCGCTTCACTGGGGGCTCACCTCTCCGCGGGCTTGTGTCAATGCCGTGGCAACGAGCGCCTGATCTTGCTGTAGGCATTCAATCAGCCTCCAGACGCTTGAATGGCCGTGGCCGACGAGCTTCTGGAACCCGGTGTTCCATCCTTCGCAGGTGTTGTTCGTTCGGTCTTTATCTTCAAGAATGGCGTCGTACATATTCCACCGTTCCCGGGGAAACTCCGGTCGTCGTCGGCGCACAGTAAGGGAAAGGGAAGAATTCGCTCTGGGTGCCGCCTCAGAAGGAACAGAAGGAGCACGGAAGGGGCCGTTGACATACGTGCAATCAAGTAGTGCAGCAGGTCGCCGATGTCACCGATAGATTTTTCCCTGGTGTAGGTGAGCCCTTCGAACAAAGCTGTGGTGCAAGCAACGCCAGCCTCTCAAAAATCCCGCACAACGTTCTAAAGTGGTCATCTGTCCTGCTTGTCCAAAAGGCAACTCCCATTCCTTCAAAATAGTTTTTAAAAATTCGCAACTCAATGATTTGTATAATACAGTTTTGCTTCAGTTTCCCTTTTATATCACTCTGAGATAATCCTTGATTTCAAAAACATTTACGACGCTCAATGAAGAAAACAATACGAGGGGCGTTCATAAAGTTCGTATCATGGTCCCGAAGGAATAGAGATTCAGCAATCAAACTCGAGTAGGAGTTAAGACTTTCTCTACATGTTCGTCACCAAAAGGTATGCTCACTTTTTCCAGCGATGGACCACATGCCGGAGGCCATTGTTATAGAACTCCTCGTTTTGAGTGTTCAGAAATCGCTCCACTTCAGCAATCACTTGGTCGTCGTCATTGAAATGCTTTCGTCTCATTTGGCCAAATTGGAAGCGTCTGCGCCATTTAACCAAAGTGTCATAACGCCCCTCGTATATTTTTCGTAGCCATTCACTTCAAATATTAACCTGAACCCCCAAAACACCCATGCATTAGTTATGAAGAGACATTCTGCCTAACCCTTATGTGCGCGTTTAGCGTGACATATGCACAATGAAAAAGCGAGGTCGCCGAAGGGTGACTTCGCTTCTTCGGTAGCTCTTCGGGTTAAAATCTTAGATTCACGAAGTTTCTTCGGCGTGGCACAAGGGTGCTCCGGCATACCTTGAGTCTATATCAAGCTTGATCTTATCAGCTCGACTCAATTTCGGTGACCTAAATTTTTTTCCCAAATCGTTGCTACTCCGCCTGTTATGGCTTATCTGTCGACACCATTGCATGGGATGGGGTACCAGTTCTCCTAAATATGGTGCAATGTCCATCGCGTCCGCACTTTATTCCAGCCCGTGTTTCGCCCTGGTAGCCAAAAGAATAATTAGGTATGCTTTTGTCCGGGTCTGTGAAAAAACAAGTGAGCTTTTGCCCGGTGAGCTTTTGTCCGGTTACCGAATTGCTCATCTACAGCTGAGACACCAGACACTAACTGCCGGCTGTATAAACATACACACGACATTATTATTAGTGTTTTCCGACGCCTTTCAGCGCGTTTCTTGTCTTGCTCTGTAAACTATTGTCCTATGCTTATCTTTACTACCGATCTGCATGCCATCATTATCTGCACAACTTCCACAATAAAATTTCTAGCTTTTTTTTATATTGGATACGTGTGAAGTGAGACAGGAATAAGAGTTAACAACTAGCGGACGTCGATTACGTTGATTATTATAAGATACCAGGGGGGGTTCAAGAACCATTTACTTACGACAGTGCAGGGTTTGCTCAGTAACAGTGGAAATACATTTGCAATATGGAACGCAAGGCATATTTATCATCGCGGATTTAGGATCTTATATACTCTATGCATGGTGCTTCTTTTTTTAGTCTTTACAGATTTGCTCTTAAAAAGTTGTAAAAAGGTACACTATAATCCGGTCTATGCAGGAAAGTTCTATGGCCAGAGGGACATACCATAGACGGGCAATCGTCACAAGAAGTCGAACAGTTAACTAAACACTGCTTCATAACTTTAAATTGGTAAAAATAAACATATACTGAAATATGAAACTTGCCGTCATCCATTCAATCAGACATATTTTAGATATAGATTTGAAGCACGTGTCAACCTCGGGGGCGCGCTAAAGTTTCAACACGTGCAACAGGCGCAACGGTGGCGATTCGAAATCACGAATGCTACTGTTGATAGCTGCAACCATTTGTTTATTATCGCTAATTAAACGTATAATTAATGATCTCGCTTATCGTGGCCATTAGCCCCCTCAATTATGTCTCCCTGGCCGTATAACTCAGCTACACGGCCCGGATTAGTGCAGCTTTCCCCGGCCTTTACCCATTCTGCAATGCCGTTTAGTATCGCAGAAGTCAGAATATGGCTATTGTGAAATTGTAAGCGAACGTGATGTCAAAGACAAACATTCAAATATACCTGCGCATTTCAGGGCCGCGACGTCACCAGCAGGCAGGATTGCGGTTGGAGATGCCACCAGCGACTACGTCATGCGTGGGGCTTGTCTCCCCGGGGGTATTGGTCGAGCAGGCAGTCTAAAGACCAATGTTCGGTACGCCGAGCAGTTGTTTCGTGCTGTTGCGCGGGTGCCGGAGCCATAGCTTCCAAAGTATTCATTTAACGCAGCGAGACCATTTGTTATTAGTTGGGGACAAATTCTACAGTTCAAAGAGTGAACCCTTGCCTGCCACTGGCGTCCCTTTTTTTTTAAATATTGCCAGTAGAAACGTTCAGTATATAAAAAACGGTTAGGACCGACACTGTAAATTCAATAACTTTGTGAAAAAAAAACTTTTTTTTGCCTTATATTTGGGTTATTAGTTCAGCGATGTTTGGTTGGTCTGGTTGGTAAATTTTGGCGCAAATTGGGGACCATCAAAAAACCGTTCGAGTGCCCCCTTAAAGGGGCTGTGCAACGATATTCAATTGGAGTGTTTTTCACTTTACACAAGCTCACTGGCACTAGTGGGACCCAAGGTTACTCGCACGCAACGCCACTGGTCAAGAAACGCCTTTGTTGCAGTGTAATTTCAGAGACAAAAGCGATCATTTTCAATCAATCTCTCCTTTGCAAAATTTGATGACGTAACGTGGGGATCGCAGTACACCCATATGACGATATTTGAATGCTGTTCATAGATTGGACCCGAGCATTGCGTGGGCACTCGATTTGGGCTCGTGATAATTACTAGCTCGAGAAGCATTCGGGTAGTGGCCCGTGTCCAATCGCTGCAACGACAATAGCCGAGCCGTAACAATGTCTGGAACTCAGCGCGTGTTCTGTGCTTTGCCAACCCAAGCGCGTGGCTATGATCAACATTGGCGGCATATAATCGGCTCCAGATCACGTGGCCGCTTGTTCTGGCTACGAGTTGAGGGGGTGAACGCTGCTCGTTTTTCTTTAATTTTTTACTTGGACTTCTATTGCGGGGGGTGAAAAACGAACGCGTGTTTCATAGGTCATTAACGTCAGGGATCCGTTCTAAGCGGTATTTGCGCAAAGTACAAAAATTGTTGCATCGCCCCTTTAAGGGTAGATACTATGGCGCTTTCTGCAATGTCTACATATAATAGCAGCCCAAATATTAGACCACAATAATTGTTTTTGGGAAGTTATTTCATTTACAATTTTGGTTGTCACCATGTTTTTTCGACTGAAAGTTTCTATTCGCGAGAATAAAGAAGTGACGTCATTGATAGGAAGGGGTTCATCTTGGGCCGTAGAATTTTGTTCCCAACTAATTACAAGTGGGTTTCATGGTGTCAAATGAATGCTTTGGAAGCTCGCTCCAGCACCTGCGCAGCAGAGCGAAACAAATGCTCGGCATAGTTCATTTCTTAGTCTGCCTGCTCGACTGGCAAGCCCGCCTGCCACTGACATCACGTCCCTGAAAAACATGAGAACGTATATACCTGAATGTTTGTTTTCGCGTCAGTTTCATTTGCCGATTTCACATTAATTATACTGCATGATGCTATACTAAATAGCATGCTGTTAAAGGCCGCGATTTCAAAATATATAACCAGTTGGTGTAGCTCAAAAAAATCGTCGGAGTGCCCCTTTAAGCACGATTTCAGCCTGCGTTTTTACTATGAAAACATAGATTAGTATCTTTGTTATTTTATTTTTCGGAAAACTGGTGTCAGTGAATACGGCTGTAGGCACTGGAAATCGTCCTCCTGCGTTAGTTCAGGGTTTTCGCCGCCAAACCTGACCGAATAACTAATTAACATTTAGAGATGCACCATAAGGTCTTTGTTAAAAAAAGTCGTCAATTTAGGCTCGAAACTACTTAGTATTTCTGAATATGCTTCAGCACCACGATTTTATTGGCTGTGTTTCACAAGAAACACATTTCTATCCCAAAATTAAGGGAAAACGGTGTAAAACTCCAACGCACCCGCCAACACGCTGAACCCCATTCAAACCATTAAATATAAATATTTGAGGGGAACTCCCCAACCAACGTAATTGAAATAAAGCAATAGGGGCAAGTGCTTTAGCGCCACCTATGTGCCAGTGCAGGGAACTATTAAAGAGGCCTCCGCCGTCGTTGCGGTAACATGTGCGCCCTCTAGCAATGAAGAATGTAACCAATTACGAAAATATTGCGCAGTAAACAACAGATTTTACCTCTCTTTCAGAGATGGCGCTGCTCACCTCCGCGCGAAATGTGTTCTGTAATTCAGCGTTCCTCTAAGTCACGACAGATTCAGCGGGGAGTATATATATATATATATAATATATATATATATATATATATATATATATATATATATATATATATATATATATATATATATATATATATATATATATATATATATATATTCGAACATTCTGTTTCTCCGGTGGCGTCGACGAAAACAAGTAAGAGCCGCAGCTCAACATCGAGTCGGAACTGAAAGAGTCGGTGTCCAATCTCCTCCCTCGTTTTGAGAAACCGTGTTCTAACAAACAAGCTCACTAAGATTATTAGGAACATTCATTACTGCTGCTTGCATGTTCCTTTTTTACTTTTTTCCGATGGTTCGTAGTGTAGCCGATTCTCTGACTATAATAACTGTGAAATAAAATTTCGGCGTCAATTTTGTGAAAAACAGATGCGCTAAACTTGAAAAACGTGTGGCGTCCTGAAAGCCAATCAGGGGGGGGGGGGGGGGGGGGGTTGCGATGTGGTTATTTGTTTTATCGGTAGACCGCAAGGTAGCACAGATTGGAAAGCACCGCAGCGTAATACAATCCGGCCTTCATTGTGTCGACTGTGCGGGTATGGAGCAATCCTTTACTTTTTTTTTTTTTTAAGTAATATCGTAATTGCAACGTCACAATTTCGCGGAAGTTATTTGTAGTGTAATTTTATTCCAAAATACTTGTAAAAAATTACTTTTACTATTCGCCGCTTTTATAGACATATGAACTTAATACGAAAAATAAAGCACTGTGATCTGTGAATTATAAAACAAAAAGCACACTGAAGAAATGAATAAAAAGGTATTCATATTGTGATCAAACTGGAGCATTGCAGTAACAGACAAGTGACCACGTGCAAAGCTTCCGCACTCTTTTATGTCTTTCATTGTTTGTACGCTAAAATTGTACCTCTATTTAAAAAAAAAAAAAAACGAGTGCGCAAGCGCAAGCTGTTAATTAAAATCGTCATAGTTATTTAATTCCTTGAGCCGGTAGAAGCAGTACTGATTTCTGTAATAAGGTGTTGTTCTGTGTTACATTACGTGACTGCACAGCGTTTGACTTGCCTTTCACCACGGTTAGCAAACGATATACCGTATTCTTACGCTCAAGAGTTCTAGTGGTAGTGAAAAAATCCAACGAGTCAAGAGGTACCCGGGGAAGGAGATTTATGGCGAGTCAAGGGGTCCAACAAGTGAAAAGATTCAGCGAGTCAGGTAATCCAATATTTGATATCCTGGCTTGTTGCATCCCTTGACACTTTGGGACCGTTTCTAGTCAACAGATGCAAGAGTCAAGATATCCAACGAGTCAAGACATCGAGTAATTATGTGAGAGCCGTGAGAGCCGAGTCAAGAGATCCACTGAGTCAATGAATCCAATATTTACCAAGAGTTCAAATGAGTCAAGAGAATCATCGGGTCAAGTCAGTTCTAACGAGTCAACAGATGCATCAAGTCAAAAGACCCAATATCGGTCAAGAGGTCCAACGAGTCAAAAGATCCATCAAGTCAAGAGGTTTAGAGGGGTCAAGAGATCTAACGAGTCAAGGAATTCCTTACGTCCAGACATACGATATCGCTCAAGTGGTCCAACGAGTCAAGAAATCCAAGTTGGTGAAGGTGTCTAACAAGTCAAGAGATAGTCCATGGGGCCAAGAGGTCCAATATGGGTCAAGATATCCAACAAGCCAACAGATACATCGAATTAAGTGATCCAAAATCGGTCAAGTGCTCCAACGAGTCAAAAGAACCATCAAGTCAAGATGTCCATCATGGGTCAAAAGATTCGAGTCATGGGACGCAGCGAGTCAAGGGATTTAATAGTGGTCAAGAGGACAAACGAGTGTGTGTGTTTGTGTGTGCGTGTGTGTGTGTGTGTGTGTGCGTGTGTGTGTGTGTGTGTGTGTGTGTGTGTGTGTGTGTGTGTGTGTGTGTGTGTTTAAGTGCGTGTGTGTTTGTGTGTGTTTGTGTGTGTGTGTGTGTACCTTGTTTGCTGGCCTGACAAGCACGCGCCGCTGGACTGTTTTTTGTCGTATGCTTGACAGTTACATTTTGCATACAATTTTAGGAATCAGTTGGCGACGGAGCGGAGTGGCATGGTTTCGATGGAACAGACGTTGTCTCCGCTCGAGCGACGAAGCACGTTCAACTGCAAGCCTGCCGAAGTAGCCCTCACGTGCATTAAAACGCGATTGCATGACAGAGGCACCAGCCGGGATGCTTGCAATCCATTGTTTTACGGTTGCTTACTTTTGACAAACATCTGGTACTTCGGGAACCAGTAAAACGGTGGCAAGCGGTTTTCGGAATTGCTCGTCAACGCCTACAGCACTGTACAATTGTGGGATGTCTCAGCAGTAAAAACACAAGCGGCGAGTTCCGTCACAACACGTCACATCAGAACACAGCACAACACAAAGTGCCCTTCATTTGTACAGAACTTAAAACGAATATTTTTTTTTTTATTTTTCTAAGAATATCTGCTCCAAAAGCCACTTCTGCTGCTCTGAAACACTGTTTTGGCTGCTCCGAAAGGTGCTCCGAAATGGCTTAGGCCAATCAAATCACTGGGATAGTGATGGCATAAACCGATCATTGCTGGCCTTTAAGTACCCTTAGCTTGCCAAAATTGGATGAGCATTGGAATAAAATGGTCAACTTTGGCCTGTCTGTGCATCGGCATCCCACTATTTGATGGGGACTGGCATAAAATGGACAATGTGGGCTTGTTTGTACCATTGGCTTGCCAACGTTGGATAAACACGAGCTTCTAATGGTCAATGTTGGCATGTTATTACCATTGGCTCATCGACGTTGCAAGTACACAGAGGCATATAATGGTCAATGTTAGTCTGGTGACCATTGGCTTAGTATTGGAAGCATGTTGGAATAGGCTGGTTTAGGCGTGTTCGTTTTGCCGCGACAAGTTGAATTGTTGCTCGTGCGCTTGTCAACAGTAAAAGAGAAAAATAACAAGGTACAGAAATTATATATGATGTTTTGCTGCTTTTCTAGGCGTCGCAAGCGATATCGGCTCATCAGGACTGCCAACTGGGGCGCCGAAGTCTGCGTCTACGAATCGCCGATCCGTCGCGGCCAAAAGCTTGGGACCTTTCGCTCTAGTTTATTATGTTGATTCTATGATCTTGAGCAAAAAGATTCGTACTCCAACTACGGGTTTGTGGACGGCACTTCGTGTCAGATGAGGAACCTCTTTGCGAGTGGCTAGGACAAGAAAATATTCTGAAATATAGTTATACAAAGACGGCTCTATGACTCTACGGCACTACTGCTGCTATATAAGACGCCGAATGCCTTCAACATGGCGTCAAGGCACTGAAAGCAGACTGACAATATTGGTTTCGATTTCGAGTCTTACCGGTAGTGACGTCAGGTGCAAGACACTATACTTAAAACGCAAAAAAAAAAAATAGGACAAACAAGTAGGTGTGCACACTCGGAGCGCTACTGGCAACTGAATTTTATTTAGAAAACACGAACACATATGCACACTTCATTATACCTCACCCCAAATGAATCTGAATATCTGAATTCCTTATTCGATGAAAACGAGAAAAGACGCACTGATGCAGCCGCCATCCTCCTTTACACTGATTTTGAACGCCTCAAAACTTTTTCCCTCTGTTTTGGGTTCCCACTTGCCCGGAATCTGTGTTTTATATAGCAAAGGATCACACGAACACTTATCACAGTGGACTTCCCCCGAGGAAGCCGCTTTAGAGAAGGTTGATGCCCTATGTACGATCGGGTGGTGCACGAAAGCACCTGATGTCCAAGAGCCCCGTGTGAAATGCACACGACTGACACCCCGCCCTTTCGCCCCGCCTTCAAAAGGCCAGTTTCATCAGAAGCCCATGACGCGAACCCCCAGATCAAGTAGCCGGGTCCTCACCGTGACGGCGGAACATCTGTGTTTAATTAATAGACAGTAAGTGTGTACGCGAGCGTGTGTGGCGGAATCATGCTGCCATTTGTAGGCTCTCAACATACTAGGTTAAGACATGGAACAATGCTTGTTGAAGCGCGCACAGCGATTCCGCACGTGGGGCTATCATGCTATACCCGTATGATCGCCCACATGTCGTTGATATTTTAGACTACCGATATGTGTCGCATTCTACATGTTTGTGTGCATGTTTTTTGTACACATGCTCTCCTGTATTGTTCATTTTGAAGCACATGCTAGTTAGCTTCAATGGTGCTCTGAGAGAACGCCAAATTAGCCGACAATTTTCTTCAAATTTATATCGCCACTTTTTAGTCGTTGGGAGACATTTGATTTATTATTGTCTCTTTTTAATTTTGACATTCGGCTTCAATATGAGTTCGGAAGTTCGTGTCTGTCAGTCCCTTTTTGTCCACTTGCTCTCGAGTTACCAAGCCTAAGCAATCTCTACCACATTAGGTTTTAAACACCCGGATAGCAAATACGAACAGAGACTGACGGAAGAATTCGAGAAAGGGAAGAGCACAGGGGAGGGGCGCGCCTACGGCCTCGGAACGGGTTGCTTACGAAGGTCGCTCGGCCAAACTCATGGTGCATCCTCTCTTTCCCTCGGAAAGGGCGAGCAAGGGTGATGAGAGAACAGTTCCCCTCCCGTTTTCCCTAAAGTCACTGATCTCCGAATCTCTCCTTCGTGAGCGAAGAGGACTCGGCGTCTTTAGGCAGGAAGGACTCCGTTCATTCCTTAGCTAACAGTGCCGGTGGAGCTACGCGTGGTTACGGGAGGGAGCGTGATCACGTGATTAAAGATAGACGTGCGATTGGTTCACTGAGTACCCAGCCTCCACTACACTCTCAGCTTAAGGGTGACGGAGTCCAGCCCGCGAAACACACGCACACATGCACACAGAAAGTGGTGTCGCGTGAACCAAGGCATAAGATAAGCTAGGGACTGGAAGACGGTGAGGACGGTCTCCTCAATTTACAACACGCGCAACCGCGAACTGCAAACAGGCAGGTGCGCTTCGCAATTCATGCAAGATGTTTTTCGACAGAAAGAGCTTTTTTCTCGCAGGGAAAAGAAAGGCAAGATCAAAATGCGTATATATCAGGACACCGTGGTGTCAGTTTTTAAGTTGCTTTAGTGCATTTTATTGCTAGCGGACTGCTTTTATCGGGCGAAGCGGCTCGGCACCTCCGCCATCTAAGCTACCCCTACTAGAAACGGCAAGAACGGTGGTTTTAGAGCTCCGATCACCAGCAGCGCATTCCGCCTTAATGCCAAGTGCGATCTTCAACATGCGGATTGCCAGCACCATGAATACTCTGTCCGCAGCGCCTACACACCGGTGACCTTCATTTGTTGTGCGCATACATCTGACCACTAGCATCGACGGACCGAAGACACGACGGACCGCCCTCTCTTCCATGTGAGTGACAAGAAGGGGACCTCTTGACCATCGGGGACAGGAGTTCTTGCTACACAATGTACATTTTGTCATCATCCGATGAGTTTGGACCGTATCGAACTCTGGGACAGGAATCTTCGACGAGTCCAGCGTGTAACCCACAGCGATCGGACCGAAGGGCCCTGTACAGCGATAATTGTAAGTGCTTTTTATTCTAATAGACCGTGAGAGGCGTTCTAAATGTCTATTTTTTGTCTTCGAAGTCATTTTTATTTTATTTTTCTGTCAAAATTTTGCTGTCTTCTTGGTGCGAGATGTGTGCTGTAGTAAAGTCCTCCCAGTGTGACCAAAGCCGAATACCACAGAAGCGTTGAGTAGCCCTTATTTGCCAAGATTCGGTTTGTTAGGTGGAAGTGCATAGAGTGTAAGTTATGTCACCGCGATAGGTGAGTGTATTTGCCAGTCATTTTGTTTACTCGACAAGCTTTTGTTCTATATGCGTTATTTATTTTAAATTCTTGATTGATTTAAGCGTCATGTTCTGTTCAACTGACATGTTTCTTTCGTATAACAGGTTATTTATTGGACTGTTAATTTCGTGGTACATTTGACACTGGTGAGCTGAAGAGGGAGGCCATCTGTTTGATTAATAACTTGTAAATATTATGGAGGAAATATGGGTACATTTATAACTACATATTTCCGTGCCGCAAATGCCGTAACTCTCAAAACAGTATTTGTTTTTCTTTTTTAAATGACGAGATTAAAATTAACGTGTTGCAAGAGTAGGGCTAAGCAATTTATTAATTAACCTTTCTACAATTTAGTTAATTTTTTTAACCACTATCATGTTGCCACATGACATCTTTAGATTTTATTTGACAATATTTAAGATGACACCACCCAGCCAACGTGCTGGCATTTTTAACAGAACAACAGTGCAAGTACACTGTCGTTCCCGTTGCTCAATTCACTAAGGAATTAACAAAGCTCAACATGTATTTAGAAAAACAATCAGTTAATTTGACATTTCTTGCTTTCCTGACGTTTTGCTTTCCTGACAACGTTTCAATCGATCGATCGAAGCCTGCCTACCAAGAATGTCCTCTGCCCCACTCATCGCCGGACTTCACATCCCTACAACCAACAACTAAGATAGTAAACACAAAAGTTTGCTTCCAAGAAACGTTACAAATTTCAACGCTGGCCACTTGACTCTTTAGCTAGAAGGGAAAACTGTCTAGGAACAACATACAACAACAACGAGGAAAAGAAAGAAGCTGAAGCGACAAGAGCAAGCACCTCCACGATTCCAACCATCACGCCGCCAGTAGTGCATCTTTCATTTCTAAATTGTGTAAGTGTGTAATATATAATGTATTGTTTGTTGGAATGCTTTTGGATTTAGGTACGCTACCAAGCACTTCTATAAAGGCATCCCCATTCTTGCCTAATCTCTCCCTTCGCAGAAAACTACCTCGGTTATGTTTGCTTCCTTCGATTTATCGCTATAATCCAAAACTTCGCCAAGCGACATTTGTAGAACCATCTTACATATCATCGTGCACCATTCATCAACTGGAAATCATTATCCCCTATTGCGGCACATCTACTCTTAAAGTACAGGGGGGAACAGCGCACCCCCAAAACAGTCAGTCAAGTCAACGCACACACAAAAGAGACACTTATGCAGCGCTGCGTAAGTACCTCTTTCTTGAGTGTGTGTGTGTGGACTTGTTTTGAGGGTACGCTCTTCCCCTGTACATCATGAGCAACCAATTCGCCCGAACCTCTGTGTTAGCTATTTGGGGCGAAGCTCCGAAAGGGGTATTCACACGAGGGAGAAATCCTGGGGATTTCTCCGCGGCAACCGCATCCCCCGACGAAAGCGTCAGGCTTTGCGATGTGCAAAAGCCTCGCGTTTTCGTCTCGTGATGCGCGCGCGCCGAGGAGAAATTCCCGGGATTTCTCCCTCGTGTGAATACCCTTTTAGGGGCTAGCCATGTCCGTCCGCCGTCCGCCGTAGGCCCGGCGTCGGGTGCTCGTGCTTCTGCTCGTGAGATCACGTGCTCACGAGCACGTAAGCACATGCTCACGTGCTCGTGTAGGGCAAAAAAAATTGAAAAAAAGATGAAAAAGAAAGAAGAAAAAAAGAGTAGGGGGTTCTGAGATGCCATCCCATCTGTCTGCTTAAAAAAAGAAAAAGGAGAAAACCACACATTCTCCTACTGACATGAATGAAAAGGCTCAAAGAAAAAGAAGAAAAAAAAGAGTAGGGGGTTTTGACATGCCATCCCATCTGTCTGCTTAAAAAAAGAAAAAGAAGAAAACCACACATTCTCCTACTGACATGAATTAAAAGGCTCAAAGAAAAAGAAGAAAAAAAAGACTAGGGGGTTTTGAGATGCCATCCCATCTGTCTGCTTAAAAAAAGAAAAAGAAGAAAACCACACATTCTCCTACTGACGTGAATTAAAAGGCTCGGCATGCTGCGGCTCGGCGTCTACGCAGACAAGCACCACCAGAGCTTCGCCCCAAGCAACATCATTCACCACGTGGAGATGCGGTCAATTTTTTTAAAGCTTCCCTTTTGCCCCAATCCCCTACTGATTGGAATTGATTACATTTACTAACATCACTGATTTTAGAATTGCAATTGCTATTTTGTTCATTGATGTTTCTTACTAATTTTTTTTTTTTTTGCCTTTTCATTGTTTTTAATTTATATGTATATTAGAGCGCCCCACTTCTATCTGTAATGCCTTCCGACCCTCAAAAAAAAAAGATATCAAATGCAAAAAAAATTTTGTATTGGTCAGAAATAATCATTAACATAATCTGTCATTCTTAAATTCCGTCACTTGATTCATAATAAAGGATGTTAAAAATATATATCTGTATAGTTCGCACCCGTAGACAGTTCTCGCACTGCATATTAATTTCAACTTTCAAACAAGTATAGTTTGTGGACAATATTCTAAAAAATACCGTAGTTCAATAAAGGCTCGTCCACACAGCTACGTCGACTGCGTTGCGCTGCATTGCGTCGTGCAGCGTAGCGCCTCCCCATTGGCTCGCCGTACGGGTCGCCCTAGCAACAGCTCAAAGCAAGCAGTCTTAACGCAGACAATCGCATTCAAGCACAATTGTGTGAAAGACTCTTAATTGTCAAGCGGGTTTTACGAGGGAAGATTAGTAATCCACAAAATGATGTAAAAAAAACGGTGCAGAATACCAAATTGAAAACCCTTTTTATTTCTCGATGTATCCTTCCCCAATATTAACACATTTATCTCATCTCTCTTAACTCCCGGTGCATACAATTTTTTGGGCTGCTGTCTCAGCCACGTGCGTACCCGCCGCAGTGTTGCTTCTGCCGCAATCCCAACAAGACGACCAGCTCGCTCCTCGTCAACAAAATTGGGGCGCCCTTGGGAGAATTTCTTAACCCAGCTGTGCACCGTTTTACGGGATAAACTCTTATTACTATAAACAGAAACATTTCCTCCTGAATGTTTTTTTTTTTTTTGCAAAAAGCTCCTAAATAATGTCAGAAAAAAAAGAACGGTATACCGTTTTTGTAGCGTGCACTCCTCGAGCAGTCGCCACTTTTAAACTGAGTTGCGCATGCGTGCGACTGTTACCTACTCACTGTGCAGCATGGAGGTAGGAATCTTCTGGAGGCGACATGACGCCACCAGAGGTGAAGCCGGGGGAGACTTCCGGTTCGAAGGGACACGCCCCCAATGATGACAAAAAACGAACAAAACCAAGAGACTCTATGGACGGAAAGGAGAGCTGATTTGGCGCCAACAGTGTTTTTGGTCACCCTTGGGGTCTGATTTGGCGCCAACAGTGTTTTTGGTCACCCTTGGGGGCGTCCCCACCGACCGCGACCACTACTTCCGGCTTCAGTTGGGATTTGCTCGTTTGGCTGGCGTGAGCCGGTATCCCAAAGCTTGAATGTGTTGCCACCTATTGACCTATTTGGAAACTGGTCACTACTATATCAGATGTTCTATATCAGTTTGTGACTTCCTGACTGACTTTCCCTCGTACTTCGGAATCATCAACTTTGTTTATGAAATCTCTACAAAAAAGACAGAATCCTAAAAAGTGCCCGTGTCAAGTAAAAAATGAAAGCCGTTTACAACTCCCTGTAACGCCGAATTGGAGCGCAGCTCTTGAGGAGGAGGAGGGAAGGGTACTCAGGGGAGGGTATACCCCTCCTCCTCCTCCTCCCCTCATTCTTCAATGTCCTCGGGGGGGGGGGGGTCATGTGACCCCGGGGGGGGGGGGGGGGTCGCGCGGTGCATTATGGGAAATGTCCCATAATGCACCACGCGAGACCCCCCCCCGGGTCACGTGACCCCCCCCCCTAGGTCACGTGACCCCGGGGGGGGGGGGGGGCTCGCGCGGTGCATTATGGGACATTTCCCATAATGCACCGCGCGGTTACGCCGACGCCGACGCCGCTCAAGCCGGAAACGGGCGCCTAAGAGCTGCGCTCTAAAACATTGTAAAAAAATGAAAGCCGTTTACAACTCCCTGTAACGCCGAATTGGAGCGCAGCTCTTGAGGAGGAGGAGGGAAGGGTACTCAGGGGAGGGTATACCCTCCTTCTCCTCCTCCTCCTCCCTCATTCTAAAATCTCCTCCGGGGGGGGGGGGTCACGTAACGTCGGGGGGGGGGGGGGTCACGTGACCTGGGGTCACGTGATCTCGGGGGTCACGTGACCCCGGGGGGGGGGGGTGGGGCTCGCGCGGTGCATTATGGGACATTTCCCATAATGCACCGGGCGGTTATGCCGACGGCAACGGCGACGGCGACGCCGCTCAGGCCAGAAACGGGCGCCTAAGAGCTGCGCTCTAAAATGAAAGACGTTTACAATCGCCTGTAACGCCGAATTAGAGCGCAGCTCTTGAGGAGGAGGAGGAGGGAAGGGTACTGAGGGGAGAATGTGTAAAGTCCCCCACTACTAACATGGATGTGGATCGACGTGTGCTTAACGCAAGTCGCGGAAAATGCCCATCTTTGGTGAGAGCATCGCGTGTAAATTTGGCGGGAGTTTAGCGGGGCAATGTTTTCCCCTAGCTTTAGCGGAGAATTTTAGAGCGCAGCTCTTAGGCGCCCGTTTCCGGCTTGAGCGGCGTCGGCGTCGCCGTCGGCGTAACCGCGCAGGTGCATGATGGGTAAATTTTCCCGCTAAATTTAGCGGAAAATTTTCCCCGCTAAATTTAGCGGAAATATTTTCCCCGCTGAATCTAGCGGAAATTTTTTCCCGCTAAATTTAGCGGAAACATTTTCCCGCTAAATCTAGCGAAAACTTTTCGCCGCTAAATCTAGCGGAAAAGTTTCCCCACTAAATTTAGCGGAAAATTTTCCCCGCTAAATTTATCGGAAAATTTTTTCCGCCCCTCCCCCCCCCCCCTTGAGGTCACGTGACCCCCAGGTCACGTGACCCCCCGTGCCTTCCCCTCCTCCTCAAGAGCTGCGCTCTAATTCGGCGTTACAGGAAGTTGTAAACGGCTTTCATTTTTTTTTTTCACTAGATTTAGCGGGGAAATTATTTCCGCTAAATTAAGCGGGGAAATGTTTTTTGCTAAATTTAACGGGGAAATTTTTTCCGCTAAAACTTTTTTCCGCTAAATTTAGCGGGGAAGTTTTTCCGCTAGACCAAGAGGGGGAAATTTTTTCCGCTAAATTTAGCGGGAATTTCGCGTCATTTTCATTGTCACGTGTGACATCATCTGTGACGATGACGTCATCGTCATCTTCACTGATCACGTCATCGATGACGATGAGGATGACGTCATCGTGATGACGTCATCCTCATCGTCATCGCGCTGTGACGGCGACGCCGCTCAAGCCGGAAACGGGCGCCTAAAAGCTGCGCTCTAATACCTCAATTTAAATTTAAAAAAAAAAAAAAACTTGGCAAAGTTTTGACAAATTTAGGACGGCCGTCGTGCACGTGTTCAAATAGCCGCGCCACGCTGTGGTGTTCACAGTCTCGCACAACAGTTCCCAGCCATGACTCGTTTATACTGCCCCGTTAGTATGAACACCCCGCTACTCCTTTTCCTTTAAGTCCGAGCGCAGACGACACTACCATCTGATGCAACTCATTACTTTGTGCGCCATATAACTGATTAAATCGATCACAAACAGTGAGTGCACCTCGATCTTAAGTCTTTCTTGTGCGCAAGAGGTTTAGCCATCGATAACATACCCACAAAGACAACAAGCGTCATGAAGACCACCTTTGTCGCTGATTGACTGTCTTCATCGGATCTTATGTGGAGCGCAAGTTCGTCCGCTTCTTTTGCAGGGGTTGCGGTGACGTCAGAACACCGAGCCCTGATTGGCTCTAATAGAAGGATAGTGGGTAGACCTCGAAGCAAGCTGTCATGAGGTCTCCCCCCTATCCTTCTATCAGAGCCAATCAAGACTCGGCGTCGTTCTGACGTCACCACAACCCCCGCAAAAGAAGCGGACGAACTTGCGCTCCGCATAGCGTCGGCTTGCAGCTTTGATGCCCAAAGCTTTACTTGAAACACTGGAGACCTACAAAATCTGACACAGCTTCAGAACACACAAAATAAAATAAATGTGGTCTGAAAAAAAAAGAACTTTTTTTTGTAAACATGTTGAATGGTTGCTCATGACCAACATTAGGTATTGGCAGCACAACTTTACGTCAAACGATTGAAAAACAGTTACACGACCTGCCAAGAATTCACTTTTGCATTACGAATTTCGCACGGTAGAGGATAGACTCATTTCGAAAGTCGCGTGCCGATTATTAGGAGGTGGGAACCACCGTACAACGGGGGAAACAACTGGGGCCCTAAACTCGTCAAACACAAAGTTGGAGTAGAAAGTTCGCGGAGCGCGCCGATTGGACGTCGACGAAAGAAGCGCGAAGTCATCGTCGTGATAGGCCAGTCGGTGCGCTCCACGAACTTCGGCCCCAACTTTGTGTTTGACGAGTTAAGGGGCCCTGGCACTGTCGAATGTGCAAGTAATTCCATAAGACAGCGAACGTCGGAGCTCGGCCAACACTGGGAGCCGACGAGGCAATCAAACAGCGCCGAAAGTGAAACGTCACTGCGCTCATCACCTTTTTCTGTGGGTGTGTTTTGGCCTTCTAATCCAACCAAACGCATAAAGTGTGCCATGATGTTGCTATTTTAGCCTGTCATTGTGCAGGTATTCCACAGCCGCCAACGGAGGGCAGTCTTTCGAAAGAGGTCTTGTGTAACCGGATTTGCAACATTTAAGGCTGTTTTTATTCTCATAGTTATGAGGCCAGTGGTGCAAGCTATCATAGAGAAAATGCCGGGGGGACTCCCGATATGCCACTTGTGCTGCAGAAAGGAACCATACAGTGTGTCGAAGAATACAGGTACTTGGGTGTACACCTCTACACGGGCAGGGACTTGTTGTCCGAACAAAAGCCATGATGGGTAAGGGAGTGCTTGCAGCAACATCCATGTGGGCCTTCGACCTATACGAGGTTGCTCGCAGCCTCTGGACAATGGTGATGGTGCCTGGTCTGACGTTCGCAAATTAGGAGCAATGCGCGTCTTCCCAAACTCAGAAGTACTTGTAGGTAAGGCAGGGCGGATGCCCCTTGGGGCACACAGAGGGACACCGAATGATCAGGTGCAGGGAGCCCTAGGGTGGTCTTGATTTTAAATGAGAGGCTGTGGCCAAGGTGACCTAAAAGAGGCAGCTGTGCGGCCTTAGTGAGGAACTTTGGGCCAGGAGGGTGTTAAAGTACCTGGTGTACAAGAACATAAACGTGCGCCTGACCAAACAAGTGGCCAGACTCGCGGGGAAGTAAGAGGTGCACCGAGCCTGCTGAATGGCCGACCTCTCCGAGAGGGCGTGACGAACCTCAAAAAGCACGCGCAGGAGGTGGACGGAGACTGCCACTCGCATGCCGACAATGACGACGTATGCTGCATCCAAGGTGGTCATCATGCGACAGCAGATATAGGACGACTCCCAAGACAGCGGCCTATTCCTCGAGGCGCGCAAGGGAGCGCTGAAGACGAGAGTGTCGAGGTCGCGTTTGGACACCAAGTCTCCAACCACCTGTGTCGTCTGCGGAGAAACAGAGGAGGCCATCGAACACCTGGTGCTTCAACAATGCGAGAACCTCAGCCCTTAACCACCCCCCCCCCTTCCCCTTCCCTTCCCTTCTTCCTCCTCCTCCTCCTCCCCCTCCTCCCCCCCCCCCCCCCCCCCCCCATAACCAGGCTGCCGGTGGCGCTGTGATTTCGGACGGCAGGCGGTGAAGAGGACAACGGGGAACAAGTCGAGACGACCAAGCGAAGGCTGGAGCAGTGATGGCAGCGTTCCTAACAGAGCTGGAAAAATCAGAGGTAGACGGGCCCGGACACACAGGACCCAGTCAAACCTGCAGACATCAGCGGCTCCGGCAGACGCGCACCTACAAACGAAAGAGACCAAGGAGACGAAGAGAAACCCGGCTGGTCTTGGCTGGGCACATGATGAGCCCAGCGAAGCTGGCCTTTGGCAGGCCCTCACCGGAACTTCCGGCGAGCGGCCACCAGATACAAAAAGGACGCCAGCAAATTCAAATCTGAATCCAAGGTGAAATGGAGTATGAATGACATTTGCAAGTACGAACTGAGTGAATACATTCATTTTGTCTCGCTATTATGGACAACTTGCATTGTGACACTTTTTGGGGGAATGGAGTTGTTCATGTTAACGAGACATTAGTGTATCTATAGACCAACACGCGGCCCTCACGTCAGGCAGCTGCGGTGGCGCTGTCGACGGCACTGCGCCAGAGCCGTGCATTGGGAGAGTTATTCCCCCCGCGGTTAGAGCGTAAACTAAAAATGTGACAACGCGTCGACCGCTCAGCAAACCGCGACGTTACAATATTGGAAACGACATTCAACGCGTGAAATAGAAGCATTCAATCTCGCAGCAGCACGACGACGACGACGTTTAGAGGATGCCACACCGGACGTCCGTGGTGCCTCAATCTAAGCCCTGGGTCTCGGTACCTCGGATGCGGCAGCTTTCTACGTTGACTGGGCTACCCCCTTGGAGCCTGATGCTTCGACCCCAGTGAGCGACGGCACCATCATGCTCTTGGGGCTCCTTTGTGCTACCGTTCACCGAACGAACGGCAGGCTGCAGGCCCCCTTGGTCCGCTGCTGACCCACCTCAACAAAATGTGGACATCTTCAAATCGGACTGACAGCCTCCGCAATAGCAGCAATCCATCTCGTCGTCATCTTGCATGTATATACTGATCGCATTATCATGTTCCTTAGACGCGGTACCGCACTTCCACGGTACGGTTTCCGCGGTGCCACCGCTCTCCAGAGCCAAATGAAGATATTATTATTATTATTAAAACAGTGCAAAAGGTGGGGCGCTCGAGCGTCTCGAGACGCGGTTTGCTCGGCTCGGGTTAAGACGGTCCCGCACGGCTCGTGCACTGGCTTTGTCAGTGCTTTCCTTTCCCCAGTCTCAGCTGACACCGCAGCGAAGGCTAGAAGCGCGAGCTCATAGCGTTGGCAGCTGCTGTTAAGTCACGAGAGCTTGTGCCGCCGAGATGTGCCCCAGAGCAAGGAGCTCGCGCTTGTAGCCTTTCCCGCGGTACATCATAAGGTGAAAAAGAGTATAGCAAGTCGGCCCTGGTTTGGTCCGCACGTTTGTTTATTCTACCGTTGAATATGGACGTGACGAAACCCTAACATGCCCCAAGTTTTCAGTCACCAAGAGTTATACCTTCTTACTCGAGCGACGCTAAAACGACTTAAATTAATCGTGTCACGTATTTAGAGCTTACGACCACCGCTAGGGGCTGTTTCGAGGCCTGCGGTTGGCCCCCAGATGCTCGTCTATTCAAACCAATGTATGGCCAAACTCTCCCAATAAACGGCTGTGCACTGCGCATGCGCAGACGCTTCACTTCTCGCGAATTCGGTTTCTGCACACGCGCAGTGCCCACACCTGGTGTGGGCAAACGCGGGCTTGTTTGTAAACAGCTTGTCGATCTATATGATGTAGTCTGCAAGTTCGTCTGCTCTTTGCACACGTCGTGCATTTGTTTACCCTCAAACGCGCCCACGTGCTTTCGTTTCCCACCGACCTCAACCAATGAGGTGTACGCTTGTCTGCGTCGTCATCGCGCGTTCCCTGCAGCCTTTTCTATGTTGCCCTTTGATTGGCGTGATCTTCCTTGCATTCCGATGCGCCAGAGGCATTTTAGGACACTTGCTCGCCGTATAAAACAAGTTCGTACTACCGCGACTATAATACAATCTGTAGAAGTTTGACAGGACGAGCGTTTTTAATGCTATAGCGATTGTACAAACCCAAGGTTGGAAGTAAGCAACGAGAAACGCAGCAGTGGAAAGTGACAACGGGTCGCGATGCCAGGCGCAGCAAACGCACACGTACTTAACACCTGCCAAGGCCGCTCGAGAACAAACAAGGTACGGCTCGCCACGTGCGCCGCCGTATACATAGCGAAGGCGATGTTGATCGGTTTACATTGCTGACCGCGTTATACAAAGTCTTGTACGCCCCGGGCGATTCCGGGGACCCACGCTGCTGAACAACAGCAGGGAGATAATGATCAGCGGAGAGATACCACGGAATAGCCGTCATCAGAGCCATAGATAGGCTCTGGCAGTCATCGACCGGTAGCGCCGCGGTGGTCGCCCGGGTATACAAGCTGCGTCTCGCCGTTTGCATGCGGCGCATCTGACGGGCCGCGCTTCTACATTTCAGATCGAGCGGCAGTGCACCTGCACTTGAGAGTGCAACATTTAGTGCTATTCTTTGCTTAGTTCAGCTGCGCATCC